>LR738714.1:23965424-24065172 GCA_902687465.1 Secale cereale | reverse complement strand
CCCCCCGGTGAATCGCCATTTCAGTTTTGAAAAAACAAAAGAAAATGATAAAAAATTCAAAAAATAAAATCCTTCAAGATGTAGTTATATTACTGCATATACTAGTTAGGAAAATTTCAAAACTTAAATTTGGACATGTTTTGCAAAAAAGTGTTATGAAAAAGTAAAATGGCTATAACTTTTGCATACGATGTCAAAAGAAAACGTATAATATATCAAAATGTTCAACACGATTTTTTTTTCAAAAAAATCGTAAATTTACCTTTAGTCCCGGTTGATGTCACTAACCGGGACTATAGGTGGAGCTCTAGACAGCAGCCACGTGGAGGGCCTTTAGTCCCGGTTCATATAAGAACCGGGACTAAAGGGGGAAGCATTTGTATGCACCCTTTAGTCCCGGTTCCCCAACCGAGACTAAAGGCCCTTATGAACCGGGACAAATGGCCTATTTTCTACTAGTGTTCATGACTTATAAGTGTTCCTATGACTATGAGATTAAGCAATTCCCGAATACCGGAGGAACACCTTGTGTGCTATCAAACGTCACAACGTAGCTGGGTGATTATAAAGATGCTCTACAGGTGTCTCTGAAGGTGTTTTTTGAGTTGGCATAAATCGAGAATAGGATTTGTCACTCCGAGTGTCGGAGAGGTATCTATGGGCCCTCTCAGTAATGCACATCACTATAAGCCTTGCAAGCAATGTGACTAATGAGTTAGTTACGTAATGATGCATTACGGAACGAGTAAAGATACTTGCCGGTAACGAGATTGAACTAGGTATGATGATACCAACGATTGAATCTTGAGCAAGTAACATACCGATGACAAAGGGAACACCGTATGTTGTTATGCGGTTTGACCGATAAAGATCTTCGTAGAATATGTAGTAGCCAATATGAGCATCCAGGTTCCGCTATTGGTTATTGACCGGAGATGTGTCTCGGTCATGTCTACATAGTTCTCGAACCCGTAGGGTCCGCACGCTTAACGTTCGATGACAATTTGTATTATGAGATATGTGTTTTTGGTGAACGAAGTTTGTTCAGAGTCCCGTATAAGATCACGGACATGGCGAGGAATCTCTAAATGGTTGAGAGGTAAAGATCGATATATTGGATGATGGTATTCGGACACCCGAAAGGTTTCGGGACATTTCGGATATTTATCAGAGTACCGAGGAGCTACCGGAACTCCCTGGGAAGTATTGGGCCTACATGGGCCATAGGGGAGAGAGAGGGGAGCCCACAAGGGGTGGCCGCGCCCCCCACGGGCTGTCCGAATTGTACTATGGGAAGGGGCGCACCCTCCTTTCCCTCTCCCTCTCCCTCTCCCTCTCCCTTCCTTCCTGCTCCACAAAAGGGAAAAAAGGGGGAATCCTAGTCCTACTAGGTTTGGAGTCCTAGTAGGACTCCTCCCCATGGCGCGCCCCTCCTAGGCCAGCCTCCTCCCCTCCCCTCCTTTATATACGTGGGCAGGGGGTACCCCAAAGGCACAACAGACAATCTCTTAGCCGTGTGCGGTGCCCCCCTCCACAGTTTACACCTCAGGTCATAGCGTCATAGTGCTTAGGCAAAGCCCTGCGCGGATCACATCACCAACACCATCGCCACACCGTTGTGCTGACCGAACTCTCCCTCGACCCTCTGCTGAATCAAGAGCTCGAGGGACGTCATCGAGCTGAAAGTGTGCTAAACCCGGAGGTGCCGTACGTTCGGTACTTGGGTCGGTTGGATCATAAAGACGTTCGACTACATCAACCGCGTTAACATAACGCTTCCGCTTTCGGTCTACGAGGGTACGTGGACACACTCTCCCTGTCTCATTGCTATGCATCTCCTAGATAGATCTTCCGTGAGCATAGGATTTTTTTTAAATTGCATGCTACGTTCCCCAACAGACGACTCTTCTAGGCGGCCGAAGAAGAAACTTGCAGCGCGTCCGACCGCGCCTCTGCTGACCGAAGCGCTGGAGAGCTCACAATTTGTTGCGCTGGCGGCCCATATGCATAAGTTGTTTGATGAAATTCCCACAAGGTATGATTTTGCCCCCCTTTTTTGTTGTTGTTTTTAGATAAATGTATACATATGGATAGCTTAGTTTTTCTTTTATCATACTTTGTAGTTTCAATGATGACACATATCTGTCAACTATGGGTGTTGGCTCCAACAATTCTCATTTGTCCCAAATCAATGAAGTGCATGAAGATGATCATGAGTATGAAGTGGATGAGGATGGTGAGGGTATTGTCGATGCACCGAAAGGAAGAGCATGCAACTACACCATTGACGAAGACGTCTTGCTATGCAATACATGGTTGCATGTGTCTATGGATGCCAACGTTGGAGGGGACCAAAGTAGATATACATATTGGTTTTGGATGAAGTAGTTCTTTGATACACATAACAAGAGTGGAATTGAGTGCACCGATAGATCTCTTCGCTCCCGGTGGTCGTCAATCAACAAAGATTGTCAAAGGTGGGCGGCGGCAATGAAGTCGGTTGACACGATAAACCCAAGTGGCACTAAAGATAGAGATTGGGTAAGTGCCATTTATGTATGTTCCATGTTCATGCTTCATCTTCGGTGTTTCAAGTGCTAACTTGTTCTTTTGTTTGTAGCTCACTATTGCACAAAACTTGTTTCAAGGAGAAGAGAAGAAGACCAAGAAAGGCAAGGTCAAGAAAGGGAGAGCATTTGTGTTGCCTCATTGCTTCGAAGTGTTGAAGGATGAAGAGAAGTGGAAGAACCAAGAAGTTTGTAAGGGCAAGGAGATCGCCTACTTCGTGAAGATCTACCCCGAGTAAGGCTAGTCCTCCGTGGGCGTAGGCCATGATGGAATAGACAAGGTTGCTTCTTCGTGGACCCTTCGTGGGTGGAGCCCTCCGTGGACTCGCGCAGCCGTTACCCTCCGTGGGTTGAAGTCTCCATCAACGTGGATGTACGATAGCACCACCTATCGGAACCATGACAAAAATCTCCGTGTCACCAAACTGCGTTTGATCTTCTCCACTTCTCTTTACTATATATGCAATTTACTTTCCGCTGCCCATACTCTAGAATTGCATGTGTAGTTTGCTACTTGACTTGTGTGCTTTGCAAAAACTGTCAAAATCTGTTCTTGATAAAAGACAGAATTTTTTATCTTGTCGAGTAGTCTAATCACCCCCCCCCCTCTAGACACTCTCACCTTCTTCGATCCTACAATTGGTATCAGAGCTTTGGTCTCCATTGCTTTGGTTTACACACCATTGGAGGAAGATGGACGTGTCTACGGATGGGAGTGTTAGCCTTAGAGTGCCTGTTCTTGATGGAAGGTTTTATAACTCTTGGAGGTCTGAAATGCTTAGTATCTTTAAGATGTACAATTTGTGCAAATATGTTGAGACCCCCTATGTGCCTCCTGTTGACCCCTTGCACCCTACCATGGATGAAGAGCTTGATTTGCTTCGTAACCTTAGAACTGTAAATCTTATCATTAAAGGGTTACCCGATGATTTGCTTAAGCTTGTTACAAACTTTGAGTGTGCCTATGCTATATGGAAGTTCTTGGAAGAACTTTATCCGGACTACTCTTTGAGAAGTCTTGATGAAATTCTACACAAGACTATTGAATTTGATAGGTTGCACCCCAATGATCCCAACTTTGATAAATGCTTCTTTGAGCTTCGTGATCTTATGAAAAAGAAGGGTGATCCCGGTCTTATCAATGTTATCATTAGAAATGCTCTTGCATTGCATTCCGAAGATTATTGTTCCATTAACCAAACTAATGCAAATACTTATCAAATTGACCTAGGTGTTGATGATGAACAATCTATGGGTCAATATGATGATGAGCATGAGCATGATGATGATTACTCCGATTCGGACACCGAGCTAGACAAAGTCATGAAGAGTCTCAATCTCATGGCAAATATGAGAGACTACATGTCCGGTGGAAAAGAGTGGATTCTTGATAGTGGATGCACCGATCACATGACCGGAGACAAAGACATGTTTCGAGAGCTTGCAAAGAACGATGGTCCACGCAAGTATGTGACTTTTGGAGACAACTCCAAGGGTAAGGTACTTGGCCTTGGTAAGGTGGCCATATCTCATGATAGCTCTATTCAAAATGTCATGCTTGTAGAATCTCTTGGATACAATTTACTTTCCGTGTCCAGATTAGCTGACTTTGGATTCAATGTGTTATTCACCAAAGTAGATTGCCAAGTCTTTCGTCGTGATAATCAAAACATGGCTTTTACTGGTATCCGTAGAGGTGATCTATATATTGTTGATTTCACTAAGAAAGCCCAACCTAGAGCTTGTTTCATTGCTAAATCCTCTAAAGGTTGGTTATGGCATAGAAGGCTAGGACATGTTGGTATGCGTAATCTAGACAAGCTAATCAAAGGTGATCATATTCTTGGTGTTAAAGATGTTTTCTTTGACAAAGATAGACTTTGTAGTGCTTGTCAAGCAGGAAAACAAGTTGGTGGAAGTCATCCCGTGAAAAACATCATGACCACAAGGAGACCGCTTGAGCTTCTTCATATGGATCTCTTCGGTCCCAATGCTTACAAAAGCCTTGGTGGTAACTCCTTTGGTCTAGTTATAGTTGATGATTATTCCAGATTTACGTGGGTATTTTTCCTTGATGATAAATCGCAGGTTCAGAGGATCTTCAAGACCTTTGCCAAAAAGGCCCAAAATCAATTTGAGGTGAAGATCAAGAAAGTTCGGAGTGACAATGGAACGGAGTTCAAGAACGCCAATGTAGACTCTTTTCTCGATGAGGAAGGAATTCTACATGAGTTCTCGGCTACGTATACTCCTCAACAAAATGGAGTTGTTGAGAGAAAGAACCGAACGCTCATAGAGATGGCAAGAACGATGCTTGATGAATACAAGACACCGAAACATTTTTGGGGAGAAGCGGTCGAGACAGCTTGTCATGCTATCAACAGGCTTTATCTTCATAAGCTCCTCGGCAAGACATCATACGAGCTCCTCACCGGTAACAAACCCCAAGTGGGATACTTTCGTGTCTTTGGTTCAAAATGCTATATCCTTGATAAGCATCGTCGGTCTAAATTTGCTCCTAAATCTCATGAAGGCTTTCTTCTTGGTTATGGATCAAACTCCCACACCTACCGTGTCTACAATAATTTCACCCGAAAGGTTGAAGAGACGGTAGATGTGAAGTTTGATGAATCTAATGGCTCGCAAGTAGAGCAAATGCCTATTGATGTAGGAGACAAGGACCCATCGGAAGCAATCCAAGATTTATCTATTGGAAAGATCCGTCCCATGGAAGTGAAGGAGAGTACCTCATCTACATATGTGGAGCCACCTACCTCACGGCGAGATGAACCTCAAGGCAACATGGAGGCCTCCACAAGTGGAACTCACCAAGATGAGGAAATGCAACAAGAAGATCCACCACAACCTCCTTCTCCACCGCCTCAAGACAACACCAACAACAATGAAGAAGAAGAAGAAGAGGAAGATGAAGATGATGAGGAAGCTGAGCCACAACATCAACAAAAGCTATCCCGAGTCCGAGCAAGAGTCAAGAAAAATCATCCCGTGGAACAAATGATGAACGACATCAACTCCGGGAGAATTACTCGCTCTAAAACTCGCTTAGCTAACTTTTGTGAGCATTACTCATTTATCTCTAGCATTGAACCTATGAAGGTAGAAGAAGCACTTGATGACCCGGATTGGGTGAACGCTATGCACGAAGAACTACACAACTTCGAGAGGAACAAGGTATGGACTTTGGTAGAGAAGCCCAACGATGATCAAAACATCATTGGAACCAAATGGGTGTTCCGGAACAAGCAAGATGAAGATGGACAAGTCATCCGCAACAAGGCTTGTCTCGTAGCTCAAGGTTACACACAAGTCGAAGGTATGGACTATGGTGAGACCTATGCCCCCGTTGCTAGACTTGAGTCCATTCGCATTCTTCTTGCTTATGCCAATCATCATGATATTACTCTCTATCAAATGGACATCAAAAGTGCTTTCCTAAATGGTGAAATTGAGGAGGAAGTATTTGTGAAACAACCTCCCGGATTTGTGAATCCTAAAAAGCCTAATCATGTTTACAAGCTGCATAAAGCCCTTTATGGTCTTAAACAAGCTCCTAGAGCTTGGTACAAATGCTTGACTAGTTTTATTCTTGAAAAAGGCTTTGAAATTGGAAAGATAGACTCAACGCTGTTTACGAAAAGGGTTAATGGTGAACTATTTGTGTGCCAAATATATGTTGATGATATTATCTTTGGTTCAACTAACCCCCATTTTAGCAAGAGGTTTGGACAGCTCATGTCGGAGAAGTATGAGATGTCCATGATGTGTGAACTCAAATTCTTCCTTGGGTTGCAAATCAAGCAATCTAAGGAGGGTACTTTTGTCTCACAAACAAAGTACACCAAGGATCTCTTCAAGAAGTTCAACATGCAAGAAAGCAAAGGTATGAGTACCCCCATGCCTACAAGTGGACATAATGACTTGACAAAGGATGGAGAACCCGTTGATCAAAAGGTTTACCGTTCTATGATTGGTTCTCTACTATATCTTTGTGCTTCTCGTCCTGACATAATGTTGAGTGTATGCATGTGTGCGTGATATCAAGCAGCTCCTAAAGAATGTCATCTTAAAGCTGTTAAAAGGATAGTGAGATACTTGATACACACACCAAACTTTGGCATTTGGTATCCTAAGAGAGCTTCTTTCGATCTTGTTGGCTATTCCGACTCGGACTATGCCGGTGACAAGGTTGATAGAAAGTCAACTTCGGGTACATGTCAATTCCTTGGTCGATCCCTTGTATCTTGGTCCTCCAAGAAACAAAATTCGGTATCGTTATCCACTGCCGAAGCAGAATATATTGCTGCTGGCTCGTGTTGTGCTCAATTACTATGGATGACACAAACGCTTAAGGATTATGGGATACATGTGAGACGTGTTCCCTTGTTTTGTGACAATGAGAGTGCAATCAAGATTGGACACAATCCTGTGCAACACTCTCGAACAAAGCATATTGAAGTTCGTCACCATTTTATTCGTGATCATATTGCCAAGGGTGACATTAATCTTAAGCATGTTCGTACTGACAAACATCTTGCTGATATCTTTACAAAACCTCTTGATGAGAAAGTGTTTTGTCGCTTAAGGAGTGAGTTGAACATCATTGATGCTTCAAACTTGGAGTGATAACTCCATTGATGCATGCAAGGCATGAGCCTCTTGACTAATCCTTGATATTTCTCTTATGATGATGATCATATGTCTTGGACACATTTGCCTCCTTGTATTGCATCTAACTCCTTGCAGGTACTTGGATGATCTACATTCCACAAGATTACCACACACTCAAATCATGAGTAATCTTGTCATTTGACCAAGTATCTAGCCCTTTGGGATGTTGAGTTCAAGGAACAAAATTCCACATATCCTTTTTGACACCTTTTACATCTAGTATTTCACTCTTGTCATCTTGGATATCCTCGAGTATTTCCTTGCTTGCCTAACCCATGTAGGAAGATGATCTACACAAGTAGAAATGGCGCTCCAACTTCACATTCAATGAGCACCTACATCAAGCTTACCTACATGAGCAAAGCATCAACAAGCCCAAGGTATGTTCTTCACATCTTTAAGGAGCTTTACTCAAAGTCATGAGTACAAGCAGCTTCATAAGATGTGATCACATTAATTGCTTAATCGAAAAATGGCAACCCCATTTTGAGCTTAAACGATGAGTATGACCTATGATCAAATGTCCTCATTTGACTCCTAAGTCAATATACTCAAACATAGGTGACTTTGTCGCCGACCTTTATCTAGATGAAGTACATATGCTTTTGGAGTTTTTCTGTTTTCTCTTATGTTCTCTCATTGAGTTTTCTTTAAAAAAAAAAAACTTCATCTAGAAATCTTTTTATTTTCTTTTCTTATATTTCTTTGTGAAATTCCTTCTGGAAATCTTTTTATGGCTCTGATCAATTCCCCGAAAATCTTTTACAAATTCATTGCAAATCCTTTGGAACATCCCTCGCAGAGTGAGCTGGATTCTTTCTGTGTTTCCTCGGAATTCTTCCAGGACATCAACTCCTGCAGCTCCACTCAGACTTAAATCTTAAAGAGGGAGAGGACTCGAATTTGTATTGTTTCTCTGAATGTTCTTATTTGCCCTGTTGTGATTCTTCAGGATCCCACTTCTTTCTTTCCTTCTTTCCATCCTTCCTGCCCTACCTAGTTTGCTGCCCTTTTCGGCACTTGATGTCAAAGGGGGAGAGAACTTAGGGGGAGAGGACTAGGGGGAGTAGAGGGAGTAGGGGAGAAGAGAAGACTTAAGGGAAGAAGAAAAGCAATCTTATCTTAAGGGGGAGAGAATCACATCAAAGCTTTGTCGTGTTTTACATTGGACATTACAATTGGCATCTTTCTTTTGATTTTGCTTTTTCCATCACATCCCTTGTTCTCACAATTGGTATCTTACTCACAATTGGTATCTTATGGAATCTTTTAGTTTAAGGGGAGAAGACTTAGAGGAATCTTCACAATTGATATCCTATGAAAAGCAAAATCTCTCAGAGTTCATTGAAAATCTTTTAGCTTCGGAGACATGTTTGCTGATTCAAGCCTGTGCTCAATATGAGACACTCTTTATACATGTCCTCCCTGGCTTGGTACTCTTGATGTTCTTGCAGTTGGTTGAAGGAATACTCTTGTGTTATCTAACCTTGTTTTCTCAAGTTTATCCCTTCAGGTACAAATGCCAAGGAACCTCAAGGTAAGTATATGCATCTTGCAGAATGTGCATGATGGTGGACTTGCTTGTAAATACTTGTTTGCAAGAGATCACCATGCACATATGCATTATCACTCACTTCCTTTTCTTCTGCTCTGATGCATATAGCCAAGCTGCATGTAGCACATCTTGCTTATCTCTCTTGTGTGCTTGTGGTAGTCCAAAACCATAATCTATGAAAATCTTGCACACTTGTAGGGGGAGCCTGTGTACTACATGCTTGTCAAAGCTTTCATGATAATTCTGTCTTTCTTTCAATAAGCTTTGATGTTCTGTTTAGTATAATTTTAGTGTGTTGCCATCAATTACCAAAAAGGGGGAGATTGCAAGCACATTTGCTCTCCGGGTGGTTTTGGTAATTAATGACAACATACTTTGTGGTTGGACTAATGCTTTTATCAAGTATGTTTCAGGAAACCCAATCACATTGGTATGGCAAGATGACTGAAGAAGTGGACCCCTCAAATGCTAAGGCAAGCATTGGCAAAAGCTCAAGACTCCATTTCTGGTTTAGTGATCCAAGATCACATTGAGTCCATAGGAAAGCCAATACTATTAAAAGGGGATGAGGTTGTGTTGATGATCTGGTTGCTCAAAGTGCTTAGTGATTTAGCTCCTTCAACTATCAGCAACTTTCACTACTATACACACCCATAAGTAATCTCGGACAAACCGATTTCTCCAACTCAGTCCCACCGAGATGAACCACTTCTGTCATATTCCAAACCCTAGAAAAATCGGTCTTACCGAGTTTGAGATCGGTCTCACCGAAACTGAACTGCCAACCTTCTGTAACTACTTCACATCATTTCGGAATAACCGAGTTTGCATTATCGGTCTCACCGAAATGGGCAAGGTTCTGTCTTGACTCAAATCGGTCTCACCGATAATTCATTTTCGGTCTAACCGATTCTGGCATGTTCCTACTCTTTCTCAAATCGGTCCAACCGAGTTTTCTTTCTCGGTCTCACCGAAATCTCCAACGTTCATATCAGATGCACTTTCGGTCCCACCGAGATGGTATTTTCGGTCCCACCGAAAATCCCAACGTTCACTATATTTGAACTTCCGGTCTGACCGAGTTTTCACTTCGGTCTGACCGAGATTGGCCAAATGTGTGTGTAACGGTTGGATTTTGTGTGGAGGCTATATATACCCCTCCACCCCCTCCTCATTCGCGAGGAGAGCCATCAGAAAGTACCACCACTTCTACCATACACTTTCTGAGAAGTGAACCACCTACCCTTGTGTTGAGATCAAGCCATTCCATTCCTACCATATGAAACTTGATCTCTAGCCTTCCCAAGTTGCTTTCCACTCAAATCTTTCTTCCACCACAGCCATATCAGTGAGGAGAGTTGAGTGTTGGGGAGTTTATCATCTGAAGCACAAGAGCAAGGAGTTCATCACCATCAACACCGTCTATTACCTTTTGGGGGGTGGTGCCTCCTAGATTGGTTAGGTGTCGCTTGGGAGCCTCCGTCGTGATGTGGAGTTGAACCAAGAAGTTTGTAAGGGCAAGGAGATCGCCTACTTCGTGAAGATCTACCCCGAGTAAGGCTAGTCCTCCGTGGGCGTAGGCCATGATGGAATAGACAAGGTTGCTTCTTCGTGGACCCTTCGTGGGTGGAGCCCTCCGTGGACTCGCGCAGCCGTTACCCTCCGTGGGTTGAAGTCTCCATCAACGTGGATGTACGATAGCACCACCTATCGGAACCATGACAAAAATCTCCGTGTCACCAAACTGCGTTTGATCTTCTCCACTTCTCTTTACTATATATGCAATTTACTTTCCGCTGCCCATACTCTAGAATTGCATGTGTAGTTTGCTACTTGACTTGTGTGCTTTGCAAAAACTGTCAAAATCTGTTCTTGATAAAAGACAGAATTTTTTATCTTGTCGAGTAGTCTAATCACCCCCCCTCTAGACACTCTCACCTTCTTCGATCCTACAGTTTGTTTGGCCCGGCCCGACCCGACATTTGGCAGGTCTAGGCATGGGTGACTTTGGAGGTACCATGGGAGCACCTACAGGAGGCATGGGTGGCTTCGGAGCTACCATGAGAGGCATGGGAGTCATGAGTTTTGGGTCTCTCATGGGAGTCATGGGAGTACCTCCGGTTGACATGGGTGGACGTATGGCTTCCGGCGTGCCTCACATGCCTTCGCATGATGTAGTTGGAAATAGTGCGAACACCGTCCATTCCCAATGACGATGAGGCGCTTGAAAATAGAGAGGAGGAGGAAGAATCATCTTCGGAATAGGAGGAAGATGATGTGGCATGATTGTTGATGTTTCATTTGTTTGTGCGAACTTTTATTTGTCATGAACTTGGTTGGGTGATTTTGAAGTATGCCATGAAATTGAACTATGCTATGTTGCTCCAACTCATTATTTTGCATACTTGTTTTTGTTTGAAAGATCATCATATTGTCAAATTGATAAGTGTTGTTTCATATTTGCCAAGCGCCGACCGGTCGCACGCGCTGTAGTTTATCGTGTCTGGTGAAGCGCTACAGCGGCGCACTAAGATTTACAGTGCCTGGAATAGCAACCAACCCTCCCACGCGCGAAATCGCTATTTCGATGCTGTAAAAGTTTTTTAGCGCGCCGCGCAAGCGTGTGTCTGTTGGAGATGCTCTAAGCGTAGGTCTATGGTTCAAAACCAGGCGCCCCGTATTTTAAGTTAATTCCCGTATCTAAGAGCAGAGCAGTGCGACTTTTCTGCAAAAAAGATAAAAATATGAGGGGGCTCAAAAATCCTTCTCCGTGGTGAGCTTTTCCGTAAATTAAAAAACTGAGTGTGTTTTGTGCAATGAAAAGCCTAGACCAAGCGCCTTCACTCACTAGCGTGTGGGTCCATACACATGGATGCACCCACACACATTTGTGACCGCATCTGTATGTTTGAGTCAAGTTTAGTGACTGCAATGCCGTATTTTCAAAATTCTGGCACCAAACTGAACATCGAACGTAAGTTCTATGACTTCTGATGATATGACCTCTTGCTGGGAATAACTATGTGCAATTTTAAGTGTCTCGGAGGTTTACAGAAAGCTAGTGAAATTTTGGACGCATCACCCAGTGTATAAGGTCGTGTATCCTAGGTCCTGGCTACCCGGTGCTTGAAATTTTAGCATTTTGATAGTGTTATATTCCTTTTTGTTTGTAGGCGTTGATCGAATTTGTACCAAATATATGTGTACGTTCCAGCCCAAAAGAAGAATATGTGTATGCGTTGGCTGTACATTTAATGTGATGATGTTGTAGTATTGTAACAGACTAATAAGATAGGGCGTGGCTATACGTCTGTCAGCTGAAAACATGTTTGGGGTGAGTCGATTTTTTCAAATGTTGGATGCGAAATAACGCCCCACACCTTTCTTCAACCTTCCGCACCTTTCTCCCAACGCCACCTACCACCGGCCTAACCGATCCCGCCCCGCCACCCACGGCCGGTGGCGCTCCCGCGACCGCCTCACCGCCCCGCCCTCCCCTAAATAGCCCCCCACCGTCGGTCTTCCATGCCCCTGGCCATCCCTCTAGCCCCGCCCGCGTCCAGTGTTTTCTTCGGCGAAGGCCCACCACCACCCCGCCACCGCCGTCCACCACCGCCCCTCCCTAAACTCCAAGATTGATAATGGGGTAACCCTTTGACGAGCCCCTTCCTTCTCCTTCCTTCCCTTCGAGCTTGTTCCTTCTCCTTCAAAATCAACTGACCACAATAGTTAAAGTCAGTTGACTGATATTTAGCAATTGTGAATAAGATACTACAAGGTCTACCTCGTGAGCCCACCAAGATTTAATAGTGTTGAACCCATGCCAAGAGGAAGGGTCGATGGAGAGAAGGTCAAGCCAATATTTTGTCATGTTCCAAATATTGGAGGCACAAACCAGCATTGCAAAATGATATGGGGCAGCTTACACAATGTTGTCGGGTTTTACTTTTTTCTAGCGTTTGCGTTGGTTTGGGTCTTAGGGCATCTCCAATGGCATGCATCAAAATGGTCATACCAAATGCCCATGGATAGCCGATAGGGGGTAGCCATCTAACCCGGTGCACAAAACTCTGCCCTTGTTTCTTTCCTATATCCGAGCACTCAAAATATTTAAAGATAAATATCATCCTTCGTCCATAATCATGATGTGCAAATTCCAATGCAACAATAATTCGAATATAAATATTACAGTCCGAGCATAAAGTTTTGCAATAAAATAGTTCAAATTTGAATTTGACTTATTCGGTCACATTTTGTAGTTTTTCCCTCGAAGCATGGACAAATGCTCAACCATATCATTCTGAAGCTGCACATGAGTTGCTCGATGACGAATTTGTTGATGCATTTGGATAAAATCCTCAAATGTTGTCGGATTCTGCCCTGGAAGTTGGATAGGATCATCCATGTGTTGAAATTCCAGACCGTAGCAAACTCACTCACCCTCATCCTACAATCTTGTTGTGCATGATCATACAACCTATCATCACCTCCCACAACGTCTCTGGATCCCATATTTTTGCAGGTCCTCAAACAACTGCAAAACGAGCTTGGAGCACTCTAAATGTCCTCTCCAAATCCTTTCTAGCTCCTTCTTGATCTTTTGTCGCCCCTTGGATCAGAGATGTTCTTGATGAAGGTCGCCCACGAAGGATAGATACCATCACAAATATAATAATCCATGTTGTAGTCAAGATCATTGATGGTATAGTTACATGAAGGAGCTTCTCCCGCACACAACCATGCAAACAATGCAGGCCACTGCAACATGTTGATGTCATCGTCAGATCTGGGCATCCCAAAGAAAGAGTGCAAATCTAGAGGTTTTGTGACGCAAATACTTCAAGAATGATGACAAGCTTCTTACAGTGTCCCTGATATTGCCCTTGTAGAGCATGGGCAATTCTACATTGTCAGTGCATGCAATCCAGGGATCCGAGCATACCTGGCCACCCTCCTGCTTTCGACAATGTCATTGAGCCTAGCTTGCGGTGTCTTTGGTAGTTGGTTCTCTCAACTACTTCTGTCCAAAACCCTTAACCACCTTAGTAGCAAACCTTATCATGGCTTTGAGACATGTGCTTTCAGACATCAGACGTACTCGTCCCACAAATCTACGGCCATGCCATAGGCAAGCATTCTAAGCAGTCGTTCACTTCTGGTCACCAGAGAATCCAATGTTTACAACCGCATCCTTCTTCAAGATGAAGTAGTCATCATAGTCCCGGACATCATTGTAGAGGCGATCGAACATAGTTTCCGTAATCCGGAATCGACGGCTAAAATAGGCCTGGAATAGCGCATCGGGACAAAGTAGTCGCCCATCAGCATCATGTGCCCCCTTATACTATTCTGATTCTTCATTCGATGTCGCTTTATTGATCATTTCAAATTGAGAACATGCTCCTCCACATGTTGGATATCTTCAATACCCGCATGCATAATCGCAATTGCATCCGCATATTCAACCTCATTTGATGAGGATGTATCAATGAACTCGGCGTAAAAGTACTCCAAATCTGCAACCATCGTGGTTGCTTCAAAGTAAACAACAAGAACGCCACTAAATTTGGCTATGACATTTGACCGAACACTTGTCGGGCATATGGTGTCCGCCATGGATGGTAATGTGCAGGGGTGGAGGGTACTTGGGTGTTGATTGGACTAGTGATGGAAATGATGCATAGGCAAGTCGGGGCTGGTGCCCGGATAGAGCGGCGGAAATCTGGCAAGGGCCGAGCGATGTAGTGGGTGTCACAGCGGTAGCGGTGGTCTCGGATTAAACATATTCTTAGCAAGGGGGGAGTGAGAAAATTGGGGTTTCGGGTGATGTTTTTGTGTGGGAGTGCCGGCTCGCGGAGCTTGGGGAGGTGCCGGTGGTGCGGTACTTCCAACAGAAGTTCCCTATACTTCTTTTTCTGGAATATACAGTATTATCACTATCTGATCTCATCAGACCAGTCATACATCCACCATTTGGATCCCTTGGGTTCTCAACTCCTCCCCCATTAGGATTGGGTGTGTTAAAACCGTAGGCCTACTTGACGGAACGTTCGCAAACCTCTCCAGTTGCGCTTCCGGTTTGTGTGCACGGTTTTGGATGACCTAGCGTGTCCGGATGGTTTTGGATGACCTAGCGTGTCCAGACAATGTGGTCCAGATATTTGCAGGTATTTTGATGCACGACATTTGAGTTGACCTTAGCTCTGTGCAAGATAGGCTGGTCGATTGTGGGGTCATGGGACCGTGGCACAATGGCACCCATTAACAATTTGAAAAAGGAAATTATTTATATACAAATATTCATGTTCAACTTAGTCTTCCAGAATATCTCAACAAGCAACAAACAACTCTGTTCTAGATCATTAAAAAAATAAAAGAAAACTCTGTTCTAGGAAGAACCGGGAGGTCCTTCAAACCGTATGTAGTCGTACATGACCCCTAAGAATATGCTGTTGGCCCTCGTCTGCGTGATGTGGATGGTGTTGTCGCCTTGCCGGAGCAGCCTCCCGCTGATGGGGAACTCGAAGCTCCACTGCGTGCCGTGGTCGCCGTGCCTCGCGATCGCGTTGCCGCCGCCGAACGCCGGCGTCCCGAAGACGCCGCCCACACGCCTCGTCGCCCCGTTCACCTGGACCTGCAGCCTCGCCGCGTGAGCGGCCGCGAGGGCCACGCGCAAGGTGTAGGTGCCGCCGGGCACGACGCGGCCCAGGCGGAACCGGATCTGCCGCGTCGTCGGCACGATGTCGTCGCCGACCTTTCTGCACGACAGATTACCGTCGATCGGTCAGCACTTGTGCCGTTTTGGTTTGGACTAAAGTGGAAATGGAACCGTGTATGTGTGTTACCTTGTGACATGTGCGAAGTACCAGTCCTTAGAGTGATGGCTTTCGCCGACGGTGTAGACGAGATCGTCCGTCGGGTACAGTTGGGCGTACCTCTCCCACAGCCCGTACTGCCTGTACCTGTCTTTGTTCTGGAAGAGCTTGTTGAGGTACTTCGTGTCGGGGTCGGGGACGAACATCTCCTTCGCGCTCCGGTCAGGAACGCCGATCTCCCACAGCGTCGGCCCTGATCTCGGAGCCTCGTACAGAAGATCGCCGAGGTTGATTGCACCGCCTGTTTCATGGTTGAAAATCGAACAAACCAGATCGTCAACAAAACAGTACAGAGTTGGTGTTGAATCAAGCAGACTCTGAAACAAATGCTAAATCAAATCTGCAAGCTGAGACACTAGCTAGTAGCAGTACTAACCGGGTGTTACGGTGACGCGGGTGGTGTTCATGTAATCCCCGAGAACCCCAGGAACCCACGCGTAGAGGTTGTACTCCCCTGCCCGGACGTTGTCAATGGTGAACTTGCCGGAAGTGTTCGACGCCGTCGTCCAAAACTGGTAACCCTTGCTCTCCGTCGCCCACGAGCCAGGCTGCCCGGGCGCGGCCAGGCCAACGTAAGCTGCCCGAGCAGGCATGTTCTCCCTGCTCACGTACCAGTCCCTTACGAGCAATCGGCCGGTGACAGAGCCTCTCTCGCCGGCCTTGTGGAAGTCCGGCGACTCCGGGAAGCTGTAGGGCCACTTGGCCGCCTCGGCCTGGGCCGTCGCCTTAGCGTCCTCCCAGAGCGCCCGCGGGTCTCCCTTCTCCGAGTTTGAGTTGAGGTAGACGAACACGGGGCCCATGACCTTCTTCCACTGCTCGCCGTCCCCGATGCGCGCCACAATGTCGTCCCCGACGTAGTGCCTCCCATGGAACATGCTGATGCACGTCGGGCCGACATGCGAGGTGAGGTCTCGCTTGAGCGGCCCGCCGCTCTTGAACTCGCTGCTCGGGGTGACGACCCAGAAGCCGACGTGGCTCGGCTGGCCGCTGCTAGTGCTGACCCACCCGTGCACCCGGTTGTCCTTGGTGTCCAGCGTGTACTGGTACTTGTCGTCCACCTCCCCCTTGAACTGCGGCTCCGACGGGTCGACCAGCAGCACCGCCTCCTTGTACGCCAGCGGGGAGCTGCGGGACGCGTCCCGGTCGGCCGCGCGCGGCATGTACCGCTGTACGTCGTCCGAGACGGCCATGTAGTTGAACCTGTCCGTGTTGAGCTTGAAGGCGAGCCGGGCCTGGCTGATGTCGATGGCCGGCGTGTCCGCGCCGTGCTCCAGGATGGCGTAGCTGTAGAACCCAGAGCTGCCCTTGAGCATCACCAGCCTCTTGTCGACGTTGAGCCGGACGTCGTTCCGACGTCCCGGGTTGTACGTGCTCCGAAACGACAGCTCCACCTGGTCATCGCTCTGCGTTACCACCCTGAACTCCGAGCCATCCAGCCTACATACGTACACAATATAGCGATTCTAGTTTAGTACTTGCACTTCATATATATTTCTCAAGCCAATGCGATTAAGTTAATTCGCGATCACGTACGAATTGAGCAAGTCTCGTTGGTCGGAGCCCGGGATGTTCCACACCATATCCCAGTACCTGCACAAAGTTAATTACAAATCATATATACATATCTTGTTTAATTAATTACCAGAACAAATTAATTAACACGCAAGAAAGCATGAAGCATGCACTAACCCGCCAGTGTTTCTGCTCCTGGAGGAGTGCAGCAGGTTCGTCCGATCCCCGCCGTAGCGGACGCCGGTGATGTGGCCCCCGGGCCTCGACAGTGACACCTGCACCAGCCCGTTGTCCACCACCACCTGCATGCATTGCACACGTAAGTATCCAAGTTATACGTACGGAGTCATACGTATATATGTACATGCAGCTTAGAACGCTTGATAGCATGTGATTTTATGGCCCAAAAAAGCCGTCTATATAATCAACATCCAGGCAGTTTGAAAAGAAAAAAAAAATGCATATAACACAGCTAGCTGTCGGAACCGACGACGAATACGATCCATGAACTTGCACCAACGACGAGCAACTGGCTAGCCATATATACACGCACCTGTCTACTATCCACGCGGAGCGTAACGCCGCCGTGGGATCCCGACGGTGGCGCCGCCGACACGGCGGCGACCTGCAGCATCAACGACACGGCGATGGCGAGCAGGATCAGGTGCGCCGTCGTTGCCATCGTGAGGTGTGTCAAGTTCGCGTGCCGTCGCCGGGTTGGTGTACGTGCGAAACTGATGAGCAGCTAGCAGGCGATCGATACCGTGATGCCGAGAGTCGATTCAACTTATTGCTCGTACGTAGCTCATGGCCTCCATATATGTTGCTACGGCCTGGGCGCCGAACTAGCGCGGGACCGAACCGGACTGCCATACCTTTTACGAATTTGGGTAAACGTTTCAAAACAACCGACTGAATTTAAGCACGCGCGCGTAAACCGCTCGCAGCACCGTCGGATCTCTGTACTTTGCACAAACCTTGCGCTTGTGTGTTCACAATAGCATGTGCTGGCCTTGACTTCACTTGATAGCACGTTGTTGGTGAAAGTATATCTAGCTAGAAACTACTCCATCGATTTCAAAATAAGTGTCTTAACCTTAGTACAACTTTGTATTAAAATTAATACAAACTTACGATATTTATTTTAGGACAGAGGGAGTTCTTCTATTTTTTTGTGACAATATATCTAGCTAGGAGCTTCTCACTCATTATCATTGCGTGAAAATTGGCACCGTTGTTTTTTTCAATTGGCACCGTTGTTGCTGTGTGGTATTTCCCTACTTTTATAACTAAGTGTTTTTTACATCATTATTGCCGTGATACCGCTATATTGTTAGTGGTGATGTTGTGAGGGACACCATGTTACATGATCCACCATTGTGATGCAAGGCGTACGACAAGCCGGTGATACGTTGTCCATCTCAATACCTCTTTCAGAAATTTTATGGCCCAAGACAATACCTTCGTTAAACATAAAGTGGCACTTCTACCAATTCAGAACAAGATTAGTTTGCTCACATCTCTGTAAAACTCGATCAAGATTGCTTAAACAATCATCAAAAAACTTCCCATAAATATAAAAGTCATCCATGAAAATTTCAACAATCTTTTCACAAAAAACAGAGAGTATAGCAGTCATACATCTTTGAAAGGTAGCAGGTGCATTGCATAAACTAAAAGGCATACGTCTATAAGCATAAGTTCCAAAAGGAAAAGAAAAAGCGGTCTTTTCTTGGTCAGGTTGTGAAACAGGTATTTGAGATAAACCAGAGTATCCATCAAGAAAACAAAATTGTGTGCTTAGATAATCTCGCTAGCATTTGATCAATAAAACGCATAGGGTAATGATCTTTTCTATTCGCTTTGTTAAATTTTTTGAAATCAATTACCATTCTATAGCCAGTGACAATTCTTTGTGGAATAAGTTCATTTCTATCATTAGGAACAACAGTAATACCTCCCTTCTTAGGGACACAATGAACAAGACTTAACCATCTACTATCACATATGAGATAGATTATACCTGCTTCTAGAATCTTTAATATTTCGGTTCTTACCACTTCTTTAATCTTTGGATTCAAACAACCTTTAGCATCCGGTTCCATATTAATCTTGTGCTGACATAGAGTGGGACTAATGCCCTTAAGATCATCAAGAGTATATCCAATAGCGGCTCGGTGCTTCTTCAGCATTTTCAATAATCTCTCTTCTTCGTGCTCTAAAATGTTAGCACTAATAATAATATGATATATCTTTTTCTCATCAAGATAACCATATTTCAAAGTGTGAGGCAATTGTTTTAATTCAAACACAGGATCACCTTTAGGTGGAGGAGGACCTCCTAGAGTTTCAAAAGGTAAGTTGTGCTTAAGCAGAGGTTGTTGCTCAAAGAAAATTCTATCTATTTCATTCCTTTCATGCATATGCATATCATTTTCATGGTCAAGCAAATATTGCTCTAAAAAATAATATCACTTTTGCGAACCACAGCTGATACCTTAGCATGATCCTTTATCCTAACAGGGAAAGGTGGTTTTTCAATAAAAGCAGTAGGCACAACTGGATCAACATTGTAAATGATAGTTTCTTCTTTAGTTTCTACTCGTTCTTTAATTTCTTATTTAATAGGGGGGGGGGGGGTGATATTGAAACCACTTCTCCTTAGGGATATCAACATGAGTAGCAAAATATTCACAAAAGGGGCTACTATCTCAGAATCAAGTCCATACATAGTGCTAAACTTTTGAAAAGCATCGGTATTCATAAAAGATTTAACACAATCAAACTTAAATTTAATATCTGACTCTTTACCTTCGTCAAGTTCTCAATCTTCAGAGTTGCGTTTAATTCTTTCTTAGAAATCCCACCTAAATTCAATAGTCTTCTTCATAAAAGAACCGGCACAAGAAGTATCGAGTATGGATTGATCATTACGGGAAATCCGAACATGAATGATAATTTATCTCAAGAGCTCATGATTGGGGCATGAATATAACATTGACTTGAGACTTCGCCAAGCTAGAGCGATACTTTCTCCTTCATGAGGCCCAAAATTATACATACAATTCTGATTACGATGAACTACATGCATAGGATAAATGTTTTGGTGGAATTCCAATTTCAATCGATTACAGTTCCAGGGTCCAATATCATCATATAGCCTATACCATGCCAATTATTTTCCCTTGAAGGATAAAGGGAAAACCTTCTTCTTAGCTTCATCTCCGGGTAAACATGCAAGCTTAAATAATCCACAAATTTCATCCACATATATCAAATGCATATCAGGATGTTCGGTTCCATCTCTTGCATAAGGATTAACTAGCAGTTGCTCTATCATACCCAACGGAATTTCATAAACAATATTTTCAGTAGACGCAGAAGGTTGAGGGGCAACTAATTGTGCTTCCGCTCGAGGTGAAGATACCCCGAACAGACCCCTCAAAGGATTGTTCTCCATAGTAACAAGTGACAATAAATTTTAGCATGTAGTTTTCCTTACCAATTTCCACTTACCAAGAGCGCTTCACTCCCTGGCAACGGCGTCAGAAAAGAGTATTGATGACCCACAAGTATAGGGGGTCAATCGTAGTCCTTTAGATAAGTAAGAGTGTCGAACCCAACGAGGAGCAGAAGGAAATGACAAGTGATTTTCAAGAAGGTATTGTCTGCAAGTACTGAAATTGTAGGTAATAAATAGTTTTATAGCAAGATAATTTGTAACAAGCGAGTAACGGTAATGGTAAATAGTATGCAGCAAGGTAAGCCAATTATTTTGTGGCAAATGATAGGCCAAAGCTGTTTCTTATAATAAGCAAAGAGTTCTTGAGGGCACACGGGAATTTCATCTAGTCACTTTCACCATGTTGGTTTGATTTGTGTTCGTTACTTTGATATTTTGATATGTGGGTGGACCGGTGCTTAAGTGATGTTCTTACTTGAACAAACCTCCTACTTATGGTGAACCCTCTCGCAAGCATCCGCAACTACGAGAAAAGCATTAAGATAAAATATAAACATAACATTAAACATTTGGGTCCAAATCGGTCCCTTACGAAGTAGCGCATAATCTAGGGTTTAAGCTTCTGTCACTCTAGCAACCCATCATCTAATAACTACTCCACAATGCATTCCCTTTGGCCCAAATATGCTGAAGTGTCATGTAGTCTATGTTCACATGACACCACTAAGGGAATCACAACATACATATAATCAGAATATCAAACACATATCAAGTTCACATGATTACTTGCAACATGATTTCTCTCGTGACCTTAGGAACAAAAGTAACTACTCAAAGTAATAAACATGCTCAAGATCAGAGGGGTATTGAATAGCATAACGGGTCTGAACATATAATCTTCCACCAAATAAACCATATAGTAATCAACTACAAGATGTAATCAACACTACTAGTCACCCACATGTACCAATCTGAGGTTCCGGTACAAAGATTGCACACAAGAGATGAACTAGGGTTTGAGAGGACATGGTGTTGTTGAAGATGTTGATGAAGATTGGCCTCCCAAAAATGAGAGGGTTGTTGGTGATGACGATGGCTTCAATTTTCCCCTACGGAATCGCTCCGCCGGAGGGCAATAGTGCTCCTACCCAAGTTCGGCCTCGAGATGGCGGCGCTCCATCCTGAAAGTCCTCTGCTATATTTTTAGGTCAAAATGACGTATATAAAAGAAGATGGGCACCAGAGGTAGGCCGAGGAGGGCATAACCCACCAGGGCGCGCATGGGCTCCCTAGCGCGCCTAGGTGGGTTGTGCCCACCTGGTGGGCCCCCTCTGGTAGTTATTTGCTCCAATAATTCTTAAATAATCCATAGAAAATCTCTGTGAAGTTATAGCTTAGTTGGAGTTGTGAAGAATAGGTGGCCTGGCGTTGCCTTTTCAGGTCCAGAATTCCAACTGTCGGTATTCTCCCTCTTGGTGTAAACCTAGCATATTATGAGATAAAAGGCATTAGAATTGCTCCAAAAAGCATTATTATGCATAAAAACATTATATATAACGACAAGAAAACATGATGCAAAATGGACGTATCACCCAACGTCGTCAGTGATGCGTTGGAGCTATTTGTCGCGTTGTGCAGTGCATCATGAGAACTGCATTGGAGCTTTGTCGGGGTGCCTGTCGGTGTCAAAATCGAAAGATCTCAGGCAGGGGGCCCAAGCTATGCGTCTGAGGATCGATGGTGACATCGGGCTGGGGACACGATGTTTACCCAGGTTCAGGCCCTCTCGATCGAGGTAATACCCTACTTCCTGGTAGATTAATATGGATGAATAGGAATACAAGAGTTGATCTACCTCGAGATCGTAATGGCTAAACCCTAAAGTCTAGCCCGTGGGGGTATTGTGATGATGATGATGATCCCCTCTACAGACTAAACCCCTCGGCTTATATACACGCCTGAAGGGACCTAGGGTTACAAGGATGACTTGGGGAGGAAGTAATCGATACATACGAACTCTACACTTGCCTTTCTGCGTACATAAGAGTCCTGGCCGAATACGGGGGAGGGTCTTCTGCTTCTTCTTTACGCGACCCATCAGTACGGCCCAGCTTCAACGACCCGGATGCCTGAGGACCCCTGAATACAGGACTCCCTCAGTAGCCCCCGGACTTGCCTTCAAGGACGAGATTGTGTCCGGTTTCATGTCTTCGGTCTTGCAAGGTGAGTCCTCCTGGATGATAGTTCGGCTTCTTTAAATATCGTACTCCGTTGATTCCTCGTTGTCGTCGCCTTGGCTTCCACGTGTACAGCGAATGCGAACCGTCCAGGCATTTTTACAAATACCCCCTTGACGGTCTAGAGCAGGCGCCTATATAAGAAGATAGATCCCAATTGCCTCTCCATCCCATTCCACATGGAAAAAACCCTAGTGCCTGCAAAAAATCTTCAAACATGGCTAGCGCCCCGAGCTCTTCCTCGCGCCCCCACGGCCCCCGTGCAGGAGATTGGAAAAGTTGTTCTGTGTCCCATGCGCATCTAAGGACACTTCAAGCGCAGGAATATCTACCCCAAAAGGATCTAATCCCCATACGGGCCAGACTAACGTCTATCGACAACCAAGCCCTGGCAGAGAGTTTTCCCAACCCCTCCGATGGAGAGCGGGTATGTTTTGTCCCCTTCCTTTTAAGAGGCGTAGGGTTCCCCGTCCACCTCTTTCTTAGGGGACTCCTGGAGTTCTACAGTCTTCAACTTCACGATCTTACGCCGGGGTTCATCCTGCATATTGCGGGTTTTGTCGCTTTATGCGAACTGTTTTTGGGCTGCGAGCCTCACTTTGAGTTGTGGAGAAAATACTTTTGCCTTGTCCCTTGATCGGAAGAAGGATCCATATTTGAAGTTGGGGCCGCCGAAGTATGGCGCATAGCCAGGACAGGTTATCTGCCCGGTACTCCGAAGAAAACATTCGAAGTGTGGCCTTCAGGGTGGTTCTACATTAAGGACGTCGCTCTGCCGGATCCAGTTCGGCGAGGACTCCCCAAGTATTCTAGTGCTCCACCAAGCAAGCTTTATAACTGGTGTCCCAGCAATCCCTTGGAAGAAGAGAGAGCGGAAGTTAGCAGACTGGTCGGCACGATCAAGTCACTAGCCAGTTCGGGGTTATCTATAGTCGAAGTGATGGCTATCTCAATAAAGCGATGCATGCAGCCGCTTCAGGCAAGATGATTTCCAATGTGGCACTATAATGGCCAAGATGATGCCTCGCGCTGCTTACGCCTAGGTCTAGATGATCTTGCCGCTCTAGCTACTATCCTGGAAGGTCTCTATAAGGGAGAGAAACAAGACTTCATCCGTCTGATGTGCCGGGAGGGTTTTTCTATGTACAATCCTCCTGACTCGGTAAGTTTCTCTTGTGACCACCCATTTTTCCTTCGCTATAACATATTATACGAATTGAATCTGGTTTCTCCTAAATAGGAGTGGAGGAAGGTAATCGAGGGGATTAACAGTCCCGCCCCACAGCGTGAGGACCGATTTCAGAATGCAGGTTCCATATACAATGAAGATCCGGACATAGGTATAGAGCTAGAAGAGGGAGTCTTCTACCAAGCCTGCCGTGAGGGTCCCCTGGTGGCTATAGTAGCTGATTATCCAGGCTTCATTCCTTCTTCTCGTCTAAGTATTTCAGGACACATCTCATCAAAAGAGAAGATTCCTAATGCGCCTTACCCACTATATTCTATCATACTTGAATAGGGACGGCGCTCCTCGCGCCGAATTGCGCGGAGACCGTCAACCCAGAGGGTGACGTCTGCGTCGAGCGAGGTCTTGAAGCGAAAGAGGACCGCGAACACCAGCGGATCTTCGAAGAGGTATGCTTGTTTCGACAAGTGCTGGGTGGTGAAATTGGTATTACAACTTTCCGCTTTGTTTTCTCCTTTTAGGAGGAGTACACACCAGACTGTCTCCGGAGGCAATGCAGGCCAAGCTCCAGCCAATCCGTCCTCAGGCCCGTCAGGGGTGAATGCGAATTTGGTGCCGGATTGTCCTCTCCAGGGGGATTCGGACGAAGTGACATCTACCAATTCCGAAGTGGAGGTTGCGATGATCCACCGACGGGGGAAAGCAGCCATGTGTGGCCCCGTTTTTCTGAGGAGGCGTTTAACGCCCTCAGCTCTGCAGATGCCTATATCCGAGCTGCCCTAGACGGACTTGCCGGAGCCACTCATCGGCTTTCCAAAGATATGCGGGTAAGTGTTTATTTTGAGTGTTCCCATGCCAGTAACCCCCGAGACTTAAAGCAGTTGGTACAACTGATTTGAGGATAATTGTGTTCTTATAGGTCATTCGAGAAAAGAATAACTCTTTATCCAAGGAACTTGAAGAGTGCCGGACCCATCTCGCCGAATTAAAAAATTCGAAGGAATCCGGAAAGGATGCTGATGGTAAGAACAATAGTGTCCGGAAACTATGATAGTTCTGCGGATTACTATTATGTATGTACTAACTTGTAATACAGCAATAGAGTCGACCGACCAACTAGAGAGGGAGCTAAGAGCTGTTGTGGCAGACAAAAAATTTGCCGAAGGGGAAACAGTCGCTGGCGAGCGTGTGCTGACGCAAGCTATAGAGAAAAGGAACCAAGCACAGGATAGAAATATTAGGCTCGAACAGGAGTTAAAGGGTGTAAAGGCCCAACTCTCAAGCGCCTTGGAAGATAACCGAGGCTAAAAAGCGGCATGTTTGGTATGTCTCTTATACCTAGCTCTCCTTATAGTCTCTTATTGTGAAAGTTTCTTATAAAACTTCTCCTACAGGTTTGTTGACTGGGCAGCCTGAAGGCGGAGTGTCCGGTTTTGAGTGTGAACTGCTGCAAGAGCTTTCCAGGGTCCATGAACAGGCTCGGAAGGCCATGAAGAGTATGGCCAGAGCTCTATGGCCTGGCAACTCACCTCCAGAAACTATGGAGGATTTGGCAGGCCTGTTCAAAGGGGCTTGACGCCGCTTCGAACTATGGAAAGCATCAGCGTGCCGCATGGGTGCTCGAGAAGCCTGGGCCATGGTGAAGACGCGCTACACTCGTCTGGATCCAAATCACATGGCCCGCGTGGGACCTTGAGGGTCCGATAGACAAGAAATTCCTCCGCATTTGGTATATGACCAAGTATAGATAGCTGCCAAACTTTCCCAACTGGACTGTAAGCTAGACAACCTTATAGAGGGAATAGAAAATGAGTAGTCATTTGATTCTATGTATCAATGTACCTTTACCATCAAACTTATCTCCGACCAAATTTATATAAAGTTTGACATGGCCGACCATCTGCTTCGACCTCCATAAACCCAAAGGCCGGAGTGCTTCCGAATACTATATCTGTGGTAAAAACATGTGATATGTTCGGAAACCAGGCAATCCGTTCATAATTGCTTGAACAAACAGTCTGTGTTCGAGGAGTTATGTTATATTACTATTTAACGTAAGAAACATCTTCCACAGAGAATAGTTCCATTAGGGGTTTCTTTCTTTGGGTCAGCGTGCATAAAAATGCGGGCCTACTCTTTTAATCCTTATGAAAAGGATTGTAGGATGCCATATCGTGTGGTAGTTTAGGATACGCTTTGGAATGCGATATGCCGTGTATCCGTCAACCAATTATTCCGTTAAGAGAGCTAGCTTTCGGCTTCACCCAGTCTGACGTACATATCCGGATTACCAGTTGTAACAATCGCAGAGGTGCTCCCTTTACACCATAGCCGAACAATCGGGAACGTAGGGGTAAGCATAGGAGCCAGGCAACCCAGCTTGGCCAGAACTTAAGTCATATCGGTGCATATAATGGCAAGGAAGGACTGTAAAAATAGACGACATTTTAAGCAATAAGCTTTATTTATAATGAGCTTCGTTAAAGAAGCCTCCAGGTATATTTGGGGTAGATACATTCGAAGATGTACTTATCCTATGGCAGTTCGGGCGAGCCGAATACTTGCCAAAAAATGAAAAAGAAAAAGAAAAGAAAAGGAGACAAAAAATAGAATGTATTAGACAAGACCGAACTTACAAGGAGGAAAAATGGTGCTACCGAACTATCCATAAAATCGTCGGAGCCTGGCAGCGTTCCATGGGTTCGGCTCAAGGCGATTGTCCTGTGCATTGCGAAGGCGATAGGCTCCACCAATGAGTACTTCGTCGATTATGAAGGGCCCCTCCAATTTTGGTTTGAGCTTGTCCTTTTTCTTCTCCGGGAGGCGTAAAACGAGTTCGCCGACGTTGTATGTCTTGACCCGTACTTCTCTGCTCTGGTATCGCCTAGCCTGTTGTTGATAAAATGCGGAACGTGCTTGCGCTGTATCGCGCTCCTCTTCAAGTCCATCTAGGGCGTCTTGCCGATCTAGCTCGGCTTCTTTCTCCTCGTACATGCGCACTTGAGGTGAGTCATGAATTATGTCGCAGGGCAGAACTGCCTCTGCGCCGTACACCATAAAAAGGTGTATATCCGGTCGTACGATTTGGTCTGGTCCGCAGCCCCCAGAGTACGGAGTCAAGGTCTTCGACCCAGTGTTATCAGACTCCCATAGGGAGCGCACTAGTCGGGGTTTAATGCCGCTCATTATCAGACCATTGGCTCTTTCGACTTGACCGTTTGTTTGAAGATGGTATACAGAAGCATAGTCAAGTTTAATACCTAACTTTGCGCACCAATTTCTTATGTCGTCAGCTGTGAAGTTGGAGCCATTATCCGTGATAATACTATGCAGGACACCATAACGGTGTACCACACCGGATATAAAATCTATCACATGCCCTGCCTCAGCTGTTTTTACTGGCTTGGCTTCTATCCATTTAGTGAATTTATCTACCATCACCAGTAAGTATTTCTTTTTATGGCTTCCCCCTTTAAGAGGTCCGACCATATCAAGCTCCCAGACCACAAAAGATCAAGTAAGGGGGATTGTTCTCAAAGCGGTGGGAGACACGTGACTTTGATTTGCAAAGAGCTGACAGCCAACGCAGTGTTGGACTAAGGTTTGGGCATCTTCTCGGGCAATGGGCCAGTAAAATCCAACGCGAAAAGCTTTGCCTACGAGCGCCCGTGATGCGGTGTGGTGGCCTCCCATTCCAGCGTGTATTTCAGTGAGAATTTGCCTTTCCTCCTCTTTGGAGATGCACCTTTGTAGAATACCAGTTGTGCTTTTCATATATAGTTCACCCTCGTGAACCTTGTAGGCTTTAGAACGCCGAATTATGCGGCGGGCCTCGTTTTGTTCATCGGGGAGTTCCTGCCTTTGAAGGTAGGCTAGGAAAGGCTCTATCCAGGGGGCTATGACAGCCATGATTTCGTGAGCCGAAGGAGTTATATCCATATCTGGGTCCCCGATGACGTCTTGGTTAAGTTCGGCTGGGGGTGTGTTCGGATCCGAATTCGTATCGATACTCGCGTCCTGCCATGTTACTGATGGCTTAAACAACCTTTCCACGAATGTGTTAGGTGGGATGGGGTCACGTTTAGCACCCATACGAGCGAGTACGTCAGCGGCCTGGTTATTATCCAGGGCTACGTGATGGAATTCCAACCCCTCAAATCGGGCCGTTTTCAATATAACATTGTGATAAGCTGCCACTTTTAAATCCTTTGCGTCAAAATCTCCATTGATTTGGGAGATAGAGAGGTTGGAGTCTCCGCGTACCTCGAGGCGTTGTATGCCCATGGATACAGCTAGGCGGAGACCATGTAATTATTGGAAATATGCCCTGGAGGCAATAATAAAATGGTTATTATTATATTTCCTTGTTCATGATAATTGTCGACTGTTCATGCTTTAATTGTATTATTCGAAAATCATAATACATGTGTGAATACATAGACCACAACATGTCCCTAGTGAGCCTCTAGTTGACTAGCTCATTGATCAATAGATGGTTACGATTTCCTGACCATGGACATTGGATGTCATTGATAACGGGATCACATCATTAGAAGAATGATGTGATGGATAAGACCCAATCCTAAGCCTAGCACAAGATCGTGTAGTTCGTATGCTAAAGCTTTTCCAATGTCAAGTATCCTTTCCTTAGACCATGAGATTGCGCAACTCCCGGATACCGTAGGAGTACTTTGGGTGTGCCAAACATCACAACATAACTGGGTGGCTATAAAGGTACAGTACGGGTATCGCCGAAAGTATCTGTTGGGTTGGCACGAATCGAGACTGGTATTTGTCACTCCGTATGACGGAGAGGTATCTCTGGGCCCACTCGATAAAACATCATCGTAATGAGCTCAATGTGACTAAGGGGTTGGTCACGGGATGATGTATTACGGAACGGGTAAAGAGACTTGCCGGTAACGAGATTGAACAAGGCATCAGTATATCGATGATCGAATCTCGTGCAAGTGCTATACCGATAGACAAAGGGAATCGTATACGGGATTGATTGAATCCTTGACATCGTGGTTCATCCGATGAGATCATCATGGAACATGTGGGAGCCAACATGGGTATCCAGATCCCGCTGTTGGTTATTGGCCGGAGAGATGTCTCGATCATGTCTGCATGATTCCCGAACCCGTAGGGTGTACACACTTAAGGTTCGATGACGCTAGAGTTATAGGGAATGTATGTACGTGGTTACCGAATGTTGTTCGGAGTCCCGGATGAGACCCCGGACGTCACGAGGAGTTCCGGAATGGTCCGGATGTAAAGATTTATATATTGGAAGTCACTATACGGTCGCCGAAATAATTCGGGGGGGGGGGGACCGAAAGGGTTTCGGGGGTCCACCGGGAGGGTCCACCTGCCCCGGAGGGCTCTATGGGCTGTATATGGAGAGGGACCAGCCCCTAAGTGGGCTAGGCGCCTCCCCCCTAGGGCCCATGCACCTAGGGTTTGGGGGGAAACCCTAAGGGGTTGCGCCCCCCTTGGCTTGGGGGGCAAGCCACCCCCTCTGGCCACCGCCCCCTCCTCAGATCTGATCTGAGGGGGCCGGGCCCCCTCTCCCTTGCCCCTATATATATGTGGGGGGTGGGAGGGCAGCCGCACTCAAGCCATGGTGCAACCCTCCCCCTCTCCCAACTACTCCTCCTCTCCCGCGGTGCTTGGCGAAGTCCTGCAGGATTGCCACGCTCCTCCACCACCACCACGCCGTCGTGCTGCTGCTGGGCGGAGTCTTCCCCAACATCTCCCTCTCTCCTTGCTGGATCAAGGCGCGGGAGACGTCACCGGGCTGCACGTGTGTTGAACACGGAGGCACCGTTGTTCGGTGCTTAGATCGGATTCGGCCGCGATCAGAATCGCTTTGTGTACGACTCGACCGACCGCGTTCTTGTAACGCTTCCACATCGCAATCCTCAAAGGTATGAAGATACACTCCCCTCTCATTGCTAGTGAACTCCATAGATAGATCTTGGTGATGCGTAGAAGTTTTTTGAATTACTGCAACGATCCCCAACAGTGGCATCATGAGCTAGGTCTATGCGTAGTTACTATGCACGAGTAGAACACAAGATTGTTGTGGGCATAGATCATGTCAATTTACTTGCCGCTACTAGTCTTATCTTGATTCGGCAGCATTGTGGGATGAAGCAGCTTGGACCGGCCTTACACATACGCTTACGTGAGACAGGTTCCATCGACTGACATGCACTAGTTGCATAAGGTGGCTAGCGGGTGTCTGCCTCTCCCACTTTAGTCGAATCGGATTCGATGAAAAGGGTCCTTATGAAGGGTAAATAGAAATTGGCATATCACATTGTGGTTTTAGCGTAGGTAAGAAACGTTCTGGCAAGAAACCTATATCAGCCACGTAAAAACTTGCAACAACAATTAGAGCACATTTAACTTGTTCTTGCAGCATGTGCCGTGTGATGTCATATGGCCAAAAGGATGTGATGAATGATATATATGTGATGTATGAGATTGATCATGTTCTTGTAATAGGAATCACGACTTGCATGTCGATGAGTATGACAACCGGCAGGAGCCATATGAGTTGTCTTATTTTATTGTATGAACTGCGTGTCATTGAAAACACCATGTAATTACTTTACTTTATTGCTAACCGTTAGCCATGAAGTAACGTTTGGCGAGACCACTTCATGAAGACACAATGATGGAGATCATGATGATGGAGATCATGGTGTCATGCCGGTGACAGTGATGATCATGGAGCCCCGAAGATGAAGATCAAAAGGAGCAAAATGATATTGGCCATATCATGTCACTATTTGATTGCATGCGATGTTTATCATGTTTTACATCTACAGTAGCATAAATAAGATGATCTCTCACTAAAATTTCAAGAATTATGTTCCCCCTAACTGTGCACCGTTGCAAAGGTTCGTTGTTCCGAAGCACCACGTGATGATCGGGTGTGATAGGTCCTAACGTTCACATACAACGGGTGTAAGCCAGATTTACACACGCAATACACTTAGGGTTGACTTGACGAGCCTAGCATGTCCAGACATGGCCTCAGAACACGGAAGACCGAAAGGTCGAACATTAGTCGTATAGAAGATACGATCAACATGAAGATGTTCACCGTCGATGACTAGTCCGTCTCACATGATGATCGGACACGGCCTAGTCGATTCGGATCATGTATCACTTAGATGACTAGAGAGATGTCTATCTGAGTGGGAGTTCATTAAGTTTGTTTAGATGAACTTAATTGTCATGAACATAATCTAAAATCTTTACAATATGTCTTGTAGATCCAATGGCCCACGCTAATGTTGCCCTCAACTTCAACGCGTTCCTAGAGAAAACCAAGCTGAAAGACGATGGTAGCAACTATACGGATTGGGTCCGTAACATGAGGATCATCCTCATAGCTGCCAAGAAAGCACATGTCCTTGAAGTACTGCTAGGTGATGCATCTATTTTCCCAGCAACTCAAGACGTTATGAACGCCTGGCAGTCACGTAGTAATGATTACTCTCTAGTTCAGTGCGGCATGCTTTACAGCTTAGAATCGGGGCTCCAAAAGTGTTTTGAGAAGCACGGAGCATATGAGATGTTCCAAGAGCTGAAAATGGTTTTCCAAGCTCATGCCCGAGTCGAGAGATATGAGGTCTCCGACAAGTTCAATAGTTGTAAGATGGAGGAGAATAGTTCTGTCAGCGAACATATACTCAAAATGTCTGGGTTGCACAACCGCTTGTCTCAGCTGGGAATTAATCTCCCAGATGATGCGGTCGTTAACAGAATCCTTCAGTCGCTCCCACCTAGCTACAAGAGCTTTGTGATGAACTTCAATATGCGAGGGATGGAGAAGTCCGTTCCCGAGGTGTATTCAATGCTGAAATCAGCGGAGATGGAAATCAAAAAGGAACATCAAGTGTTGATGGTGAATAAAACCACTAAGTTCAAGAAAGGCAAGGGTAAGAAGAACTTAAAAAAGGACGGCAAAGGAGTTGCCGCGCCCGGTAAGCCAGTTGCCGGGAAGAAGCCAAAGAATGGACCCAAGCATGAGACTGAGTGCTTTTATTGGAAGGGAACGGGTCACTGGAAGCGGAACTGCCCCAAATACTTAGTAGATAAGAAGGCCGACAACGTCAAAGGTATATGTGATATACATGTTATTGATGTGTACCTTACCAGCGCTCGTAGTAGCTCCTGGGTATTCGATACCGGTGTAGTTGCTCACATTTGTAACTCAAAGCAGGAGCTGTGGAATAAGCCGAGACTGGCGAAGGACGAGATGACGATGCGCGTCGGGAATGGTTCCAAGGTCGATGTGATCGCCGTCGTCATCCTACCTCTACATCTACCTTCAGGATTAGTTTTAAACCTCAATAATTGTTATTTAGTACCAGCTTTGAGCATGAACATTGTATCGGGGTCTAGTTTGATGCGAGATGGCTACTCATTTAAATCTGAGAATAATGGTTGTTCTATTTATATGAGAGAAATGTTTTATGGTCATGCCCCACTGGTCAACAGTTTATTCTTATTGAATCTCGATCGTGATGTTTCACATATTCATAGTGTGAATGCCAAAAGATGTAAGGTTGATAATGATAGTCCCACATACTTGTGGCACTGCCGCCTTGGTCATATTGGTGTCAAACATATAAAGAAGCTCCATGCAAATGGACTTTTGGAGTCTCTTGATTATGAATCATTTGACACGTGCGAACCATGCCTCTTGGGCAAGATGACCAAGACTCCGTTCTCTGGAACAATGGAGCGAGCAACCAACTTGCTGCAAATCATACATACCGATGTGTGTGGTCCAATGAGTGTTGAAGCTCGCGGTGGCTATCATTATATTCTCACCCTCACTGATGACTTAAGTAGATATGGGTATGTCTACTTGATGAAACACAAGTCTGAGACCTTTGAAAAGTTCAAGGAATTTTAGAATGAGGTTGAGAATCAACGTGACCGAAAAATAAAGTTCTTACGATCAGATCGTGGAGGAGAGTATTTAAGTCATGAATTTGGCACGCACCTAAGGAAATGTGGAATTGTTTCACAGTTGACACCGCTTGGAACACCTCAGTGTAACAGTGTGTCCGAACGTTGTAATCGTACTCTGTTGGACATGGTGCGATCTATGATGTCTCTTACCGACTTACCGCTATCATTTTGGGGTTATGCTTTAGAGACTTCCGCATTCACTTTAAATAGGGCACCGTCTAAATCCATTGAGACAACACCGTATGAACTATGGTTTGGGAAGAAACCTAAGTTGTCGTTTCTAAAAGTTTGGCGATGCGATGCTTATGTCAAGAAACTTCAACCTGAAAAGCTCGAACCAAAATCGGAAAAATGCGTCTTCATAGGATACCCTAAGGAAACTATTGGGTATACCTTCTTCACCAGATCCGAAGGCAAGGTATTTGTTGCCAAGAATGGATCCTTTCTGGAGAAAGAGTTTCTCTCGAAACAAGTAAGTGGGAGGAAAGTGAAACTTGATGAGGTGATTGTCACCCCTTCCGAACCGGAAAGTAGCACAGCGCAGGAAGATGTTTCTGTGGTGCCTGCACCGACTAGAGAGGAAGTTAATGATAATGATCATGAAACTTTGGATCAAGTTACTGCTGAGCTTCTTAGGTCCACAAGGACACATTCCGCACCAGAGTGGTACGGCAACCCTGTCATGGAAATCATGTTGTTATACAACGGTGAACCTTCGAACTATGAAGAAGCAATGGCGGGCCCGGATTCCAACAAATGGCTTGAAGCCATGAAATCCGAGATAGGATCCATGTATGATAACAAAGTATGGACTTTGGTTGACTTGCCCGATGATCGGCAAGCCATAGAAAATAAATGGATCTTTAAGAAGAAGACTGACGCGGATGGAAAGGTGACCATCTATAAGGCTCAGCTTGTCGCTAAAGGTTATCGACAAGTTCAAGGAAATGACTACGATGAGACTTTCTCTCCCGTAGCGATGCTGAAGTCCGTCCGAATCATGTTAGCCATTGTTGCATTCTATGATTATGTGATATGGCAAATGGACATCAAAACGGCATTCCTTAACGTCTTCCTTAAGGAAGAACTGTATATGATGCAGCCGGAAGGTTTTGTCGATCCTAAGAATGCTAACAAGGTATGCAAGCTCCAACGCTCCATCTATGGGCTGGTGCAAGCATCTCAGAGTTGGAACATTCGCTTTGATGAGGTGATTAAAGCGTTTGGGTTTATACAGACTTGGGGAGAAGCCTGTATTTACAAGAATGTGAGTGGGAGCTCTGTAGCATTTCTCATATTATATGTCGATGACATATTGCTGATGGGAAATGATATATAATTCTTGGAAAACATAAAGGCCTACTTGAATAAATGTTTTTTGACGAAGGACCTTGGAGAAGCTGCTTACATATTAGGCATCAAGATCTATAGAGATAGATCGAAACACCTCATTGGCCTTTCACAAAGCACATACCTTGACAAGATATTGAAGAAGTTCAATATGGATCAGTCCAAGAAAGGGTTCTTGCATGTATTGCAAGGTATGAGATTGAGCACAGCTCAATGCCGACCTCGGCAGAAGAAAGAGAAAAGATGAGTGTCATCCCCTATGCCTCGGCCATAGGTTCTATTATGTATGCCACACTGTGTACCAGACCTGATGTGAACCTTGCCATAAGTTTGGTAGGGAGGTACCAAAGTGATCCCGGAATGGAACACTGGACAGCGGTCAAGAACATCCTGAAGTACCTGAAAAGGACTAAAGATATGTTTCTCGTTTATGGAGGTGACGAAGAGCTCATCGTAAAGGGTTACGTCGATGCTAGCTTCGACACAGATCTGGATGACTCCATGTCACAAACCAGGTACGTGTATATTTTGAATGGTGGGGCAGTCAGCTGGTGCAATTGCAATCAAAGCGTCGTGGCGGCATCTACATGTGAAGCGGAGTACATAGCTGCTTCCGAAGCAGCACAGGAAGGAGTCTGGATGAAGGAGTTCATCACCGACCTAGGAGTTATTCCAAGCGCATCGGGCCCGATGACTCTCTTCTGTGATAACACTGGAGCTATTGCCATTGCCAAGGAGCCCAGGTTTCACAAGAAGACCAAGCACATCAAGCGCCGTTTCAACTCCATCCGAAATTATATTCAAGATGGAGACATAGATATTTGTAAAGTGCATACGGATCTGAATGCCGCAGATCCGTTGACTAAACCTCTTCCATAAGCAAAACATGATCAACACCAGAACTCTATGGGTGTTCAATTCATCACAATGTAACTAGATTATTAACTCTAGTGCAAGTGGGAGACTGTTGGAAATATGCCCTAGAGGCAATAATAAAATGGTTATTATTATATTTCCTTGTTCATGATAATTGTATACTTTTCATGCTTTAATTGTATTATCCGGAAATCATAATACATGTGTGAATACATAGACCACAACATGTCCCTAGTGAGCCTCTAGTTGACTAGCTCATTGATCAATAGATGGTTACGGTTTCCTGACCATGGACATTGTATGTCATTGATAACGGGATCACATCATTAGAAGAATGATGTGATGGACAAGACCCAATCCTAAGCCTAGCACAAGATCGTGTAGTTTGTATGCTAAAGCTTTTCCAATGTCAAGTATCCTTTCATTAGACCATGAGATTGCGCAACTCCTGGATACCATAGGAGTACTTTGGGTGTGCCAAACGTCAGAACGTAACTGGGTGGCTATAAAGGTACACTACGGGTATCCCTGAAAGTATCTGTTGGGTTGGCACGAATCAAGACTGAGATTTGTCACTCCGTATGATGGAGAGGTATCTCTGGGCCCACTCGGTAAAACATCGTCGTAATGAGCTCAATGTGACTAAGGGGTTGGTCACGGGATGATGTATTACGGAACGAGTAAAGAGACTTGCCGGTAACGAGATTGAACAAGGTATCGGTATACCGATGATCGAATCTCGGGCAAGTGCTATATCGATAGACAAAGGGAATCGTATACAGGATTGATTGAATCCTTGACGTCGTGGTTCATCCAATGAGATCATTGTGGAACATGTGGGAGCCAAGATGGGTATACAAATCCCGCTGTTGGTTATTGGCCGGAGAGATGTCTCGGTCATGTCTGTATGATTCCCGAACCCGTAGGGTCTACACACTTAAGGTTCGATGATGCTAGGGTTATAGGGAATGTATGTACGTGGTTACCGAATGTTGTTCGGAGTCCCGGATGAGATCCCGGACATCACGAGGAGTTCCAGAATGGTCCAGAGGTAAAGGTTTATATATGGGAAGTCACTATACAGGTGCCAGAATAATTCGAGGGGGTACAGGTATTGTACCGGGACCACCGAAGGGGTTCTGGGGGTCCATCGAGAGGGTCCACCTGCCCCGGAGGGCCCTATGGGCTGTATATGGAGAGGGACCAGCCCCTAAGTGGGCTGGGAGCCTCCCCCCTATGGCCCATGCGCCTAGGGTTTGGGGGGAAACCCTAAGGGGGCGCCTCCCTTAGCTTGGGGGGCAAGCCACCCCCTCTAGCCGCCGCCCCCTCCTCAGATCAGATCTGTGGGGGCCGGCCCCCCTCTCCCTTGCCCCTATATATATGTGGGGGGTGGGAGGGCAGCCGCACCCAAGCCCTAGCGCAGCCCTCCCGCTCTCCCAACTACTCCTCCTCTCCCGCGGTGCTTGGCGAAGCCCTGCAGGATTGCCACACTCCTCCACCACCACCACGTTGTCGTGCTGCTGCTGGACAAAGTCTTCCCCAACCTCTCCCTCTCTCCTTGCTGGATCAAGGCACGGGAGACGTCACCGTGCTGCATGTGTGTTGAAAGCAGAGGCACCGTTGTTCGGTGCTTAGTTCGGATTCGGCCGCAGTCTGAATCGCTTCGTGTATGACTCCACCGACCTCATTCTTGTAACGCTTCCACATCGCGATCTTCAAAGGTATGAAGATACACTCCCCTCTCGTTGCTAGTACATTCCATAGATAGATCTTGGTGATGCGTAGATTTTTTTTTGATTTTCTGCAATGATCCCCATCAGTAATAGGGCCTCATATTCGGCCGCATTGTTCGAGTCTGTATATATAATATGTAGGACGTACCATTGTATCCCCAGTTGGAGATATCAATATTACACCGGCCCCCGATCCGGCTATCATTTTCGAACCGTCGAAGTACATTGTCCAGTGGGAATATGAGACGTACTCTTTAGGGAGTTCGGCTTCGGTCCATTCTGCGACAAAGTCAGCCAACACCTGGGGTTTAATAGTCCGGCGTGGTTTATAGGTTATTTCAAACGGTAAGAGCTCGATGGCCCATTTGGCTATGCGTCCCGTGGCGTCTTTATTGTTTATAATATCATTGAGTGGTACCTCGGATGCCACTATGATCGAACACTCTTGAAAGTAGTGTCGGAGTTTCCGAGATGACATGAAGACCGCATAGGTAATTTTCTAATAGTGGGGTTACCGTGACTTGCACGATGTTAGAACCTCGGATACATAGTATACGGGGTTTTGAACGGGGAATTTATGACTCTCTTCGGCTCGTTCGACAACAAGCACGGCACTCACTACCAGGTGAGTGGCTGATATATATAGCAGCATCGGTTCGCCGACACCAAGGGCAGCTAGGATTGGGTTGCTCGCTAGTAGAGCTTTTATTTCTTCCAATCCGGCTGTGGCCGCATTCGTCCATTCAAAATTGTCAGTGCGTCGTAGCAATCTGTAGAGTGGCAATGCTTTTTCTCCTAATCTAGGGATGAAGCAGCTTAAGACCGCTACACAACCTGCTAGTTTTTGCACTTTCTTGAGATCGGTTGGTATTTTGAGTTCTGACAAGGCCCGGATTTTGGCTAGGTTAGCTTCGATTCCTCTATGGGATACGATAAACCCTAATAGTTTTCCGGCTGGAACGCCGAAAACACATTTTTCTGGATTGAGCCTTATGTCATATTCTCGGAGGTTGGCAAATGTAAGGCGGAGATCATCCACCAAAGTCTTGACGTGTTTGGTCTTTACGAGTACGTCATCAACATATGCCTCCATTGTTTTGCCAATTTGCTTTTCTAAGCATGTTTGAATCATGTGTGATATGTGGGGCCAACTTTTTTAAGTCCAAAGGGCATAGTGTTGAAAAAAAAGGGCCGTACGGGGTGATAAATGCCATTGCGGCGTGATCGGATTCCTTCATCTTTATCTGATGGTATCCGGAATAAGCATCAAGTAAGCACATCGAGTCGTATCCGGCCGTTGCATCCATAATTTGATCAATGCGGGGCAAAGGAAAGGGATCCTTTGGGCAAGCCTTATTTAGGACTATGAAGTCGACGTAGAGGCACCAGTATTTATCCTTCTTCGGTACCATGATCAGGTTGGCTAGCGAATCCGGGTGTTTAATTTCTCTGATGAATCCGGCTTCTAATAGCTTGGCTAGCTCTTCTCCCATTGCTTGTCTTTTGGGTTCAGAAAACCGCCACAATGACTGCTTGACCGGTTTGAACCCTTTGATAATATTGAGGTTGTGTTCGGCCAGCCTACGCGGGATCCCCGGTATATCTGAAGGGTGCCAGGCGAATATATCCCAATTTTCCCGAACGAAGGCGCGTAACACGCTGTCCACCGCCGGATCCAGCTGTGCCCCGATGGGTGCCGTCTTGTTAGGGTATGTTGGGTGCACTTGGAATTTGATGATTTCATCTACTGGCTTGAAGGAGGTAGACTTCGATCGTTTGGCGAGGATTACGTCGTCCACATCCACCTTTGATCGTAGTGTGGTTAATTCTTCGGCCGTGAGGGCTTCAGATAATGCCTCTAAGGCTAAGGATGCCGTCTTGTTTTCGGCGCGGAGTGCTCTATCCAGATCGCTTGTTAATGTGATCACTCCATTGGGCCCTGGCATTTTAAGCTTCATGTACCCGTAATGGGGTATAGCTCGAAAGCGTCCCGTCCAAGAAGGGCGTGGTGTCCGCTATGAAAGGGCACAATGTGGAAGAGTAGTTCCTCCGATCTGTAGTTGTCGGATGTGCCGAACACTACATCGAGCTTAATGCTTCCTGAACACCGGGCTTCGCAGCTTGGTATAATTCCTCTGAAGGTTGTGTTGGTGTGCTCGATGCGGGATTTCTCGACCTGCATCTTCGGAAGCGTTTCCTCATATATGATGTTTAGTCTTCTTCCTCCGTCCATAAGTACTTTAGTGAGGCGGAAGCCGTCCACTATTGGATCTAGTACAAGAGCTGCTGATGCTCGGATTGGCCGGACTTGATGTGCATCATCGGCAGAAAAACTAATTGCCGTGTCGCTCCATGGGCTTGCAGAGCTAGTTTGGTAAACCTCGGCAAGTTTGCGATTTGCTCTCTTGCGGTAGTTGTTTGAGGAAAACGTCTCGAAGACAGTGAAGACGTCGGCGTCCCTCTCCCTTGGTACGGTGGTGGAAAGGATCGCCGTACCGCTCTTTGCTACCCGCCGGAGTACCCAACATGCTCTAAGGCAATGGTTAGGGACATTGTCCGGGGTTGCATGTATTTGGCAAGGTGTGTCGAGTAATTCATCCAGTACAGACCTGTACCTTAAAAAAGGTTTGTTCTTCTTGCCAATAAGTATGTAATCAGACGACCTGCTAGGGTATGTCCGTCTAGCCTTGATAATGTACTGTCCGAATATGGACTGTTCTAAAGGCGTATTCTAGGCTTTCCAAGTATTTTCCATTGCATAGTACTTTCATACTAAATGTGACAGTTCTGTGAAGCTCTGAACACGACGTGGTTGAGGGCGTTCAAGACTCCCTCGTTCATGAAGTTGCGGTGAAATAGAGGGACCACCTCGTCGTTGCAACAGTTCTTGATCTTGTTTTTAACAAGCAGGAATCTGGCCCAAAAGTGGTTGATCGTTTCCTCGGGCTGTTGTTGTATTTTCGCGAGATCATCTATGTCCGGGAATCTAGATTTGCTTGGATAATTTTTCCCAGGGTGGGTGGGTGCAGGAAATTTTGAATCCCGACCCAAAGTGATATTCGGAGTCTTGACAACTTCCGATGTGGGCGATCCGGGCTTGTTGGGGCCTAATCGTCCCATCAGCCCGGCGCTAATCCCATAGCTCAAAAACATGAGGTGCCTCCCGACAGGGACGTATTCGGCTTGATGGGTTCGGAGATCCGAACTACATCAGTATTCGTCTTGAGAGGGGGAGTCTTTTCAGCTCTGTCCTCAACTGTCGCCACCAAGTGAGTGATCGGGAAGGGATCGATGTCATCATGGCCGGATTTAGATCCGATCTGGTCCCTCAGCGATGGAAGCCCCATGGCGGCGATGCGATCCAGCAGCTCGTTCAAGGGCGAGAGTTCTGCCGAGGTTGCGTCATCGGAATGGCCGGAATCGGCATAAAGGTGGTGGTCAATGGCTGCAGGGAGTGCGGCCGGCCCAGAGGCCATGCAGGCGCATACAACGAATCCGCCGAGCTGGAGAACCTGGCCGATAGCCAAGTTGTTTCTGAGGGTGATCCCTTCGTAAATGATGATACGAGCCATCGATCGCTCATCGCAAGCGCACAGTGGAGCTCTCAATGAAAGCACCATTGTCGGTGTCAAAATCGGCAGATCTCGGCTAGGGGGGCGAAGCTATGCGTTTGAGGACCGATGGTAACAGGAGGCTGGGGACACGATGTTTACCCAGGTTCAGGCCCTCTCGATCGAGGTAATACCCTACTTCCTGCTAGATTAATATGGATGAATATGAGTACAAGAGTTGATCTACCTCGAGATCGTAATGGCTAAACCCTAAAGTCTAGCCTATGGGGGTATTCTGATGATGATGATCTCCTCTACATACTAAACCCCTCGGCTTATATACACGCCTGAGGGGACCTAGGGTTACAAGGATGACTTGGGGAGGAAGTAATCGATACATCCGGACTCTACACTTGCCTTTCTAGGTACATAAGAGTCTTGACCGAATACGGGGAAGGGTCTTCTGCTTCTTCTTTACACGGCCCATCAGTACATCCCAGCTTCAACGACCTGGATGCCTGAGGACCCCTGAATATAGGACTCCTTCAGTGCTATTAGCACTGCATTGAAGGCATCACTCACTCTCTACTGTTGTGGCATTGCTGAGATCGGATGACCACCAACGTGCAGATCGAATGGCTAGCTAAGCGGGTGATTTCTCTTGGCTAATTCGTTGTAGTAGCCTAAAACATATTGCAACTATCTTTCAGTTTTTTCTGCGAAAGTTTTGTTGGAATGTTCTGTAGATTGTTGTAAAAATATTACCAAATCCTTTTTGTCCTATTCCCAGCTCTCTATAAAATGAGTGCACGCCCGTGGATTGTCCTGCCTGATAAAGTGCTGAAAAGGCAAGGAGAGGAGAAGGTGCGTAGGCTGTTAATGAAGCACTGCAGCAATTTCTATGGAAGAAAGGAATACCAAATTCACATGATTACCATTAACCAGACTTCTCCCATGTCCTCAAGAACAAAAGTAACTACTCACAAATCATATTCATGTTCAAGATCAGAGGGGTATTGAATATCATTAAGGATCTGAACATATAATCTTCCACCAAAGAAACTAACTAGCATCAACTATAGGATGTAATCAACTCTACTAGTCACCCACATGTACCAATCTGAGGTTTTGAGACAAAGATTGAACACAAGAGATGAACTAGGGTTTGATATGAGATGGTGCTGTTGAGGATATTGATGAAGATTGGTCCTCCCACGATGAGAGGGATGTTGGTGATGTCGATGGCTTCGATCTCCCCCTCCTAAAGGGGAGTGTCCCCGGCAGAATCGCTCCACCGGTGAGAAAAAGTGCTCCTGACTAGGTACTGCCTCGAGACGGTGGCGCTTCGTACCAAAAGTCGTATTCTGCTATGTTTTTAGGACAAATGGCATCATATAGGAGAAGATGAGCCTTGGAGGCCTGCCAGGGGCCCCACAAGCTCGGGGGGCGCCCTGGGGGTAGGGCGCGGCCCCAGGCTTGTGGCTACCTGGTGGATCCCCTTCTGGTAATTCTTTCACCAATAATTTATATATATATTCCAAAACAATTCTTCATAAATTTTCAGGTCATTTGGAGTTGTGCGGAATAGCTATCTCTGATGTAGTCTTTTTAGTCCAGAATTCGAGCTGTCGGCAATCTCCCTCTTCATGTGAAACTTGCAAAATAAGAGAGAAAGGGCATACGAATTGCATCATAAAGTCAAATAACAATCCAAAATCCAATAAATAACTGTAGGAAAACATGATGCAAAATGGACATATCAACGACTCCCAGATCTTCGGCACCTGCTCCTATTCCATCTCCAGTTCTGCCACAAGCTCTGGTTGTTCCTCGACGTATGGACACACGTAGCCAGAGTGGCATCATTCAGCCAAAACAATGGAAGGATGGAACTGTTGCATGCATAGCAGCTTGTAGGGCACTTGCGGTCTCTGATCCAACATCTGAACCTCATCATTTTCAAGCAGCAATGAGCATACCCCACCGGAGAGATGCCATGGAACAATAATTTTTTGCGCTGCAGAAAAATAAGACTTGGACACTTGTTCCTCCTCTCTCGAGAGTAATTGTGATTGACTCCAAATGGGTCTTTAAAGTCAAGAAGCATGTTGATGGATCTGTTGAACGCTAGAAAGCACGGCTGTTACGAACACACTTTTAGTCCTCTTGTCAAGCCTACAACCATTCATCTTCTTCTCTCCTTGGCAATTCATCATGGTTGGTCTCTTCATTAGTTGGATGTTCAGAATGTATTCCTCCATGGTGTCTTAGAGGAAGAAGTTTACATGCGGTAACCTCCTGTTTTTGTTGATCCTAATCGGCCACAACATCTTTGTAGGTTGATCAAGGCAATCTATAGTCTCAAACAGCACCCCCATGCTTGGCATGCCCGTCTTGGTTCAGCTTCTCAGTCAGATGGCTTTGTTCCATCTAGTGCAGACATGTCTCTATTTCTTCTACATCGCCCTGAGGTCTTGATGTATCTTTTGGTCTATGTTGATGATATTATTCTCATCAGTTCATTGTCTACTATCGCTGATCGATTGATATTAAATCTTCGACACTGTTAAGGATCTTGGACCGCTGATACGTCTCCAACGTATCTATAATTTTTTTATCGTTCCATGTTGTTACATTATCATTCTTGGATGTTTTACAATTATTTTATAGTCATTTTATATCATTTTTAGGACTAACCTATTGACATAGTGCCAAGTGCCAGTTGCTGTTTTCTGCATGTTTTTTACATTGTAGAAAATCAATATCAAACGGAGTCCAAACACCACAAAACTTTTTGGAGATTTTTTATGGGCCAGAACACCCAAGATGGGCCAGACCTGCACCTGGGGGTGCCCCGTGGGGGGCACAACCCACCAGGGCGCGCCAGGCCCCCCTGGCACGCCCAGGTGGGTTGTTCCCACCTCGGTGGCCTCCCACACCGCCTCTTCACCCTATAAATTCCCAAATATTCTGAAACCCTTCGAGGTAGACCTAGATCAGAAGTTCCACCGCCGCAAGGCTCTGTAGTCCACAAGATCCAATCTAGAGACCTTTCCGGCACTCCGCAGGAGGGGGAAATCATCACCGATGGCCATCTTCATCACCCCGGCGGCCACCATGATGAGGAGGGAGTAGTCCACCCTCGGGGCTGAGGGTATGTACCAGTAGCTATGTGTTGTATCTCTCTCTCTCTCTCATGTTCTTGATGGCACGATCTTGATATATCGGGGGCTTTGTTAATATAGTCGGATCATATGGTGTTTTATCCTCTCTATCTTGTGATGAATTGAGTTTTCCCTTTGAGATTTGTTTGGATTGAATACTTTTATCGATTTGAGAACACTTGATATATGTCTTGCAATTGAATACTCGTGGTGACAATGGGGTATCATATTGATCTACTTGATATATGTTTTGGCACTCAACTTGCGGATTCCTGCGGTGATATTGGGGTAATCCATGCATAAGGGTTGATCCACGTTCTTGTCTTTGTTTCTCCGGTAGAAATCTTCGGGCACTCTTCAAGGTTCTTTCTGTTGGATTACAAATATGAATATGTTTTGGTGTTATCTTAGTACGAACTCTTGATAGATCGATCGGGAAGGATAACTTTGTGTTATCTAAGTAAGAACTCTTGAAAGATCGATCAAAAAAGATAACCTTATGTTATTCTAGTACGAACTCTTGGATAGATCGATCGGAAAGGGTAACTTTCTGTTACTTTAGTACGAACTCTTGGAAAGATTAATAGGAAAGAATAACTTTGAGGTAGTTTTGTACCCCACCAACAATTTGTTCTTTTGTTCTCCGCTAGATAGGAACTTTGGAATGATTCTTCGTCACACTTTGAGGGGTGGTTATATGATTTAATTATATTAGCATTGTTGAGAGATTGTGCTAGCGAAAGTACGGACCCTAGGCCTTGTTTTCAAGCATTGCAATACCGTTTGTTCTCACCTTTGTTACTTGCTACCTTGCTGTTTTTTATTGTTTGCACTACAAAAACTCATATCTACTATCCATATTACACTTGTATCACCATCACTTTGCCGAACTAATGCACCTATACAATTTCCCATTGTATTTGGTGTGTTGGGGAGACAAGAGACTTGTTATTATTTGGTTGCAATGTTGTTTGAGAGAGACCATCTTCATCCTACACCTCCTATGGATTAATAAACCTTAGGTCATCCACTTGAGGGAAAATTGCTACTATCCTACAAAACTCTGCGCTTGGAGGCCCAACACGTGTCTATAAGAATAAATTTGTGTAGTAGACATCAAGCTCTTTTCTGGCGCCGTTGCCGGGGAGGTGAGTGCTTGAAGCTATATCTTTAGATCTTGTAGTCGAATCTTTTAGTTTCTTGTTTTATCACTAGTTTGGTTTTATAAAATAAAACTATATAAAACTGGAATTGAGGTTGCATCATATTATTTGTCATCTTTATAATATCTTTCGTGAAAATGATGGAAAGGAAAATTGTGCTCAATTCTTACAAAAAGAATGCTATAAAATGTTTGGCATAAATGATGAGCATGATTGCAATGTTGTCAGTATGAATTCTTTGAATATCCATGATGCTAATGTTATGCAAAGCCATAAGCTTGGGGATGCTATATTTGATTAATATGATATTTTTAGTCCCCCAGGTTTTGATGAGAAAATTTATTATGATGATTGCATGCCTCATATTTATGATGATTATATTGATGAAAGTGGATTTGGAGAGGTCGTGACTTTATTTAATGACGAATCCACTACTTTGGAGGATGTTTCAATTGAATATGACAACAAAGTTCCTATATACGATGATTATGGTGATGACATGTATGCTATATTGAATAATGATAACCATGAAACTTGTCATCATGCCTTTAATTTTCAATCTCATGATAGTTATTTTCTTGAGTTTGCTCCCACCACTATTCATGAGAATATATTTTCTTATGTGGAGAGTAGCAAAATGTCTATGCTTTTGCATCATGAAAAGAATGATTTATGTGATGGCTATATTGTTGAATTCATTCATGATGCTACTCAAAATTATTATGAGAGAGGGAGATATGCTTGTAGGTATTGCAATAATATCAAGTTTCCTCTCTATGTGTTGAAAGTTTTGAAGTTTTGCTTGTCTTGCCTTCCTATGCTAGTTGATTCATGCTCCCATAAATTGTTTGCTCACAAAAGCCCTATGCATAGGAAGTGGGTTAGACGTAAATGTGCTAGTCACATTCTTCATGATGCTCTCTTTGTGTTTCAATCTTTACCTTTGTAAGGGCATATTTCTCCCTAAGTAGTTTTGGTGATTGATGACAATGCATTTGCGGACTAATCGTGTGCTCTAAGCTTTTTCAGATATATCTCACCTAGGCACAAGACGATTGTGAGCCCCTCGGAATCTATGGAAGACGGTGTTTCCTTTTTGCTTCTTTTTCGGTGGATTTGAGTAATAGGAAATTCTTACTATTAAGAGGGGGTCTGCTTCGGAAAGGTTTGGGTGGAATCAACACGTACACATATATACTCTCGCACCACCTTTCCTTTGCTTCTCTGGAGCTCCGGCCGTTCTCCTCGTAAGTACAAACCATGGCTTCCTACTCGTACAACTGCCTGGCATGCGGTAGTACCGCTCATGGTAAGCGGTAGTACCGCACAGCCACACGGTAGTACCGCCTCAGGACACGGTAGTACCGCACCCAGCGGTAGTACCGCACCATGAGGACAGTAGTACCATGTAACTGGCCCGGCATAGTACCTAGTACGGTAGTAGGTGCGGAAGTAATTTTTTACTTCCGCATCCTACGCTGTAGTACTGCTTGGGTCAAGCAGTAGTTCCGTGTCGTGTTTTTGCTACTACCGTATTTCTGCGGATGTAGCTACGGATGTATTTTATTTCATCCGTGCTTGTCCTCAGCCTGCTTATCTCTGCCTTGCGGTAGTACCGCAGGGACGAGCGGTAGTACCGCTCAGGCAGTACTACCTCCCGTGTGCCTTCGCAACAGAGTTAAGTCTAGGCTAGTACTGCTCCAGCGGTAGTACCGCACCCAGAGCGGTAGTACCGCTGACCAAGCGGTAGTACCGCAACTTACGTGCGGTAGTACCGCGCTCTGCGGGCAGAAATGTGGGACAACGGTTGGATTTGTTCTCCCACTACATATAGGGAGTCTTCTTCTCTAAGAAGACTCACCTCTTCCTCCCCAAAGCTCCATTGTTGCTCAAAGCTCCATTTCCGCTCGATCTCTCTCCCTAGCCAATCAAACTTGTTGATTTCCTCGGGATTGCTTGAGAAGGCATCGATCTACACTTCCACCAAGAGATATTTGATTCCCCCCACTAATCCTTGTGGATCTTGGTACTCTTGGGTGTTTGAGCACCCCAGACGGTTGAGGTCACCTTGAAGCCATATTCCATTGTGGTGAAGCTTCGTGGTGTCGTTGGGAGCCTCCAATTCGGTTGTGGAGATAGCCCCAACCTTGTTTGTAAAGGTTCGGTTGCCGCCTTCAAGGGCGCCACTAGTGGAATCACGACACCTTGCATTGTGTGAGGGCGTGAGGAGAATACGGTGGCCCTAGTGGCTTCTTGGGGAGCATTGTGCCTCCACACCGCTCCAAAGGAGACGTACTTCCTCTCAAAGGGAAGGAACTTCGGCAACACATCCTCGTCTTCACCGGTTCCACTTGTGGTTATTTCTTCCCTTTACTTGTGTAAGCTTTACTTGTTTATCTTATATAGCTTGCTTGTGAGGTGGTTATCTTTACTTCCTATAAGTTGTCATCTTAGTAGCATATCTAGACAACTTACTTTGACACTTAATTTAAAGTGGTTAAGAAAAGCTAAAAATTGTTAGTTGCCTATTCACTCCCCTCTAGTCAACCATATCGATCCTTTCAATTGGTATCAGAGCCTCGTCTCTTTTTAAGGACTTTACCGTCCAAAGAGTATGGGTGACAACGTAGTCGAGATGGAGGAACATTCTGGTGGAACTCCGTCCTTGCCTACGTCCGATGGGGGAGCCTCGATCTCTCGTGAGGAATTCAATGTGGCTATGACCACATTGAAAGAATCATTAGCGACCGAGGTCAAAGGCAAGTTTAAAGATTTACTTGAGGGGCCTAAATTATCCACCACACCGTTGGAGGTGGTTCATCCCGCCACCATCGTGTCGGAGGCTACTCCCGACAAGGGAGAAGCTAGTAGTGAACAAGCCCCGGTTACTAAGAATGGGAATGGCATCTTTGCCCACTCCGCTCCTCCTACTCACCATGGAGGACCCGTTCCCACAACCCATTTAAATTCCGTTGGGCCTCCTCCTGAGTTTATAAAAAATTCTGATTTTGCTACTTGGATGTTTCGCTTCAAACGTCATTTAAATCATTGCTCTACTAATCTTTGGAGAATCATTGAGCAAGGTTTTTATCCACGTGATCCCGACAACATGACTCCGAGAGAAACTGCGGATCATCAATTCAACGAGTCCATTCTTTGCATACTTCAAGATGCAATCCCTCCCTAAGACATTGCACATCTTTGACCCTTCACTATGGCCAAGGAAGCTTGGGAGCATGTTGGCACTATGTACAAGGGGAGCGCTAGCATTCAACGCTCAAACTATGAAGTTGTGCAAGATGAAGCCAATGAGTTTGCTATGATCGAAGAAGAAGATCCTCGTGAACTTTATTGGAGATTAACCACTCTTGCGGTTTCTCTTCGAGATCATGGGAGTAAGGACACGGATGACAATGGGATCAAGCGCAAGTTTCTCAAGGGCATGATGCCCTACCATAAGGCCATGTCCTCTGTCATCCGTCAAAGACCGGACTTCCACCACTTGTCATCAAATGAAGTGTTGGATGAGTTCGTTGCCATGAGGATCTTGGACAAGACCGCCGACAATGCGGTTTTAAGAGCTCAACGATCAAAGAAGCCTAACCTCGCCTTGAAGGCCAAGGCTTGTGTGGAAGAAGAGGAGGAGGAGGATGATGATGAGAGTTGTCCCGAGGACACCAAATATGCCTATCATGAGCACATGGCTCTTGCTTCACGGCAATTTTGGGGCAACAAGAAGAACACAAGACCCAACTTCAACAAGAACAACTCAAGTGGCAACAAGGGCAAGCAACGAGTGAGGACTTGCTTCAATTGTGGAAATGTAAGCCACTTTGTTGTAGATTGCCCATATGAGAAAAGAGAAGACTTTGGAGGCAAGCTTATCCGGAAGGACAAGGCCAAGTCTAATCCCAACAAGAACAACTTCAATAAGAAGACCCCTCCTAAGGGGTTGGTGGCTCAAGAAGAATATGTTGAGGATGATGATAATGATGAAGATGATGAGGTGGTCACCATGGCCACAATTGCTATTGCTACTACTCAGCGCTCATCTCTCTTTGACTCGCCAAATGAGAACATCACCACCAAGTGTCTCATGGCCAAGGCTACCAACAAGGTAACCCCAATGTGACGCCCGAAGACCGACGTCCCAGAAGATTCCAGAAGATTCCAGATGTTCCGGGTTCTCCCGTGTGTTCTTTGTGCTTGTGTTATTTATTTTTGCATTGCATCATGTCATCATGCCATCATGTCATATTTTTTTTGCATCTCAACCTAAATAAATCGTGTGGACCTTCGGTCCATTTAAATCGAGGGAAGAGTGTCTTCTCTTTAAAACATATGCCCTCCCGATATCTAGGGAGCTATATTAATAATATTCCATTCGTTGGAATTAACCCAACACACTTGCATAATTTCCCCATGCCTATTTCACTTCGAGTTACTCCGTAAAAACCTTGCCAATAATTCTTTTCCGTTGTTTCGAGGTTCCTCCGAAAATTCGAACATTTTTGGACACTTCTATATTCAAGTCTTAGTTCAAACCCATTTGAATTAAATTCAAATATGTTTGAATTATTTTCCGATCTGGCCTTTTGTATTTTTCTCCGGTCGTGCTCATTTTTACGAGCCCGAGAAAAATTAACATTTGTCCTAATTCTTGTCTAACCCCCCTCCTCTTTTTCTTTTCTTCTCTTTTGTTTCTACTAAAGAAATAAAAAGAAGAAGAGCAGCCCAGCTGCAGCCTTCCCTCTTGGGCCTCCTCCTCCCTTCTGGCCCATCTGGCCTCAGGCCCAGCCGCCACTGGCCCGATCCCCACCGAACCCTAGCTAGCGACTCTCCCCACCGCTCGATCGCTCCTCCCTCTTCCCCTTGCGCCGCCAGTCTCCCTCTTTTCCCTCGCTCTCCTCGCTCGCACGCAGCGTCCGCTTGATCCTCCCAGCGCCAAGCCTCTGCCTTCCTTTCACTCCCGCAGCGCCCCGATCCCATTCCCTCGAGTCCGCTCGCCTCGCCCTCGTCCAGGCCGGCCCGCACCTTTCTTCCGCGAGCCGCCCCACAGCCAAGGCCACCGGCGCGCCAGGCCGCCGCTCCACCTCGCCTCTTCCCTCCAGCGCCAGGAGCCTGCGGCTCCCTCCGTTCTAGCTCCAAGATCGCCATCGCCCCTCCGCTCCTGAGGTCTCCCTCCTCCGCGCCTCTCTATCACCGGCCAGGAGCCGCCCTGCCTCCTGCCTTCGAGCCGCCGTCGCCGGTCTCCTCCAACCGCGAGGGCCTCGTCCGCGCCTCCCTCCGGCCCTCTGGCTCGCTCACGCCGGCCCCCTCCGTCGCAAGGCAGGTCGCCGCCCCTGCCTTGTCTCCCTTCAGCGCGCGACGCCTGCAGCCGCCCGTTCTCCTGCTCGCCATGGAGGCGCTCGTCCTCCCCGTCCTCCTCGCCAAGCCGTGGTCACCCCCCCGAGCAGCACCCTCCGTTCTCCAGCAGGCCGAAGACCCATGGCGCCAAGGCCGAGCCCCTCCATCGCTGATGCCGCGTCTCACCTGCTGGACCCCGCAGCCTTTTTTTCCTTTTGTTTTGTTGTTGCTGTTTTTTTGTTTATCTCAAGTACCAGGAGCGCCAAGAACCGCTAGGTCCGGACCCGAGCAGCTACATGACCATTTTCGTGAACAACTACGGAACGAGTTCCACTACCGTCGCCCGGAAAAGATGGATGCGCCAAGTACATCTACGAACTCGTCGCGAGAACGACTACCGTCGCCAAGTTCCACTACCGTCGCCCCGAAGATGTTGGGTTCATCAAGTCCCTCTCCGAAACGAACGTGTACCCCTACGTCGACGACGATCCCGACAAGTACCACTACCGTCGACATGTACATCTACGAGAATGTCTACTTTCGCTACCGTCGCCCGAGTACAACTACCGCCTCGTGAACGGCTTCTTCCTCTTCGGTCACGTGAACGCCTTCTTCCTCTACGTCTCGAACCGCCCCGAAACGCACGCTTCAAAGGTATAACCCCGAGACATGACCCGTGTGATGCTTGCTCGTGTTGTATGAAATGTTTCCCGTGTGTGCACCGTGCCGTTTCATCTTTTGTCGTGTTCCTCGGTTGCCTCGTCGCCGACTCGTGGGAACTCGGTGACGGGATCGCACCCACTTTCATCTTGTTTGACTTGCTCACGTCGATTCTTCTTTTGCACCGGTCTCTCAACGAGCTACCGGAACCGAGATGTTGCGTTGCATCATTTTTGGATCGTTGCCGTGGCACCTTTTCCTTCCACCACGGTGACAATGCTTCATATCTCTTCTTGTTAACCTTCTAATAAAATTGCATAAACTTGATCATGTCATCCGCATCATATTAACAACATTATATAATGTTAATTGTTGTTGCTTTATAATTGTTAAACATGCTCATGGGGATTTTCCGGACATGTTGTTGTTCTTTTCCGGCCTCATTTAAAATGCCTAAATAGTGTAGTTGCTTTATGTTTCACCTCTTGCCATGTTAAAAACATTTGATCTTGTCTTGTAAATAACGAGAGTCAATTAAATAGTTATAATGTGGTGTTTCGTCACTATGCAACTCGTTGCATATTGAGCTCCACTTAATTTGTAGTTTTGTTTGTGCACTTTGCCATGCCATGCATAATTAAACCGGACATGCATCATACTTGGATGTGCATCGTATGCCATGTCTATGATTGTGTGTTTACCGTGTTGTTCTTTCTTTCCGGTTGCTTCTCTTGTTAGCTTCGGTTTCGTTCCGAAGTTGTGAGGATTCGCTCGACTGTTGCTCCGTCTACTTCTTGGATCCGTTCTTCTCCCTTGTGGAATCCCAGGCAAGATGACCGAACCCGGATACCATTACTATCTTTGCCTATTGCTAGAGTATCGCTCTTTAGTATATTGCCTCGATGCCCATGTTTTCCTGTCAGCCTCCTATTGTAACCATGAACCTGTCTAACCACCCTACCTATGCAAACCGTTGAATGGCTAAGTACGCTTCGCTCAGCCCCTCTTATAGCATTGTTAGTTGCAGGTGAAGATTGAAGATGCTTGCTTCATGTTGAAGTTTGGTTGGGTTATATCACACTATATAAATGCTTAAATGAAATCATCTATATATTGGCAAGGGTGGAAGGCTAAGCCTTTTGCTTGGTGTTTTGTTCCACTCATGCCGTTAGGAACCGTATAAACCGGTGTTATGTTCCTTGATTATGCGTTCCTAACACGGTTGGGGTGTATGGGACCCCCTTGATAAACCGCTAAGTGCTAAGTCTTTTCCAGCAAGTCCCAACATTGGTACTATTTGCCTAATAACTAATAAAACTTGCATGTGGACTAGCTATCCCTTTTATTTTTAATTCAACAACCCCGGGCCAGTGCTCCACATGAGTGTTGGTCCGAAACGGGGGTCCTGCAGGGCCACCTCGAGGAAACTCAAGGTCTGGTAAAAACCTGTAGCATCACCCATCCGGTCGTGTCCTGAGACTTAGATACGCGCGGCTACTATCAGGGTGTCGACACGCCGGGAGGATTTGCTGGATTAGCCTTACCTTAGTTCGGTTTAACTTGAGCACGAGATTCCGAGAATACTCGGGTCTTCCCACCTATGGAGTTGCGACTCCGCGGATCGTGGGCTCGTAATGGGTCAAGTTGGAACACCCCTGCAGGGTTTGAACTTTCGAAAGCCGTGCCCGTGGTTATGTGGCAGATGGGAGCTTGTTAATATCCGGTTGTAGAAAACTTGACACAATGTTCTAATACACTACCAGCGTGTGTACCATGACTGTCAATTTCCGAATAGGGATTCGGGAGTTGAACACGGTGGGGTTATGTTTGACCGGCTTTAGTTAGGATCACTTCGTGATCATCTCTCGACCGAGGCACTTCTCTTCTCGCTCTCTTTTACGTAAGTTAGTGCTAGTTGCTGCTGCAGACTCTTGTTGTTCCTTCACCTCTTATTCATTCTTCAGCCTTCTCCTCACCCAAGGCTTAAATAGTCTTGTTACCCGGGAACGGGATTGCTGAGTCCTCTGTGGCTCATAGTTACTTCACCACACCAGATGCAGGTTCAGTCGGGTTTGATGCAGGAGCTGGTTCAAGTACTTCACCGGGAGCTCGATGAAGTTTGGCCGTATGCTTGTGACGTTTTCGACGATCAGTAGTGGTTTCTACTAGGATTCGATCCTGACCTGTGACTTTATGTTGTTTTGGTATCTTTCTTTTGGTTCTTCACCCGTAGTCGGGTTGTGATGTTTTGAATGATGTTTTGCTCATGTAAGGTATTGTGTGAAGTGGCGAGTGTAAGCCAACTATCTCCTTTTGCAATTTAATCCCTCTTTTACATGAGTCGTGCAAAGATACCAAACTTGAGATCATTCTAGGATGGGCTTATATCTTTAAGTCGTGCCTCGACACGTAGGAGATATAGTCCCATCCTGGGCATTACAAGTTGGTATTCAGAGCCTTCTCCGACCTAGAAGCCCCCACTGATTGATCGAATCGTTGACGGTTGAGTCTAGGCACACACTTAAAATGTTTTGAGTCCTATATTTATATCGGAGAGTAGGATTTCTTTTGCTCCTCTTCTCTTTTCACTCTGGTGAGGACTCCTGACGACTACTCTTGTCTCTTCTACTTTCAAATATTGCACCAAATTTTTTTTAGGATCTCGCGAGTATTGTTTGGATTGTTTCGATGTCTTTGTGACGAGAACATTTTTCCCGATGCCTCCTCTCATTAGGGGTTGTGGCAGTGTCCCGGGGAGTTGAGCTCCGAGGTGTTGTCGTCACAAATCCATCGCGGCAGTACTAGAATACTTAAGACGGCCGACATCGAAAACTCTCCTATGCGGTTAGTGGCAAGATAACCCCGACATCACCCAGTACTGGGGAGGTAGTTCGGGAGTATTGCCATAGCTTGTATAGTGGATGTGTTTCGAAGGTCCGAGGTAAACAGTTTCCAAGAACAACTGGTTATGTGTTGAAGGATGGATACACCTGGATGTAGGTTTAGAGTTGATTGCGCGGTGCTTCCCGTGTATCCCCAACACCTGATTGCATAACTGGAAACTTTCGGAAATTAATAGGTGGGTTCATCTAGTAGTTCTAGGCATTCTTCCAACGGATGCACGATATGAAGTTTGGGGTTCTACATTGAGTGAAGTGGTTTTATGGACTTGTTCTGATCGGGAGTTGCATCTTAAAGGGTCCTTGGCTATGCTGATCCGGGGATTGCAAAACCCTTTTGTAACACGTTCCATGAGCTTTCAGCACGAAGATGTCGAACGAAGCTTCTATCTTGTATTTGTTCTATCTGATCCTTGTTCCTTTTTATTTTATCTTTTGTTCTCCCTATTGGCTTCTCGACCAGTTGATGTACCTGCGGAATTCATTCGTTCAATTCTCTATTCAGATGATATTGTGAAGACCTGCTGCAACATATCTACCCTTTGTTTTTGTTTTGATTCTGGTATTCGAGTTGCTTCGATGTCAAATGTTGATTCCATACCTTTTCTTAATCGGTGTTCTCATATTTCTATGGGAGTGCTAGTCCTTCTTATTCATCAAGATGGTTATGTTAAATTCTTTCCAACCGCTGTGCCTTCTCTTCAAGTTATTCCATACAGACGTCGTTGAGAAATCTGATGATTTGTCTGTTTCATTCATCCCAAGTTGTCTTTGTTTTTCCCCACCCTCCCACCCTTCTTCTCGGAGCAAGAAATTCTCAGATGAAGTATCCATTTATTCATGTGACATTCCTTCATTCTTTTCCTTCAATGTTCTTATCCGGTGATTTTTCGTGAAGATGCTCAAGAGCTTCAAGTTCATCATTCTTTTGTTCTCAAATTCATGGCGGATGTAATTCAAGATTTCAGTCTGGATCTTATCCTTTTCCTCTTTTCACAATGCTTTCTTATTCAGGTGCTCCATTTAATCATTCTCCTCTTGCTAATCATATCCGGAGTGCTGAAGATTCATAATTCCATTCTTAATCCGTTCAAGCAATTTTTTCAGGATTGTTATCTTACTCAAGCCTTTTAATTCAACCGATGCTATATCTCTTAAGCAATCTTTTTAAACGGTGATTTCTTTTGAGTGGGCCCTAACCCACAGGTCTTTTCCCAGGATCTTACCTGACTCTTCTAATTTTTTCTGGAGTTATACTCAAATTCTTTTCAAAATGTGACGTAAGAATGATTTCCATCAGTCATATACCTTCTCCAAGATCGCTTTCAAATTCTTTTCATCGTTGGTTCAACCTTTTAATTCTTCATTCCGGAGTGCTCAACAATTCTTATGGCATTTCTCGTCCTCATTCTCAACATTTGGAGACCGGAGAAGTGTTTCTCTTAATCTTGGCCCGTTCTCTCAAGAGTTGTGGTTCTACCTTCATGCCATCCTCATTATTGTTCCGATTGTGAGGAATTCTTTTATACCGTCCGAAGCATTTCATGAATTCTTCCATTGTGATCCTCCGAAGGCCATCATTTCAGAATATTTCTTCGTTCTCAGTTTTCAACTTCGTCCTCCAAATATTCTTCATTGATGTCTCTTCGTTCGTCTCCTAATTCTTACGGTGGTTCATTCAAGATTACCCTTCCGTTGTTATCGTTTTAATTCATTTGTTCTGTCATAATCCTACCGGTGGTTCGTTGAAGACTTTTCCCAAGCTTGTGCTAGATCTCTCTTTAATTCTTTGCAACGAGAATAAGTAGTATGCCAAATCCTTTGGTTGTCATCAATTTAAATTGATGAAGGAGATGCATCACATAATTCTTATTCTTCTTTCCTCGAGGTGATTTAATTCTTTTGTCTGGAGCTTGTTCATCATATCATATCCTTGGTTCTAAGTTTTTCATCTTCTTTCCGGAGCTCCATGTTATTTCTATTATATCATTTCACCTCCACCTAATTCATCGCAGGCCTTGAATCTTATTCTTTTCATCTTTCGCTTCTCATGCTTTCATTACCGGAGTTCTCATGGTGGTTCATCATCATTTAATTCATCCTCGAAGTCTTCATCAAGATTCTTGTTGGAGCTCAAGCATTCTTCTTCTTGCATTTCCAAGTGCAATTCTTTCTACCTTATCTTTTCAGATGGTGTTATGTCATTTTTGACAATTCCTTCATGTTTCATAATTCACGAGTTGTCAGGAATGAGATATTTAAAACCATCATTTTCCTTGTTCAGGAGATCTTTTCAACCCCTCTTTTTTATTTCTTGGAGTTATCTTGGAGTTATAATTCACCTAAAGCTTTCCCTAAGGATTGTTGCTATTATGGTGCTTATAAATGTCCCAAGTTTTTCATTTATCATTCCGGTGAAATAAATTTTTTCATCTCCTTGTTGATCCCAATGCAATCAATTGTTTCCGTTAGTGGCTGGTTATCACCTCTTAATTTTGAGATGTTTTCCATAAGCCCACAACGAGCTTATTCCTTTCGTTGTTGAATTCCAACAACTCTGTTCAACCCTTCTTCGTAAGGATGTTTTTCATATTCATTCGTGGGAGAAGTTGTCTTTTCTTCTCCGTTCTTTCTTCCCAACGATCTAGCATCTATTCTCTCATTCCGGAGGCGTTGTGATGTTGCTCTCTCCAAACCATCACCTTTTTTTTATCAAGATCATATTCTCACTTGCTTGTCTATTTAACCGGAGTGTTCTGTTCTCCATTCTATTTCTCTCATCTCATCAAGTTTGCCTCTCTTTTCAACCGGAGTGCTGTCTGAGTCTTTCTTACCCTTGTGCCATTCTTTTAATTGTTTCGGAGGCAATATGTTGTTGTTTTCATCAAGTATCATTCCATCTTCTCTAATTCTTGTTCAATTCCTTCCATTTTCAGACGGAATGCTGTCCAAATTATGTCATTCTTATTCCTTGGCTATACCGTTGCGTTTTCATATTCTTTTGATTCGTAAGCTCTTGTTTCATGTCTTTCAACCTTCAAGGTTCTCATAATGTTCCTTGTTACTCTTTCTAACGGAGTGATTTCATCTTCGTTCATCTCCGTTGCATTCTTTCTTTCAACTTGTTCAACCTCTCAAGGTTCTTTGGTTTCACTCGTCTGTCAAAGAGGCAACTTTGTTTTACCTCCTCCTCTTCCGTTTTACCCGGTGATATCTCTAGGATCTCGGGTCGAGATCCTCTGTTAGTGTGGGAGAGTTGTGACGCCCGAAGACTGACATCCCAGAAGATTCCAGAAGATTCCAGATGTTCCGGGTTCTCCCGTGTGTTCTTTGTGCTTGTGTTATTTATTTTTGCATTGCATCATGTCATCATGCCATCATGTCATATTTTTTTTGCATCTCAACCTAAATAAATCGTGTGGACCTTTGGTCCATTTAAATCGAGGGAAGAGTGTCTTCTCATTAAAACATATGCCCTCCCGATATCTAGGGAGCTATATTAATAATATTCCATTCGTTGGAATTAACCCAACACACTTGCATAATTTCCCCATGCCTATTTCACTTCGAGTTACTCCGTAAAAACCTTGCCAATAATTCTTTTCCGTTGTTTCGAGGTTCCTCCGAAAATTCGAACATTTTTGGACACTTCTATATTCAAGTCTTAGTTCAAACCCATTTGAATTAAATTCAAATATGTTTGAATTATTTTCCGATCTGGCCTTTTGTATTTTTCTCCGGTCGTGCTCATTTTTACGAGCCCGAGAAAAATTAACCTTTGTCCTAATTCTTGTCTAACCCCCCTCCTCTTTTTCTTTTCTTCTCTTTTGTTTCTGCTAAAGAAATAAAAAGAAGAAGAGCAGCCCAGCTGCAGCCTTCCCTCTTGGGCCTCCTCCTCCCTTCTGGCCCATCTGGCCTCAGGCCCAGCCGCCACTGGCCCGATCCCCACCGAACCCTAGCTAGCGACTCTCCCCACCGCTCGATCGCTCCTCCCTCTTCCCCTTGCGCCGCCAGTCTCCCTCTTTTCCCTCGCTCTCCTCGCTCACACGCAGCGTCCGCTCGATCCTCCCAGCGCCAAGCCTCTGCCTTCCTTTCACTCCCGCAGCGCCCCGATCCCATTCCCTCGAGTCCGCTCGCCTCGCCCTCGTCCAGGCCGGCCCGCACCTTTCTTCCGCGAGCCGCCCCGCAGCCAAGGCCACCGGCGCGCCAGGCCGCCGCTCCACCTCGCCTCTTCCCTCCAGCGCCAGGAGCCTGCGGCTCCCTCCGTTCTAGCTCCTCGATCGCCATCGCCCCTCCGCTCCTGAGGTCTCCCTCCTCCGCGCCTCTCTATCGCCGGCCAGGAGCCGTCCTGCCTCCTGCCTTCGAGCCGCCGTCGCCGGTATCCTCCAACCGCGAGGGCCTCGTCCGCGCCTCCCTCCGGCCCTCTGGCTCGCTCGCGCCGGCCCCCTCCGTCGCAAGGCAGGTCGCCGCCCCTGCCTTGTCTCCCTCCAGCGCGCGACGCCTGCAGCCGCCCGTTCTCCTGCTCACCATGGAGGCGCTCGTCCTCCCCGTCCTCCTTGCCAAGCCCTGGTCGCCCCCCCGAGCAGCACCCTCCGTTCTCCAGCAGGCCGAAGACCCATGGCGCCAAGGCCGAGCCCCTCCATCGCTGATGCTGCGTCTCACCTGCTGGACCCCGTAGCCTTTTTTTTCCTTTTGTTTTGTTGTTGCTGTTTTTTTTGTTTATCTCAAGTACCAGGAGCGCCAAGAACCGCTAGGTCCGGACCCGAGCAGCTACATGACCATTTTCGTGAACAACTACGGAACGAGTTCCACTACCGTCGCCCGGAAAAGATGGATGCGCCAAGTACATCTACGAACTCGTCGCGAGAACGACTACCGTCGCCCCGAAGATGTTGGGTTCATCAAGTCCCTCTCCGAAACGAACGTGTACCCCTACGTCGACGACGATCCCGACAATTACCACTACCGTCGACATGTACATCTACGAGAACGTCTACTTCCGCTACCGTCGCCCGAGTACAACTACCGCCTCGTGAACGGCTTCTTCCTCTTCGGTCACGTGAACGCCTTCTTCCTCTACGTCTCGAACCGCCCCAAAACGCACGCTTCGAAGGTACAACCCCGAGACGTGACCCGTGTGATGCTTGCTCGTGTTGTATGAAATGTTTCCCGTGTGTGCACCGTACCGTTTCATCTTTTGTCGTGTTCCTCGGTTGCCTCGTCGCCGACTCGTGGGAACTCGGTGATAGGATCGCACCCACTTTCATCTTGTTTGACTTGCTCACGTCGATTCTTCTTTTGCACCGGTCTCTCAACGAGCTACCGGAACTGAGATGTTGCGTTGCATCATTTTCGGATCGTTGCCGTGGCACCTTTTCCTTCCACCACGGTGACAATGCTTCATATCTCTTCTTGTTAACCTTCTAATAAAATTGCATACACTTGATCATGTCATCCGCATCATATTAACAACATTATATAATGTTAATTGTTGTTGCTTTATAATTGTTAAACATGCTCATGGGGATTTTCCGGACATGTTGTTGTTCTTTTCCGGCCTCATTTAAAATGCCTAAATAGTGTAGTTGCTTTATGTTTCACCTCTTGCCATGTTAAAAACATTTGATCTTGTCTTGTAAATAACGAGAGTCAATTAAATAATTATAATGTGGTGTTTCGTCACTATGCAACTCGTTGCATATTGAGCTCCACTTAATTTGTAGTTTTGTTTGTGCACTTTGCCATGCCATGCATAATTAAACCGGACATGCATCATACTTGGATGTGCATCGTATGCCATGTCTATGATTGTGTGTTTACCGTGTTGTTCTTTCTTTCCGGTTGCTTCTCTTGTTAGCTTCGGTTTCGTTCCGGAGTTGTGAGGATTCGCTCGACTGTTGCTTCGTCTACTTCTTGGATCCGTTCTTCTCCCTTGTGGAATCCCAGGCAAGATGACCGAACCCGGATACCATTACTATCTTTGCCTATTGCTAGATTATCGCTCTTTAGTATATTGCCTCGATGCCCATGTTTTCCTGTCAGCCTCCTATTGTAACCATGAACCTGTCTAACCACCCTACCTATGCAAACCGTTGAATGGCTAAGTACGCTTCGCTCAGCCCCTCTTATAGCATTGTTAGTTGCAGGTGAAGATTGAAGATGCTTGCTTCATGTTGAAGTTTGGTTGGGTTATATCACACTATATAAATGCTTAAATGAAATCATCTATATATTGGCAAGGGTGGAAGGCTAAGCCTTTTGCTTGGTGTTTTGTTCCACTCATGCCGTTAGGAACCGTATAAACCGGTGTTATGTTCCTTGATTATGCGTTCCTAACATGGTTGGGGTGTATGGGACCCCCTTGATAAACCGCTAAGTGCTAAGTCTTTTCCAGCAAGTCCCAACATTGGTACTATTTGCCTAATAACTAATAAAACTTGCATGTGGACTAGCTATCCCTTTTATTTTTAATTCAACAACCCCGGGCCAGTGCTCCACATGAGTGTTGGTCCGAAACGGGGGTCCTGCAGGGCCACCTCGAGGAAACTCAAGGTCTGGTAAAAACCTGTAGCATCACCCATCCGGTCGTGTCCTGAGACTTAGATACGCGCGGCTACTATCAGGGTGTCGACACGCCGGGAGGATTTGCTGGATTAGCCTTACCTTAGTTCGGTTTAACTTGAGCACGGGATTCCGAGAATACTCGGGTCTTCCCACCTATGGAGTTGCGACTCCGCGGATCGTGGGCTTGTAATGGGTCAAGTTGGAACACCCCTGCAGGGTTTGAACTTTCGAAAGCCGTGCCCGCGGTTATGTGGCAGATGGGAGCTTGTTAATATCTGATTGTAGAAAACTTGACACAATGTTCTAATACACTACCAGCGTGTGTACCGTGACTGTCAATTTCCGAATAGGGATTCGGGAGTTGAACACGGTGGGGTTATGTTTGACCGGCTTTAGTTAGGATCACTTCGTGATCATCTCTCGACCGAGGCACTTCTCTTCTCGCTCTCTTTTACGTAAGTTAGTGCTAGTTGCTGCTGCAGACTCTTGTTGTTCCTTCACCTCTTATTCTTTCTTCAGCCTTCTCCTCACCCAAGGCTTAAATAGTCTTGTTACCCGGGAACGGGATTGCTGAGTCCTCTGTGGCTCACAGTTACTTCACCACATCAGATGCAGGTTCAGTCGGGTTTGATGCAGGAGCTGGTTCAACTACTTCACCGGGAGCTCGATGAAGTTTGGCCGTATGCTTGTGACGTTTTCGACGATCAGTAGTGGTTTCTACTAGGATTCGATCCTGACCTGTGGCTTTATGTTGTTTTGGTATCTTTCTTTTGGTTCTTCACCCGTAGTCGGGTTGTGATGTTTTGAATGATGTTTTGGTCATGTAAGGTATTGTGTGAAGTGGCGAGTGTAAGCCAACTATCTCCTTTTGCAATTTAATCCCTCTTTTACATGAGTCGTGCAAAGATACCAAACTTGAGATCATTCTAGGATGGGCTTATATCTTTAAGTCGTGCCTCGACACGTAGGAGATATAGTCCCATCCTGGGCATTACACCCAAACATCAATACTACCATCCCTTCTAATCCTTCATTGGCGGATTGTATTGATGAGAGTGAGGGAACTAAGGAGGGAGAGAATGAATTTGAGTTGTTCATGAGCAAACTTAAGGGCAAACCAAAGAAGCACTTTGTTGCTCTCTTGGAACAACTCGGTGAGGCCAATAACATGATCGAGGCTCATGAGGAGACCATTGCTAAAATGGAAGGACATAGTCGAGACTATGCCGATGAGATATCAAATCTTTCTAATGCTCTAGAGGAAGAGCGTGGTCTTCGTTTGGCTCTTGAGGAGTCGCACAATGATGATCATGCTAAATTAAAGAAAGATCTCGATCATGCTTTAGTTGTCTCTCGTATGCTTAATTCCGAGAAGGCAAAACTTGGGGTTGACCATGCTAGACTCAAGGAGGAGTTTGTTATACTCGACAAGGCTCACAAGGCCTTGAAAGGTATGCATGCTTCTCTCAAGGAGTCTCATGATCAACTCCAAGTTTCGCTAACCAAGGAAAAGGCTATCTTTCCTCGCATGGTGTTGATTGATAATGCAAATGCTACTAACCCATGTTGCGAGCATGTGCATCTTGTTGAAGAAAATGCCAAGTTGAAGAAGCAACTTGAAAAGGGCCTTGTGACATGCGTACAAGGTGAGAAGAACCTCAACAATTTTTTGAGCAATCAAAAGGAAGTTGTGGCAAAGGAAGGAATTGGGTTTGTACCTAAGCCCAAGAAGAAGAAGAATAACAAGACCAAGCTACCTCCCCCTCTCCGACAAACCTTTGTGAAAGAGGGAGAGGGCGCCTCTAAGAAGAAGAAAAATGTGAAGGATGGTGGTGTCCAGAAAAACCCCACCATACCATCAAACATGGCCAGCGACTTTAATCCTTCATATGTTTTATGTCGTGCTAGTGATGGTCATGTATTTGCTAAATTTGTTGGTTCTTCTTATGAGTACATTGAATGGTGTATTTGGGTTCCTAAGACCCTTGTTACTAACCTCAAAGGACCCATGACCAAATGGGTACCTAAATCCAAGCATTGATCTCTTGTAGGAGTTTGCTTCCAGTGGGGGGATCATGGTTGCTTGATAGTGGAGCCAGAAATCATATGACTGGAAGCAAAGACTTGGTGGTGGACATGCATCTAGGTTCATCTATGGCCACCAACGTCGAATGGGGTGATGCTTCATCTTCTAAGGTATTGGGGCTTGGCAAGGTTGTTGTGTCTCATGATCTCATGATCGAGAAAGTCATGCTTGTTGAGTCGCTTGCATATAACTTATTCTCTGTTCGCCAACTTGCACTCATGGGTTTTGCTACATTCTTTGATATTGATTCAGTGGCCCTCTTGAGGAGCAAGACTCTTAAAGTATCCTATGTTGGACATGTCGAGAACGGTCTTTATGTGGTTAACTTCTCGAAGCAACCCACTAAGACCGCGACATGCCTAATGGCTAAAGTTGATGTGGGATGGCTTTGGCATCGCCGGTTAGCTCATGTCAATATGAGATCTTTGCAAAGTCTTCTCAAGGGGGACCATGTCCGTGGACTAAAAAATGTTAGCTTTGCCAAAGATCGTGCTTGCAGGGCTTGCATTGAAGGAAAGTTACATGAGACGGCTCACCCTCCCACGACTATCATATATTCAAAAGGCCCCTAGAGCTCCTTCACATGGATCTCTTTGGGCCTCCATCTTTTGATAGTCTTGGGGGTAGAAAGTATTGCTTGGTGATTGTAGATGATTATTCAAGATACACCTGGGTATACTTCTTCAAGAAGAAGAGTGAGACCCAACAAACCGTCATCAACTTTGCAAATGAAGCTCAACGACAACATGAAGCAAAGATTTTGATGATCCGAAGTGACAACGGCACCGAGTTCAAGAACTACACCTTGGACGAGTTTCTTAGTGATGAGGGGATTAAACCTCAATATGCAGCACCATATACCCCTCAACAAAATGGTGTAGCGGAGAGAAAGAACCGGACACTGATGGATGCGGCAAGGACCATGATGGCGGAATTAAAATCTCCATACAACTTTTGGGCCGAAGCCATCAACACTGCGTGTCATGCATCCAATCGGCTCTATCTCCGCAAAGGCTTGAACAAAACTCCATATGAGATACTTACCGGTAACAAGCCCAATCTCAAGTAATTCTGGGTGTTCGGGTGTAAGTGTTTCATCCTCAAGAAAGGTGTTCGTTTGTCTAAATTTGAATCTAGAGCTCATGAGGGCATATTTGTTGGTTATGCTGCAAACTCTCATGCTTACTGTGTCCTCAACAAGTCCAATGGACTCATTGAGGAGACGAGTAACGTAGAGTTTGATGAAAATAACGGCTCCCAACTGGAGCAAAGTGGTACTTGTGATGTAGGTGATGAAATTCCTCCTCAAGCCATAAGAAGAATGGGTGTTGGATATATCCTACCCATTGAGGAACCCCTTGTGGCCGAAGGAGAAGGACAATGTTCCACTCAAGTGGAACCATCACCAACCCAAGACCCACACGCTTCCGAAGAACAAAGTGAAGGCCCTCAACCGGACGAACAAGGCCAAGTGCAAGATCAATCACAAGATGGTGGGCAGCCACCAAATGATGCACAAGGCCAAGTTCTATCCTCTGAGCAAGATCAAGATCAAGACGAAGCTCAAGATCAAGATCTAGCTCCTAACGTCGCTCAAGATGATCAACTCAGTGCTCCTCAATTATCTCTTGAAGAGCAATTGGAGCGTCGTGCTGCAAAAGTTGCCTCCAGGCTTTCTTCCAGAGAACATCACATGGAGAATATTCTTGGAAGCATCAAAAGGGGGGTAAGCACTCATAGACAATTAGAAAACTATTGTGCTCATCAAGCTTTTGTCTCCTGTGTTGAACCTCAGAAGGTCTATGAGGCGCTCGAAGACCCTGATTGGCTTAATGCCATGCATGAAGAACTTCACAACTTCGAGCGTAACAAAGTATGGCGTCTGGTGCCAAGGCCAAAGGAGAACCATCATGTCATTGGAACCAAGTGGATCTTTAAGAACAAGAAAGATGCTCACGGCATTGTCATCCGTAACAAGGCACGTCTGTTGGCTCAAGGCTACTCCCAAGACGAGGGTATCGACTACGGTGAAACCTTTGTCCCCGTTGCTCGCCTTGAATCTATTCGTTTGTTGCTTGCCTATGCTTCTCATCATAACTTTAAGCTACAACAAATGGATGTGAAAAGTGAATTTCTTAATGGTCCTATTAATGAGTTGGTGTATGTCAAACAACCCCCAGGGTTTGAGGATCCCAAGTTCCCCAATCACGTGTATCAACTCGATAAGGCACTCTATGGGCTTAAACAAGCCCCACGTGCGTGGTATGAGCATCTTACCGAGTTGTTACAAGATCGTGGGTTTGAAATTGGGAAAATCGACCCACTCTTTTTACTAAGAAGGTCAAAGGGGAGTTGTTTGTCTGCCAACTATATGTTGATGATATTATCTTTGGTTCTCCTAACAAAGCTTCCAATGATGAGTTCGCCACCCTCATGACCACACATTTTCAGATGTCTATGATGGGAGAGTTGAAGTACTTCCTTGGGTTTGAGATCAAGCAAAGAAGAGAGGGAATCTTCATCAAACAAACCAAGTATACTCAAGACATGCTCAAGAGGTTCAATCTAAGTAATGTCAAGCCGGCTACTACTCCAATGCCAACCAAGTGCCAACTTGACATTGATCCCAATGGTAAAGTGGTGGATCAAAAGGTATATTGCTCTATGATCGGATCCTTGCTTTACCTTTGTGTATCTAGACCAGATATTATGTTGAGTGTGGGAATCTGTGCACGGTTTCAAGCCTCACATAAGGAAAGTCACTTTGTGGCAGTCAAGCGAATCTTTCGATATTTGGCTCATACTCCAAACTTTGGCTTATGGTACCCAAGAGGAGCAAACTTCAACCTTGTAGGTTTCTCCGATTCGGACTGGGCGGGAGACAAAGTGGATAGGAAGTCCACTTCCAGAGGGTGCCAATTCCTTGGTTGCTCTCTCGTTAGTTGGTCTTCCAAAAAGCAAAGTTGTGTGTCTCTCTCGTCCACCGAAGCTGAGTATGTGGCAGTTGGTAGTTGTTGTGCTCAACTCTTATGGATGAGGCAAACTTTAAAGGATTACAGTGTCACTTGTGACAAAGTGCCTATTAGGTGTGACAATGAAAGTGCCATCAAGATTTCTCTCAACCCGGTGAAACACTTCAAGACGAAGCATATAGAGATTCGGTATCACTTCATCCGGGATCATATACGGCAAGGAGAGATCGAGCTACACTATGTCAACACTCATGATAACCTTGCAGATATCTTCACGAAGCCATTGGATGAAGCAAGATTTCGCGAGTTAAGGCATGAGCTAAATATCATCGATTTGAGCAATATGGCTTGAGACTTTGCACACACACCTCCCACTCAATATTGTTATCTTGTCTAGATGTAGGCATGGACATAGGGGGAGTATTGTTCTATCAATGAACTATTCCTCCCCCCATTATGCATAAATTGATCAAGTCTTTTTCATTTGCCATGATTAGATGGTATAAGTGCTTCAAGACGAGTATTGGTCATGGGCCCAAGGATAGTTCTTTGCGGTGCCATACCAAATAACTCAAACATAGGTGGCCTCGGCCACCGACCTCCTCCTTAGAGAAGTGTCGTGTGTGCTTGTAAGTGCATCTAGTGCCACCCCTAGTTGGTTTTGGAGTATTGACGACAAACCTGGTTGAGGGACTAATGTGTTTGTGAAAATTGCAGGATAACACAGGTAATAGTCCCTCATTGATTCGGTTAACCTACTGGAGATGACCCCTAAAAATGTATGAAGACATTGATATCAGTGGTGGTATATGAAGATAATCATATTGAAGACTATGACATGAGAATACATTCTGTGAAGACTATGGAGAGCAAAGACGTAGATGTTTCGTTGTTTCCTTTTCTTCTTTGTTGACTCATAGGAACCACCGTACTGTTAAGTGGGGTCCAAGTGAACTAAGTCAGAGTGACTGAAGTGATGCTCAACCAAATCCTATGTCTTCGAGCGAAGACTATGAGAGCAAATCTTATCCAGAGTCGGATGAGTCAGCCTTACTTGTAGATCAAGTAAAGTTGCCGTGTGTGTTTGAAATCTGACCGTTCGAACACGTGTCAGTTCCTTAGTGACCCAGGGTCACTTCGGACAAATCAGGTCGGGTTGCCCAGTGGCTATAAATAGCCCACCCCTACACCATAAATTGGTGGCTGCTCAGAGGTATTGCACGGCTTTTGTCGTTTGAGAGCAACCCACCTCCGAAGCATTTGAGAGAGAAATCCTTGCGAGGACAAAGCCTAAACACCCAGAGCCAAAGAGTGTTAGGCATCACTGAAGTCTTTTTGTCTGTGTGACCTGAAGACTTATTACACTTGAGGACTGTGTTTCCTCCAGCCGGTTAGGCGTCGCGTTCTGAGCATCCAAGAGTCATTGTGGAATGCCGGTGAACGAATTCTGTGAAGGTTTGGAAGTCTAACTTGAAGACTTACCAGAGTGATTGGGCGAGGACTAGGTGTCCTTAGCTCAAGGGGAACAAGGTGAAGACGCGGTCTTCTGAGTTAAATCTCAGCCTCCCTAACCAGATGTACAGTTGTCACAGCAACTGGAACTGGTCTAACAAATCACTGTCTTCCCCGAGCTACTGGTTCTATCCTTCCCTTCCTTTTACTTACTGCTATATGTTGTGAAGTCATTGATGCTTGACTCATCTGATTGACTTCACTGAGTATCTACTAGTTGTGATTAGCTTCATTCCTTCTTCCATCATGATCCCTACTGCCTAGCTGTTGTTAGTCTTCGTGCTTTCACTTCATTGAATACATGACTATGGCTTATCTAGTGCAGTCCACTTTCCGCTGCATACTGATAGGACTGAGTTTATCGTTTGTCTTCAAAACTTCCATGTTTTGAAGAATTTCATAAAAATCGCCTATTCACCCCCCTCTAGTCGATATACTGAACTTTCAATTGGTATCAGAGCAAGGTACTCCCTTGTTCTGTGTGATTCGGTTTAACCACCTGGAGTTTTAGCTATGTTGACTGCAGGGATAATCAAAGTCTCCGTTGCGTGCCCCGTCTTCGATGGCACCGAATATCCCTACTGGAAGAACAAGATGCGCATGCACCTTGAAGCCATTGACGTGGACCTCTGGTTTGTCGTCAAGAACGGCGTTCCAAAGACTGGTGAAGGTATCACCCCTGCTGATGTCAAGAGGCTCGTTCAATTGGATTCAATGGCCAAGAACATCATCTGTGGTCCTCTGAGCAAAGGACAGTATGGTCGTGTAAGTGCTCTGGACACATCAAAGGAAGTTTGCGACTGGCTCTCAAAGGTCAATGGAGTCTCTACCCAGAGAGATCAAAGGATCAGCGTCCTTCGCAATTAAGGATGGCAATGGGTCGGGTTTGGATCAGGTTGAACAATATCAAATCCATATCCATATCCATGAAGAAAGACTCTGTCCGCCCATGAAAAAACCCATGGGTGAAAAATTGTGTCCATGTCCAGACCCGATGGATATCCATATCCGTTGGATATCCATGGTGTCCTCTCAAGACATATACATATGACACAACACATCATGCACATACATTGTTGCACCCATGCATCAATATGCGTTTGAAAAAGAAGAGATGGAGGGGTCGAGGGGATACTTATTTGCGTTGTCATAGGCCAGTGGTGCTGGTTGTTGAACTGCTCCACCATACATGGAGATAGTGGCTGGTAATGTTGACCATCTCTTGGGATGCAGGAGGAGTAAGAAGACAAGACGGGGATGACACTTAATGATGGGTCATTTAACAATGACGTAAAAGATCAGAAGGGGGCTGAAGTAATATTAAAGCTGGGATTGAATGTTAACTAATAAAAGTATGGCGGGGATTGTGCAATTGGCTTTGAATGTTTTGGATTATAATGGGTGAAATTACAGTGGGACATGTGACTATGGGGTAGGGATAGTAGAATATTTCCATTAAGTCATACTATCGGGTCGGGTTTGGATATATCCATGGGTACAAGATTATGTCCATGCCCTACCCATGAGTAACCGGGTCGGGTTCGGGCACCACCCATGGGCGCAAAAGCATATCTGAACCCTGTCCATACAGGTCGGATATCCATGGGTATCCACGTCCATGGATAAAATTGCCATCCTTATTCGCAATCTCTTCAATCGCTTCAAGAGACATGACAATGAGAATGTCCAGCACACTTTTGATCGTCTCACTGACATCACAAATGAGCTTCAAGCACTTGGCGCCACTGAGATTACCAAGCATGAAATCATCAAGACCCTCTTGAGATCACTCGACACCTCATTTGATATCCTTGCCTTGATGATTCAAGAACGCCCTGACTTCAAGACTCTCGATCCATCTAATATACTTGAGAGGCTCAACACACATGAGTTCCAGCTTTCTGAGAAACGTGACATCTATGGTCCCAACTATGGCTGATCTCGCGCCTTAAAGACAAAAGCTGTTTCTTCATCTGAAGAAGAATCTGACTGTAGTTCTGATGATCCTGAAGACATTGGAAAGGAGCTTGCCATGCTTGTGAAGAAGTTCCAGAAATTCACTAGGAAGAAAGGCTTCAGAAAGTCTTCACGATCCAGCTCAAGAAATGATGAAGCTTCTACTCATGACTACAAGAAGAGAACATGTCATAAGTGCAAGAAACCTGGTCACTACATCTCTGAGTGTCCTCAGTGGGACAATGAGAAGAAGAAGAAGAAGAGCAAGGAATATTATTCTGATGACAAGAAAAAGAAGAAATACTCAAAGTCTTCTTCCAAGTCTTCATCAAAGTATTCATCACACAAGAAGAATTCATCTGGCAAGGCTCGCGCATTTGTTGGCAAGGAGATGGATTCTGAGGAAGAGTCTGCTTCTGAAGAGGCGGAGGTGGAGTCAGAGGAGGAGTCTGATTCTGGTGCTGCTAGTCTGGCTTTAGCCACTGCCTACGTGGGCAAGTCCATCTTCAACACTGAAGACAATGGCCCCGTCCCCAACCTTGATGATGAGGACGACGACTCTGCTCCCACCTTCTGCTTCATGGCACGCGGTGCCAAGGTAAAATCACGCGATGCTTACTTTCAAACATCTAGTGAAGGTGACTCTGATTGTGGATCAAAACCTAGCTACAAAAAACTTGCTAAAATTGCCACTGAACAGCACAAAGCCATGGAACATATTCAAAAACTGTTAGACAAAAGCGATGACCTGTTGGACGCGGAAATGACCCGTTCTCAGTCCTTAATTGAAGACATAAAAAATCTTCATGTTGAGTACAAGGAACTTGAAGGTCTTTATGAATCGCTCTCAAAAACTCATGAAAGGCTTTCCCACTATTACATTCAAAGGAAACGAGAACTTGAGAAATTGAAAGCGGCTCATGAAGATCTTCAAAAGGAAAATGAGTCACTCCGCGCTCAACTGATCAGCTCCACTCACGAAGAGTTTGAACCACCATGTCTAAAATGCATTGAACGTGATAATGCTGCATCTGTTGCTGGTTGTTCTACTGCTGCCACTGTTGCAATATCTTCAACTACTGATGTGGTAACTAACCCCTTTGCTGAGGAAACCACTACTATTGCTGATGAAAATGCTAGGTTGAAGACTTTGCTTGAAACAGGGATGTACAAAAAGCAGATACTGAACCGAAACCCTAGGAAAGAGGGCGTTGGGTTCGACAGGAAAATGAATGTTGATGGTTCATACTGGAAGCCTGAGCAGTATCCCAAAACCACATGGGTTGCTGCAAAGGAACCTTCAGTGGATCCATCTACCTTATCTGGCTTCACTTGTGCTAATCCTGTTATCATTGATGAATCTTTTGATGCAAACTATAAACTGTTTAAGAGTCAAAATGGTGAAGTGTTTGCCAGGTATATTGGTACTAACTGTAGGAACGGGCCACCTATGAAGAAGATCTGGGTACCCAAAGGTTGTCTTGAGAAGCTTCCAGCAAATATTATCATGACACCTCCTGGGATGAAGACAAACCCTAGACCAAAGGCTTCATATGGTCGTAAGGCTTCATACAGACAAAGGACTCACCTGAGTCACCCTAACGCAGATGTTTTGCAGGGAAACCATACTCAGACCCATGAATATGAGCGTGTTTCTTCAAACCGCTATGTTCATAAATCCAAGAATTTTTCTGCCTATTCTTATGAGTATTATTCTCCTCCTTCAAGATTATTTGCTAGGGCCCCAAAGCCAAAATTCTCAGATGCTGCTCTTAGACTCATTGCTTCTAAGCCACCCCTGAAAATGTGGGTGGTTATGAAGAACTAACTTTCTCTTGCAGGGAAAGGTCTCCAGCCTATACTCAAAGGCTTCTGATGCTATTGCTGGGGACCTAAAACACTTGTAGGGCACAAGATCAAATGCCCCAAATGACTTACTGCTCATACTATTCATAAATAACTTACTAAACATCTTATCAGTCCTAACTTTCATCTAAGCTTTCATAATCCACTTATGCATCAAATGTTTATGCTTCATAATGACTTTTGGTGAAGCCTATCCTCCTAACTGCATTGTAGGGAGTGACACCAAAGTCTTCAGAATGGATTATGGATAGCGGATGCACAAATCATATGACTGGTGATGGAAAACTTCTCATGGACTCAACCTTACGTCCATCTAACAAGAGTCACATCACATTTGCTGATACTGGTAAAAGAAAAGTGTTGGGTCTAGGTAGAGTTGCAATCTCAAGAGATCAACACATGGATAAAGTCATGCTTGTTGAATCTCTTGGCTTCAACTTAATGTATGTCTCAATGCTTTGTGACTTAAACATGATTTTGATCTTTGGTAAATTTCGTTGCCTTGTACTAATGGAATCTGACAAGTCTCTAGTATTTGAAGGATACAGAAAAGGTGATCTGTATATGGTAGATTTCTCAGCTGGACCGCAGATGGCCGTATGTCTTCTAGCAAAAGCTTCAGAGTGCTGGCTCTGGCATCGGAGGCTAGGACATGCTGGCATGAGGAACTTGCACACACTCGCAAAGAAGAAGCATGTCGTAGGCCTCGAGGAAGTCAAGTTCAAGAAAGATCATCTATATGGTGCCGGTGAAGCTGGGAAGATGACTAGAGCCAAGGACCCCTCGAAGACAATCATGACGACATCCAAACCCTTCGAGCTGCTTCACATGGACTTATTTGGCCCTACTCACTACTCCACATTCTCTACCACAGCATGTCTCTATGGCTTCATCATTGTTGATGATTATTCAAGATACACATGGGTACACATAATACTCTACAAGACTGAAGTGCAAGATGTCTTCAGACGCTTCGCCAACCGTGCCAAGAACAACTATGGCATCAAGATCAAGCATATCAGAAGTGACAATGGCACTGAGTTCAAGAACACTGGCCTTGATCTTTATCTGGATGAAATGGGAATCACTCATGAATTCTCAGCCCCGTATACACCTCAGCAAAATGGGATCGTTGAGCACAAGAACAGAACTCTAATTGAGATGGCTCGAACGATGCTCGATGAATACAAAACACCAAGAAGGTTCTGGCCCGAAGCTATTGATACTGCATGCCATATCATCAACAGTGTTTATCTTCACAAGCTTCTGAAGAAAACATCCTATGAACTCCTCACTGGAAAGAAGCCTAACGTAAGTTACTTCAGAGTATTTGGAGCTAAGTGCTGGATCAAGGGTCCTCATCACAAGTCAAAATTTGCACCAAAAGCACATGAAGATTTCATGCTCGGATATGGAAAGGATTCACACTCGTACAGAGTCTTCAACATCTTTCTCTATAAAATTGTTGAAACTGTGGATGTGCGATTTGATGAGACAAATGGTTCACAAAGAGAGTCCCTACCAACTGTGCTAGATGAAGCTTCACCAAATGAATCTATCAAGCTTATGGGAACCAGTGAGATCATGCCTTCTGAAGCACAACCTGACGAGGAACTCATCATCTCTGCTCCAAATCAACCTGACGACAATGCTCAGCCTGAAGACAACCCTCCTGATGATGACAATGTACAGCAAGAGCAAAATCTTCGTCCAGCTCATCCTCGTGTTGCAAATGAAGTACAAGTTGAAAAGATAATTGATAGCATAAATGCTCCTGGTCCACTGACTCGCTCAAGAGCAACACAGCTTGCAAATTTTTGTGGGCACTTTGCTTTTGTCTCAATATCTGAACCCAAGAAAGTTGCTGAAGCTTTTATGGAACCCGAATGGATTCAAGCAATGCAAGAAGAGCTTCAATAGTTTGAGCTGAACAATGTATGGGAACTTTTCAAGCGTCCTGATCCTCACAAGCACAACATAATAGGCACAAAATGGATCTATCGCAACAAGAAACATGAGCATGGTCAAGTGGTCAGAAACAAAGCTCGTCTCGTTGCTCAAGGATACACTCAAGTCGAAGGGATTGACTTCGATGAAACATTTTCTCCTGTGGCTAGACACTTGAAGCTATTCGTATACTGCTAGCCTATGCAAATCATCACAACATACTTCTATATCAAATGGATGTAAAAAGTGCCTTTCTCAATGGAAGGATTGAAGAAGAAGTGTATGTTGCACAACCACCTGGCTTTGAAGACCCAAAACGTCCTGATATGGTATACAAGCTCAACAAGGCACTGTATGGCCTCAAACAAGCGCCTCGTGCTTGGTATGACACACTCAAAGACTTCCTGAAGAGCAAAGGCTTCATACCTGGATCCCTAGACCCCACACTCTTCACGAAGACATATGATGATGAGCTATTTGTCTGCCAAATCTATGTGGACGACATTATCTTCGGCTGCACGGACAAGAAATACAGTGATGAGTTTGGTCACATGATGCAAGAGCAATATCAAAAGTCCATGATGGGTGAGCTGAAATTCTTCCTTGGTCTTCAAATTCGTCAGCAAAGCAACGACATCTTCATATCTCAAGAAAAGTACCTTAAAGATTGTCTGAAGAAGTATGGAATGCAAGACTGCAAAGAGTACTCGATGCCAATGCCTGCTAAACATCATCTGGGTCCCGACGCCAATGGTAAAGAGTTCGATCAACAGGTATACTGCTCCATGATTGGTTCTTTACTTTATTTATGTGCATCTAGGCCAGATATTATGCTTAGTGTTTGCATGTGTGCTCGATATCAAGCGGCACCAAAGGAGTCGCATCACTTAGCTGTGAAGCGAATACTTCGATATTTGGCTTACACCCCAACACTAGGATTATGGTATCCAAAGGGCTCAGAGTTTGATCTAGTTGGATTTTCAGATGCTGATTATGCTGGTGACAAAGTTGATCGCAAGTCCACATCAGGCACATATCACTTTCTAGGTCGATCACTTGTCTGTTGGTCTTCAAAGAAGCAGAACTTTGTATCACTCTCCACTGCTGAATCTAAGTACATTTCTGCTGGATCTTGCTGCGCTCAGCTTCTCTGGATGAAGCAAACACTCAAGGACTATGGAGTCCATCTGAAGCATGTGCCACTCTACTGTGATAATGAAAGCGCCATCAAGATTGCCAACAACCCAGTTCAGCACTCGAAGACAAAGCACATTGAAATTCGTCACCACTTTCTCAGAGATCATGTTATGATGGAAGATATTGATATCATACACGTCAACACTGAAGAGCAACTGCCAGATATCTTCACAAAGCCCTTGGATGAGAAAAGGTTTTGCAAGTTGCGGCGTGAGCTAAATATCTTAGAATCCTCAAATGTCTTGTAATCAGGCACACATCCTAACACTTATGCATATTGATGACTTAGATGTGCAACACACGAAGTTAAGTATATCTTCAATCAATGAAGACTTACATTCTAAGTGTGAATACATTAACATGGAATTTGACTTCGGAGCGCCACGATAATTGTGCGCCGTGTCTGGGTCTAATACTTCCTATACGGTGGGTAACGCCACCACCACATTCTTGTTTGAAGTGTTTCTCGTGGCGTTACCTTTGCAAAGTCTTCGCATTTGGTTTATCTTCAAATAGGACATATATATATAGAGTTGTGTTCTGTCCTCAACAGCATTCACTTATAGTTATGTCTTCATATTTGAATCTTATGGACTAAGTGAATGTGATCGGACCCTAACCTCTCTATGCTTTCTCATCTCACACTCTGTCTGTCCAAATCATATGCATTCTGTTGAAACTGTTGAATGTCTTCTTTGCGTCCTTGTCAGCAGAAGATACGGAGACAAACTTTAAATCTGATTTTAATGCTCCATCCTTTATGCCTGATACCCGGAGAAGCCGGAATGACCACTCCGACAGTCGTGGTGAACGTGGGATCGTGGGACAAGTCCCAATGCATTACATGACCGCCACGTGTCACTCGTACGTGAACCGTCAGGGGCACCTGCGTAATTGCGTTGTGCCATCTCCCATGCCTATAAATGCACGTCCCATCACGGTCAAAAGTTCTTCTACCACCTCTCCACCTCGACCAACACTAGCGCCTCCGCTAGCTTTCGACGACGCCGGCGACGAAGCGCTTCGCTGCCGCAACCTCGTCGACGCCGTCCTCATGCCGGCCGCGGACATCTTCTACTTTGTCGTCGCCGTAGCTGTCCTCCGTTGCCAAGTTAGGGCACGGAAGACCGAACTGCTGGGCATCCAACTCCTCTCCGTCTAAGCAGTTCATCGTGTGGTAAATAAAACTTGTTTTTACCATCTTCTAGATCCATCAAGATTCATCTATTTTACCACAACAAGTTTCTGCCTACTTAGATATATAGATCTATCCTTTCTGCATCTCATATCTTGCCTAGTACATTCACATATGCTTCAACCATAGTTAGATTCCTCACTTGTACCTATTCGTGGATTCGTACAAATCTAGAACCAACTCTCGTGAGTGAATGTCTTCGCGCTATGAGGTCAAAGTCTTCAATACTGTTTTAATCTTCAAAACTTCTAAGAATGCATATGACCTCTTCCCTTTCCCTCGCATCTCTAATGTTGTCACAGGTACATGTCCGTGGGAGAATCCCTTGGTTCTCATAGTTTGCATTCGTTTGCAGAGTTTTTGCAGCGCCACATTCACTCCCCTGAAGACAGTTCCTGTCTGACCAGCAGACCGAAGAATTTGCCTGCTTTGAAGCCATTCAGTTTAACGCCCTTCAGGTTGAAGCAAATGGCAACTGCCAAGACAGTTAGAAAGGGTGGCAGATAGCGCCGTGGCAACACCTCCATTGATTTGCCTCCTGATCTCACTGAGATATACAAGACTGATCCAGAGGAGGATTACAATCAGAGGAGGACACGAATCCAATGGATTCGAAGATACTGGGCTGAACAGTGGTTTAAGTACAGGTTCGTGACCCAAGAGTATGCTGAGAAGAACGCCATCAAGCATCCATGGGGAGATATCACTTATAAAAATCTTCCCCCCAAAACTCGTGCTGAAGCCATTGCTCAAGGCTTCTATCCTTGCATGGTCAGAGGACCTCAGCCTGCTGATGCTGATCCGGGCTCTCTACTCTGGTGTCGCGACGACAATCTGTTCAAGCGAAATCTTCAGTACGCCAAGAACTCGGCCAAAGAGAACAAGAAGCATTGGGATTAGACTTCAATCCTGGCCCCTCTGCGCCCCGCGCTGATGGCACGCGCGAAGCTGAACCAAATCTGGTTGGGCCCTTCTACAACTTAGAAGGCCTCATCAGTCACATAAGGGTTCAAGGGGCAGATGTGGATCAGCCTGAAGCAGATGCTGATTCTGAAGAAGCGTCTGCAACGCTGAAGCCCAAGAAGAAGAAATCAAAGGCTTCGAAGACCACTCCACCAATTGCTTCTAGAGTGAAGCCTTTGGCCACTGCTCCACCTGCACCAAGTGTGCAATCTGAGGAACACTCTCGTATCTCCAAGAGCAGACAGCTGAAGAGGAAGCCATCACGCAACCCCAGTCCAGCTCTCACTCATGATGCTGTTCTGAAGACTGCCAATGATGCCCTTGATCTCTCAAGTGATAAAGATCTTGGTGATGATGCTCTGGAGCTATTGATCAAGAGCAAGCAAGATGCTGAAATCTTTAATGATTTGCCGCTCTTTGACGTTGAAGTGCTCAATAACTTCATTGATGAATGGTTTGACACACCCAACCTGAGCTTCGACGATCTTCAACTTCTAGTTGGCCTCAGCGTCTCCTTCCATGGCGCCATTGCTTCTGAGCTGGCTCTGGCTCAGAGAATTGTTGAGCTGAAGCAAAAGATAGACTATGAAAAGGCTCAGTTCAAGAAGCATGTGGACAAGCTCAGCGTGCAAGAAATTCAAAACTTCAAGGTTATGATGCATGAGCTCAAGGATGCCTTTCGCCAGAGGCGTGATGAAGCCAATGGTTCTCGTGAGCGAATCAATGACTTGGCTGCCAAATGCGTTCAAGCGTTCAATGAAGCTGAAAAGCGCAAGGCTCTTGGGCGTCCTAGTATTGACACAAGAATGGCTGGCAAGAAGAAGAAGAAGAAGCAACCTGTGCCCGAAGCTGAAGAATCAGGGCAGGAAATGCCTCGCATAGTCTTCCCTGCTAGCATGACTGGCACGAAGCCTAAGGCAACCCCAACCGCTTCACAGCTCAAGAAGACAAAGGTGGCTGAAGCTGAAGCTCACAAGCGCAAACAATCTACTGATGAAGCTCCACCCACCAAGAAGCGCAAGACCAAGAAGGATAAGGCTGCTTCCAAAGAGTCTATCTTTGTCGAGCCAATCTCAGTTGCTCGCCCTGCATCTGCCCAGAGAGAACGTCGACTGACTGTTCATGAGCCTGCTCCCACAGAGGCTGAAGACATTCCAGCTGTTGACCCCACCGCAGCTGAAGACATTGGTCCTCATGACAATGTTGAAGATGATGAAGTCCTTCCTCAGATCGAATACAACATTGAATCTTCGCCTGTTCTTACGAACAACGAACGCATCAGAATTGGTCGTCCCTTGACACCAATTGCACAGGATAACTCGTGGGCTGATCACCTACAGGATACACCAGCCACACCTCAGCCAACTCAAGACACCAGTTCGGTGCTTGAAGATGAAGACTTTGAGGCCCAACAACCTCCATCTCCTCAGGCGTCGCCAGCTTTTCGCAGGCTTTGCAAAGGACCAAGGCCTCAAGTCGTCACCCCAAGTGTTCCAGAAGGAGTAGAGCAACCATCTGCACCTGATGCTGCTCCTACTGTGAACCCCTCAGAATCTGAAGCCAAAGAGGCTAAAGATATTCTGGCTGCATCAGCCGAAGAAGAACCACCCCAAGGAGAAGAACAACCCCAAGTTGAAGAAGAACGTACTTCCACACCCCCTGTTCTCGAGGAGAACGTGTCCGACCCTCCAGCTCCTGAAGTGGATGCTACAAATTCAGAGGCTGCCACTATCAACACTGAAGCCAATGATGTGGTCATGGCTGACGCTAATGTGGCACCTGAAGACATAGTGACGCCTGAAGTGATTGTGCCTGAAGTGACTACTCTTGAAGCCAGTGCTGCGCCTGAAGCCAGTGCTGCGCCTGAAACTAATGTTGCACCTGAAGAAAATCTGCAGCTTGAAGATAATGCCTCTGCTCCTGTTCCGCCTCCACGGCCCCATACCATTGAGCAAGCATACAACAAGGATGATCAGCTTGTTACTGTCCAGTGGCCCATTCTGATTCCACCACCTACCTCTGGACCGCCTGCTGCTGGTCCTCAGTTTGATCATCATGTTGAGCACATGCCCCAAGTTCAGAAGCCTAAGCCAAGACTGCCAAGATTTCCAGGTATTGCAACCTCTTCAGGGTCATTCAATGCCACTAGCTTCACTGCGCACAACACCTTCTTTGACAGCGCCAAGAACCCATATTCCAAGCCAAGAATATCATCACATAGGTTCTGGAGCCATCAACAGCGCAGCTAGTACTCAAGAGTACTTTACGATCAAGGGTGCATTTTCCCTCATATGCGTCTTGACACTGAAGCTATTGCTGGTCTGCCTTGCCTAGAGGAATCTCTTGACTGCTTCCGTGATGCTGGCCTACTCAATTTTGTAACTGATAAAGAGCATTGGAATGAAGAGCTGCTTCTACAATTCTATGCAACCCTCCACATTCGAGGCTACAACAGGGATCCAAAGACATGGGTCCTTGAGTGGATGACAGGCAATGTGCATCATGAAGCCAAAGCCTTTGATGTAATTGAGCTTACTGGCCTGCCCACTCCAGGAGATCTGTATGAGCCTGGCTGTCAATTGCACGCTGAAGCCTTGGAGAGTATATTTCAGAAGCGCCAGCCCAACATGCGCCAAATGCTAAGCATGATGAAACCTCTGCCAAGTCATGCTAAATATCCTAAGGAATTCTTTGTTGAAGACCTAGAGTACCTGCCGCGCACCATCTATCATATCATCAGGCGTACTCTATGGCCCATCAAAGGACATTCTTCATCAGCCAAGCTTGAAGGCACTATGAAGACTTTGGTCTTCTATATCTTTAATGGCATCAGCTTCAATGCTCAAGATTTCTTCATCAGGCAAATGGCTATGTCTAGAGCTGATCTATTTGGTCTGAAATTTTATGCCCCTGGGATAATGCGCCTCATCAAGCTGCATTCAGCTATCACCTATCATCCCTCTGCTCGCAACCATCAAATCTTCTTGCCTGAGGTTGATATGTCATCTGAAGCTATCTACCAAGAGCCTACCAAAGAGCCAGTTAGTCTTCACAATGCTGATCACCAGAGCTTCACTCAGCAGATTGAAGGAGTTCCAGCAGTCTCATGCGTTTATCCTCTGGCTGGCCGTACTCGTCTACCTCAACACGCTGAAACCGAAGCCACTGAGAGCACCATCGCCCAAAGGCCTCAGAAGCGATCTCGTGTCCTGAATAACCAAGAGCTTCTGGTTGACCTTCATCAGAAACAGGACAAGCATCACCTCTGGCTAAAGCGTCAGATGCAAAGCCTCTTGGTGGATGTCAATCGCATTCGCAATCTTGCCACCAAGAATGCCTTCGTTGCTCATGAAACATGTCGGAGGTCTTGGAAGAGTTTGACCCTGCTAAGTGCTGAAGCGGATCTTCAAGACGATGGCTTCACAGAGAGATTCAAGTTTGACAACACTCCTCCAAGGACTGCTGTTATGCGTCGAACTCCATCTCTTGAAGATTATGAATACTCCTCCTCCGCTGCAACAATTGATGCCAGGGTGATCGATGATCAAGATGATGCTACTTCACCGCCTCCCACTTCTGCGCGCATCGACACTGCACCAACTACTTCTGCACCGCCAAACACCAACACTGACCCTGCATCCTCTCCTGCTCCAACTGGGAACGAGTAGAGGCTCTATGTCTTCAAACCTTTTTGGTACTTACTGACAAAAGGGGGAGAAGCATATGAGTTGATAGTCTTCAAGCGGGTCCATATGGGCGGGTGCTTTATAATTTGCCTGGTGTTTACAACTCTCGTTTTGCTACATTTGGTTCTTTGAGTTGTAACACTTAAACTGATGGTCGTATGCTACGTTTTTATGCTACTCTGTAATGCGATGATGAATTCCGCATCTGCTATCTTATATTCCGCACTTAGTCATTATTGCAGACGTCCATTTTTCATTATGCATGTCATTATCTTCGACATATCAATTGTGCATGATGAATTGTCTTCATAAGTTGACGAGGATCTCCACAAGTACAACCTGCCATGTGCATTTGCATTCAAAGGCAAATCAACTATATGCACATCTTCAGGGGGAGCCTTTTGCTACTTACGAAGACAATACCTTATCCTTTACAATTTCACATATCTTTATCCCCGTTGAAAACCTCAACCAGTTTGTCATCAATCACCAAAGAGGGGGAGATTGTAAGTGCATCTAGTGCCACCCCTAGTTGGTTTTGGAGTATTGACGACAAACCTGGTTGAGGGACTAATGTGTTTGTGAAAATTGCAGGATAACACAGGTAATAGTCCCTCATTGATTCGGTTAACCTACTGGAGATGACCACTAAAAATGTATGAAGACATTGATATTAGTGGTGGTATATGAAGATAATCATATTGAAGACTATGACATGAGAAGACATTCTGTGAAGACTATGGAGAGCGAAGACGTAGATGTTTCGTTGTTTCCTTTTCTTCTTTGTTGAGTCATAGGAACCACCGTACTGTTAAGTGGGGTCCAAGTGAACTAAGTCAGAGTGACTGAAGTGATGCTCAACCAAATCCTATGTCTTCGAGCGAAGACTATGAGAGCAAATCTTATCCAGAGTCGGATGAGTCAGCCTTACTTGTAGATCAAGTAAAGTTGCCGTGTGTGTTTGAAATCTGACCGTTCGAACACGTGTCAGTTCCTTAGTGCCCCCGGGTCACTTCGGACAAATCAGGTCGGGTTGCCCAGTGGCTATAAATAGCCCACCCCTACACCATAAATTGGTGGCTGCTCAGAGTTATTGCACGGCTTTTGTCGTTTGAGAGCAACCCACCTCCGAAGCATTTGAGAGAGAAATCCTTGCGAGGACAAAGCCCAAATACCCAGAGCCAAAGAGTGTTAGGCATCACTGAAGTCTTTCTGTCTGTGTGACCTGAAGACTTATTACACTTGAGGATTGTGTTTCCTGCAGCCGGTTAGGCGTCGCGTTCTGAGCATCCAAGAGTCATTGTGGATTGCCGGTGAACGAAGTCTGTGAAGGTTTGGAAGTCTAACTTGAAGACTTACCAGAGTGATTGGGCGAGGACTAGGTGTCCTTAGCTCAAGGGGAACAAGGTGAAGACGCGGTCTTCTGAGTTAAATCTCAGCCTCCCTAACCAGACGTACAGTTGTCACAGCAACTGGAACTGGTCTAACAAATCACTGTCTTCCCCGAGCTACTGGTTCTATCCTTCCCTTCCTTTTACTTATTGCTATACGTTGTGAAGTCATTGTATGCTTGACTTATCTGATTGAATTCACTGAGTATCTACTAGTTGTGATTGACTTCATTCCATCTTCCATCACGATCCCTACTGCCTAGCTGCTGTTAGTCTTTGTGCTTTCACTTCATTGAATACATGACTATGGCTTATCTAGTGTAGACCACTTTCCGCTGCATACTGATAGGACTGAGTTTATCGTTTGTCTTCGAAACTTCCATGTTTTGAAGCATTCCATAAAAAACGCCTATTCACCCCCCTCTAGTCAATATACTGCACTTTCATTGCTACTTTCTTTGTGTGTGTTGTCTCTCTTCCCTTTTTGCCTTGCGTGTGCGTTTTTCTTTGCTAAAAGCCTCTTGTCGAAACTTGCAAATTCTCAGAGGGGCAGTACTACCGTGAGTAGTCACGGTACTATCGCAAAGAGAGTACGGTACTACCGCAAGTCCAGCATGGTAGTAATTTTTTACTACCGCTGGTCGAGCGGTACTACCGCTCCGTGTGCGGTACTTCCGCCCGGGCGATACTACCGCGATGACCGCGGTACTACCGCACTTATCCGAACGGGTGGGGGTTATAAGCGGGCAGGGGGAGTTCCAACTCCCCCATACCCATTCATCTCATATCCCCATGTCGTCTCTCTCTCTCCCTCTCAAGAACGCCGCCAGAGGACCTCGCCGGATCTCCTCCCCCGGCCACTGTCCTCGCATTCCGACCGGTGGGATCATTCCACACCTCGCCCTCTTGCCATGGATGAAGGTTTCTCGCCAAATCCCCTCTTCTTTTTGCGTAGTTGTTGTGTTTAGGTTTTGGGGAGATGCTTGTTGTTCTAGTGTTCTTCTTGTTCTTATCCATGGAAGATTAGGATGTAGGAGAGTGTTTTGCAATAGAAATGCTAGTAAGTATGATGCTACCAAGTTACTATGATCAGCCATAGTACCGTTCATCGTTCTACACGTTCTAGTATAGATCCGTTCTTTTCAAATCTGGCCCAAGCGGTACTACCACTATCTAACCGCGGTACTACCACTCTGTCGCGTAAACGTTACTACCGCTCTGCTAAGCAGTACTACCGTAACTACGCGAAAGTAAATTTTTACTACCGCATTCTGCGCGGTACTACCGCAACTTCCAAGCGGTACTACCGCTCCCTAAGCGGTACTAAATTTTGAGTTCTGTGTTCGTCAAGAAGTACTACCGCTTGGTTCATAATTTCTTCGTAGCACATGCATATTATCCTTTCTACTCGTTTCATGTGCTTTTTCTGGCGTTTGAATTGATTCTCTTTGTGTTTCCGTCGTGTTCCTGTGTTTGTGTCTTAGGTGGTGGCTCCGGTTCAGATGTTCGTCGCACCAATCCCATCCGTGACACTGGGTCCAAGTGTCTGCGCACCCCCAGTGACGTGCCAGAGGGCTCCAATCCCCAACGCAAGTTCAAGACCGCCGCCAACAAGCACAAGGAATCATCTATGACCATGGAGGAAATGCCAGCTAATGAGTTCATGGCAAGGAGGAAGATCAATCCTTATGGAGAACCCTGAGCTCAATTTCATGGAGATGAACTATTTTGGACCAAGCAGCAGTATCGCATCTACACAGAGGTACTCAAGAGCAAGCACAACCTGTATGTGGATGCTCATTTGGTTGACATGGTCCACATGCGAAGGGCTGATAACCTGGCCTACTTTGCCGAGGCTCTAGATCTGGTAGAGCAGTTTGGGATTGAGCACATCATGACTTTTCAGAATGATTTTGACCCAGAAATCGTTGCTCAGTTTTATGCTTCGGTGCACTTTCATACCAAAGAAGACCGCACAATGACTTGGATGACAAATGGTCACAAGATGACTGCTACTTGGAAGGACTTCATGGATCTGATTCAGGTTGCTGACGAGGGACTCCACAACCCAATTGGAGCTCGGCCTCATGCCAACCCGGAAGCTGCCAACAAAGACCGTCTGTTACCCTTATATATGGAGAAGACACTTGCAAGTGGTAAGAAGTCATGGGTGTTGAACCCCTTCCTGGACATAATGCATAGGATCTTCCGCAACACCTTGTTTCCTCGAGTTGGGGATAAGGACAAGATTCATGCATACCTCGTCGACATGCTGCTGATGTGTGAGGAGGCTCGTGCAGCTCAGTCTCCACCACTTGACATGTCCCATATCATGTGGTGTGAGCTTCGCTTTGCGATCTACACTCGCAAGGTGCCCATCTACGGTCCATTCCTGTTTCTTCTCATCTCCAAGACTTGGGAGCACCATTACCCTGATGAGGAGTTCGAGGCGGAGTGTATTCTTCATGACCCCATCCGTCTTCGCATCAAGACTCGTTGGGCCAACACTGCTACTCATGCACAAGCTGCTGCAGCACAGATGGGTACTGACGAGGAGCCTGTGGAGGAGGAGCCAGCTGAGGATAGTTCTGGAGGATATGCTCCTCCCTCGTCTGAGCCCTCTTGGGCTAAGAAGCTGAAGAGGAAGATGAAGGCCCTCTTCTGTATGCAAGCTCAGGGTCAGTACAAGGCACATGTCACTCACAAGCAATCTCGCCAGCGTGACAAGAAGATCATGAGGATCTTTGGTGAGCATGTGTCCAGTGGGTCAGAGGAGATCATCACTCCTGAGGCAGAATGGATGGCCCATCAGGGGTACAAGTGGTCTTGAGTCTGACGAGGAGCAGGAGGAGGAGCAGCAGGAGTCTGATGGAGAGCATGACGACTGAGATCTTCTGCCAGAGCTACCACCTCTCTTAGTTGTCCTCTTTCCCTTTGTGGTGTCTCGATGCCAAAGGGGGAGAGAGTGGGATTTGCGTCTTGTGCCGTTCTATTTGTTGTTTCATTGGTCGAACTCTATTTGCTTGTTTGCTTTTGTGTCGTGTGCGTGAGACTATCGTATGGTGTAAGCCATATGCTCTCCTCTACCATTAAACTCGTTATTATGTCTCTACTATATTATGTTGTGAGCAGTTAATTTACTTCCCCTTTTATATGTGCTCACCTTATCCTCCTTACTATTGTGCGTAGTCTCTTATTCTTTATATGCAAGGAGTATATTTTCTATAGAATATAGGGGGAGCATTGATCCTTGTATGTGTGTTGTGTAGTCTAAAGCACTCTCTATTGTATGCACACATCTAGGGGGAGCTTGCCTATATTCTAGTGTTTATTTGGATTGCATACTTTCTTATATATCCTTGTGCAAATCCCGTATTGTCATCAATCCACCAAAAAGGGGGAGATTGTAAGGGCATATTTCTCCCTAAGTAGTTTTGGTGATTGATGACAATGCATTTGCGGACTAATCGTGTGCTCTAAGCTCTTTCAGATATATCTCACCTAGGCACAAGACGATTGTGAGCCCCTCGGAATCTATGGAAGACGGTGTTTCCTTTTTGCTTCTTTTTCGGTGGATTTGAGTAATAGGAAAGCCATACTATTAAGAGGGGGTCCGCTTCGGAAAGGTTTGGGTGGAATCAACACGTACACATCTATACTCTCGCACCACCTTTCCTTTGCTTCTCTGGAGCTCCGGCAGTTCTCCTCGTAAGTACAAACCATGACTTCCAACTAGTACAACTGCCTGGCATGCGGTAGTACCGCTCATGGTAAGCGGTAGTACCGCACAACCACACGGTAGTACCGCCTCAGGACACGGTAGTACCGCACCCAGCAGTAGTACCGCACCATGAGGACGGTAGTACCGTGTAACTGGCTCGGCACAGTACCTAGTACGGTAGTAGGTGCGGAAGTAATTTTTTACTTCCGCATCCTACGCGGTAGTACCGCTTGGGTCAAGCGGTAGTACCGTGTAGTGTTTTTGCTACTACCGTATTTCTGCGGATGTAGCTACGGATGTATTTTATTTCATCCGTGCTTGTCCTCAGCCTTCTTATCTCTGCCTTGCGGCAGTACCGCAGGGACTAGCGGTAGTACCGCTCAGGCAGTACTACCGCCCGTGTGCCTTCGCAACAGAGTTAATTCGAGGCTAGTACTCCTCCAGCGGTAGTACCGCACCCAGAGCGGTAGTACCGCTGACCAAGCGGTAGTACCACAACTTATGTGCGGTAGTACCGCGCTCTGCGGGCAGAAATGTGGGATAACGGTTGGATTCGTTCTGCCACGATATATAGGGAGTCTTCTTCTCCAAGAAGACTCACCTCTTCCTCCCCAAAGCTCCATTGTTGCTCAAAACTCCATTTCCGCTCGATCTCTCTCCCTAGCCAATCAAACTTGTTGATTTCCTCGGGATTGCTTGAGAAGGCATCGATCTACACTTCCACCAAGAGATATTTGATTCCCCCCACTAATCCTTGCGGATCTTGTTACTCTTGGGTGTTTGAGCACCCTAGATGGTTGAGGTCACCTCGAAGCCTTATTCCATTGTGGTGAAGCTTCGTGGTGTCATTGGGAGCCTCCAATTCGGTTGTGGAGATAGCCCCAACCTTGTTTGTAAAGGTTCGGTTGCCGCCTTCAAGGGCGCCACTAGTGGAATCACGTCACATTGCATTGTGTGAGGGCGTGAGGAGAATACGGTGGCCCTAGTGGCTTCTTGGGGAGCATTGTGCCTCCACACCGCTCCAACGGAGACATACTTCCTCTCAAAGGGAAGGAACTTCAGCAACACATCCTCGTCTTCACCGGTTCCACTTGTGGTTATTTCTTCCCTTTACTTGTGCAAGCTTTAGTTGTTTATCTTATATAGCTTGCTTGTGAGGTGGTTATCTTTACTTCCTATAAGTTGTCATCTTAGTAGCATATCTAGACAACTTACTTTGACGCTTAATTTAAAGTGGTTAAGAAAAGCTAAAAATTGTTAGTTGCCTATTCACCCCCCCTCTAGTCAACCATATCGATCCTTTCAACCTTTTATGTGAGCATCATTGAAATCATCATGCCTAGCTAAAAGGCATTAAAGAAAAGCGCTTCTTGGGAAACAACCCAATACTTACACCTACTGTTTTTCTGTGTTCACATGTTTATGATACTATAGTAATCATGTTTTATAGCTTTTGTTTCAATAAAGTGCCAAGCAAAGCCTTAGGATCATGTTGGGCGATAGTAGATTTCATCTTGCTGAAAAACAGAAACTTTTGCGCTCACGAGAAAAAATTTCATTTTTAACAGAAGAGTGATTTTAAGTTGGTACTTTTTGAGGAAGTTTAATATACAAATTTCCCACGTGGTAATAGTTTTTTCAAGATTTTTAGAGTTGCAGAAGTATGGTGAATGTTCGGATCATTACAGGTTGTTCTGTTTTTGATAGATTCTGTTTTCAATGCATAGTTTGCTTGTTTTCTAGTTTCTATGGCTTATATTGATCAATATAAATTGTAGAAATGATATGATACAGCAAGAATTGTGTGAAAACAATTATTAATCTTGTCTTTGACAGTACCCAAAGTGAATGGTTTATTTTGTCATACTAACCCTTCTCACAAAGTTTTGTTAAGTTTTGTGTGATTGAACTTTTCAAGTTATGGGTGATATATCGATATGAGGAGAATAAGGAGTGACAAGAGCCTAATATTGGGGACGCCCAAGGCACCCGAAGGTAATATTCAAGGAAGATCCAAGCAACTAAGTTTGGGGATGCCCCGGAAGGCATCCCCTCTTTCGTCTCCAACATTATCGGTAACCTCACTTGAAGCTATATTTTTATTCGTCACATGATATGAGTTTTTCTTGGAGTGTCAATTAATTTGTTAGAATTTGATTTCTGGTATTTAGAATAATGTTTTGCATCTTTTATTTCAATAAAAGTGTCAAGGATAGCCTTTACCATGCTTATTTTGCAAGTCTATATGCTGCTGCTTGAAAACAGAAAGTTTTCTATCATTGTCTGAATTCTTATGGATAGTCAGAACGTGATAAAATCTTGAAATTTTTAAGAAGTTAGCATGAATAAGTTCTCTGTAACGTCGTAATTTTTTAGAATTTTTAGAGCTAGGGAAGCATGAGAACAATTCCACTCTGTATAGACTGTACTCTTTTGGCAGATTGCTGTTATGTTTGTATTGTTTGATATGTTTGCTTGTTTAATGATTCTATTTGAGGATAGGAGTATTAAATATGCAGAGGCATTTACTATGCAATGTTGAATAATAATTGTAGTGATTTTCTATAGTAGAGGATGATAAGGTTTTGCATTGGTTTATACTAACTTATCTCACGAGTTCTTGTTGAGTTTTGTGTGGATGAAGCTTTTGAGATTTAGGGAAACCGTGATATGAGAAGAATTAAGGAGACACAAAAGCTCAAGCTTGGGGATGCCCAAAGCACCCCAAGATAATATTTCAACAAGTCTCAAGCATACAAGCTTGGGGATGCCCCGGTAGGCATCCCACCTTTCTTCTTCAATAATTATCGGTAAGTATCGGTTGATCCTAAGTTTTTGCTTCTTCACATGAGATGTGCTATTCTTGAAATGTCATTTTATTTTGTTTGCTTTTTGTCGGGGGAAACTGTCCACCACGAACACCTATGGGACCGGAGCCCCTTGTACGTTGCGGTAAGGGAGCGGAGGGAGCACGAAGAGCAGATCGAGGAGAGCACACGGGCAGTTTACCCAGGTTCGGGCCGCGCGGACGCGTAAAACCCTACTCCTGCTTGGATTGTATTGAGTTTTTGGGCTCGGGAGCTTGAAGAACTAGCTACACCGAGCAAGAGAGCTTTCTAGGTTCCGAACCCTTTCTACGTTGTGCATGGGCCTCCTTTTATAGCTCAAGGGGTCACCGACAGGTGTCAACGCAGAGGAGGGTAAAAATGTAATTTTGGTGGTAGTTGTAATAGTGCGGGAACAGTAGATGAACAGTGGTCATCACCTAACTTGACAGTGGGGGACAAGGGCATTAAATGCCCGTCACCGTCAACCCCAAAAGCACCCGCCCGTGTGTCTCCGTTCGCCACGGCGGTAGCCTCGTCACCGTGGCTCGCCACCGCGTCCCCCAGGCTGCACAGCCATCCGCCACGCGTCCCTGGAAAGGCCCCAGGGCGACGCGTGGGCAGATGAGCTGGAGCGTGGGCACACAACGTGAGTTCCCGCCGGCAAGCACCTTGCCGGGGCCTTGACCTTGCCGGGCCCTGAAGCTTGTCGCTCCCCGGGCCCTGCCTGGGCGCAGGGTGCGCCGAGGCATGTCTTCTGAGATGCAGTCTTCTGGTCTTCCTGGCAAGCTCCTCTTGCCAGGGTCTTATGTTAACGTTATAGTCTTGAGCCTGGGACGGCCTTCCCGGCAAGCTCCACTTGCCGGGGCCTTGATCTTCTGTCTTGTATACTTTGTTTTTGAATGGCTTTATATGGACCGGAAAGGTTTCCGGCAAGCACGTGGTAAACCCTGCTGCGGGAAGCTGCTACTGCCCGTGCACAAGTTGAGGTACTAAGGTACCCCTATCTTAGTACACCGACAGGAGCCCCCAGGCCTGGGCCACACACGGTGCCGAGCGCTGTTGGGCCAGGCCCAAAACAGTGCACGGGCACGCGCGGCCCACGGCGAGCCGTAGATTCCCTTCCGCATCCGCCGCGCCCCTCCCTAACGGCACGCGTCGATTGCGGCGTCGTGGGAGAGATCGTGGCCACGTTCTTTAATGGGAAATGCGGAGCGTCCCCCACTCCCCCCTTAAGAGCAGAGGAAGCAGGGGCAGTTTCCCTCCTTCGCTTTCATTGCGTCTTCATCCTCCAGAAATCCCCCGCTGCCTCTTGCCCCCACACCTCCTCCGCCGTCTTCCGCATCTGCGGCGCCGTCGAACTCCTCGCCCCTTCCATCGCCGCCTCCGCCATGGCTCCGAAGACCGAGAAGGCGAAGGCGGAGAAGGCCAAGAGGGAGAAATCCGAGCAGGCGGCGAAGCTCGCCCTCCTGCGGAAGAGGAACGTGGTCTTCGCGCCGAGGCTCGGCGCGAGGGAGCTCTGGAACAAGTACTATCTCTTCTGGGCCAAGGAGATCAAGGCTCATCCCCGGACCAGAGTCTACCCCGCCGGCGCCAAAGATCTGCTTCCCGGCGGGTATTTCTTCTTCGCTGTCTTCTTCCACTGCGGCTTGTGCCCTCCATTCTCGGAGTTTTTCTGTGACATCATGAACACGTACAACCTCCACCTCTTAGACTTCACCCCCAACGCCATCCTTACGATGGCGGTTTTCGCACATCTGTGCGAAAACTACATAGGGATCTATCCAAACGTAGCACTCTTTCGCCATTTCTTCATGCCTAGAGTAGAGGCCGGCGCTCCCCTCTCCGGGGGTATCTCCTGGATCTTCCGCTTGAACAAGAAGGACTCATATCTGAAAGGAGAACTCCGCGGCAAGTGGGAGGAGTGGCGCGCAGATTGCTGTTGGATAGTGGAGGACCAGCCGGAGCCTTTCACTGCGCCGCGCACAACAGCCATAGTGCGCGGCAGGGACTGGAGCGAGTTGGCCCCGGATGACGTCAAGCTCAACGTCGCCCTCGTCAGGATACTTCGTCTCCGGGTAGCCAAGTTGACCATCTGAGAGGTAGGGGCAGATTTCCTCCGCCGCCGCATTGCCCCTTTACAGGACAGGAAAAGGCCAGCATGGGAGTTTGGCAATGCGGCGGATATTATGAGGCTGCGCCCGGGTTTGAACTTCAACTTCACGGCGTTGGAGCTGAAGGGGATGGCCCGGCAGCTTTTCAAGCACGACCCGGCCCATCCGGAGTGGTTTAGACCTCCCCGGGGAGTGGTGCCGCTGTGCAACAGCACTGCCCGGGACGCCTTGCGCGCAATGATGCCCGCATGTGACTCTCACGGCGTCGACCCCACCTGGATAGTGCCCACGCCGGATGCAATTATGAGCTTCTTCGATAATCTGGTCGAGGTGCCCAAGAACACCGAGGAGAACAAGGGTCTCACTCGGGCCACCACGGAGCGGGACCTAGCTTATATTGCTTCCCGGATGGAAGAGGCCGCCGCAGCTGCAGCGGCAGGAGACTTCGGATTCACCGTCGACGAGGCGGATGCTGCGGACGCGTCGTGCCAAGCCGAGGAGGCAGAGATCCGCAGACTTCTCAAGCTTCCGCCCGACGAGCTCGCCGGGGTTCCTTCCCTGAGGTATGCCGGGATTCCCGGGATCGTGAGCGAAGCCGCCGCAAGAGGCGAGGTTGCCGGAGGGAGCAGAGGTGCCGGAGGGAGCGGAGCTGCAGGGCAGGATGCCGGACCCAGCGGGCCTGTTGGGGAGGAGGAGGAAGACGTCGAGGCCGATGAAGACACCGGCGGGTCTCTAGGGCTCGACGACGACGCTTCCTCGTCGTCGGAGAACTCCCCACCTCCGGCAAGTCCAAAGCAAGCGCCGGGGAAGCGCCTCCGCAAGGCGCCTACAGCGACGAGGACGCAGGTGCCCCGACAGCAGCCTGCTCGCCGGGCGGCGCGGGCCACCAGAGCGAACCAAGGCACGACGGAGGTGCCCAACGCACCAGCCGCGACGGAGGCGCCCCGCGCGCCAGCCGCGATGGAGGCGCCCCGCGCGCCAGCACCTAGCGGAGGGGGATCCTCTCAGAGTGGAGCAGCTGCTCCGCCTGCTCCCCGGGCCTCGGCGCCAACGGAGGCTGGGTCTTCGCAGCCCCCAGCCCCGGAGACCGCCAAGCGCCCGAGGGAGCCTTCTCCTCCTGCTCCTCGCGCGGGAGCGCCTCAGGTGGAGTTCGATTTCTCCACCCTCAGCGACGACGACGAGGAAGAGGAGTAAGTGTTGGTGATCTGTAACTTCTTCGATTCTGTCTTGATTCTTCCTTCATGATTCTGATCTTGTTCTTGCTTTGATTTCAGGCCCCTGGCCCAGCGGATGGCGAAGCGGGCCAAGATCCCTGTGGTCGAGGTCGACGACGACTCGCCCGTCGCGGCGACAGGGGACGCGCCGGCGACGAACTTGCCGGACCCAACCGCTGCTCCGAGGAGCAGCCCCCAGCGCAGCCCCCAGCGTAAGTCTGGTCTTGAGCTTCCCACTTGTCGGGCGCGCTTGAGGTTTTTTGCTTTGTACTGATATCTTGTTGCCTTGTTTGTTTCGTTTGTCCTGGGTAGAAATGGAGCTGCAGCCGCAGGAGCAACCGGAGGTCACTCCCGAGGAGCTGCAGATTCCACCCTCCCCGCCAAGGGCGAACTCCCCGGCGAGGGAGAATGCTCCGACGAGGACGGGCACCTCGCCAAGGACGGGCTCTCCGCCAAGAGCGAGCAGCCCGACGAGGGTGACCACCCCGCCAAGGGAGGGCACGGGCGACCCTCCGCCAGCAGGGGCCACCGCTCCACCGCCAAGGGAGGACTCCCCGGCGAGGGAGTCAGTCGTCGAAGACGTCCGCGAAGGTAAATTTTGCAGCTTTATCTTCTTGGATTTGTCTTTTTGGATATTTGCTTGATTGCTTCTTTTCTTCTTCTGCTAGATCCTCCCGCGCCGGACCGGATGGAGACCGAGGCCACCGGCGAGGAGGGCGCGCAAGGCGACGCCGGCAACGACACTGTCGTTGAGGACATGGCAGGAGCCGACGAGCCTGCCACTGAGGAGACTGCTCCAACCGCAGACGCCGCGGCCGAGGAGGGGGCGGCGACCACACTGCCGGCCCGGAGGCAGCAGGAGCGTCGAGCGCTGCACCGGCCGCCGACCCCTCCGCCGCTAAGGAGCAGCCAGGCTTCTATCTTGAGGCCCCCAATGGCGTCTTCATACAGGTGCCGTGGGGGTCCTCGTCGCGAGCCCCCGTGGAGGGAGAGACCTTTGATGGAGAGGTCCTCGCCTCCGCGGGGTTGAAGATCGTCGAAGCGCCTGGCGGGAGCGACGAGCCCGAGGAGGAGAAGCTGCTTCGCCGGCTCCTGGCCCTTTACCGGGCCAGGCAGGCAAAGCTGGACTCCCGAGAAGCCCTCGCCGCCAAGGCTGGAGCAGACTTGGAGAAGCGCGCCGCGGAGCTCCGTGCCGCCAACCAGGCGGCCCTCCGCGACTTGGCGGAGGAGCGCGAAAGGCTTGCCGGAGAGCATCAAGAATTTCTTCTGGAGAAAGCTGAGGCCGAGGAGCAGCAGCGGCTAGTCGGTGAAGAGCTGTCCCGGCGAGAAGGAGCGCTCAACCAGCGGAAGGTTGAGCTCGACGCCCACGACAACGAGCTCACCGCCCGGGAGCAGACTCTTGGCGGGGCCCTGAAGGAGGCGAAAGAAGCTACTGCTGCCGCGGAAACCGCCAAGAGGGACCTGGAGCTCAAGGTGCAGCAACTGGAGCAGTACCTGAAGGCGAGCGAGGACAGGGTCACCGCGCTCAACATAGAGCGCGAGAAAGACGCCCATACCAACTCAGAACTTTAGGTACGCCTCTCCAAGAAGGGCGACGAGCTTACTGCCACCAAGGATTCGATCGCTGACTTGGAGTTGAAGGTCTCCACTCTGAGAGACTCACTTGACGCCGCCCGGGACCGCGAGACCAAGCTGAAGGAGGAGGTTCGCAAGGAGCGGGAGCTGGTGGAGAGCGCTGCCACCTCCGCGAACATCTTCAACCAGGCGGTGGAGCAATGGACGGAGGAGCTGGTCACTTCCGCCGCCAACATCGACAAGGAGCTAATGGCGCTGAGGGTGGAGCACCTCGTGTACTCTCCGGACCCAAATCTCCCCCACAGCGCCAAGCTAAGTCTTTTCTTCAGGGGAATCGCGCCGGCGCTCGCACGTCTACAGCAGAAGCTTCCCGCGCAGCTGGCCGAGGAGTCGCGCCAGCTCTGCGCGGGTACCTTGGAGCGCGTCTTGACCAAGATTGTTTACCGCAATCCTGGTATTAATCTTGTCAACGTTCTCCGCAGCTTGCCGGCCGACGCAGATCAGGAGGCACTGAAGGCGCAGGTCGCCCACATCATCGCCAAGGTGAACAAGATCTCCAGGCGTGAAGGCGATCGCGTAGATTAGGCCTCTTTCTTTCTATTTCCTTTGCTGCTGCAAAGTGTGTCATGAACATGAATCAATTAGTCATTGCGACAAGTTATCTCTGTAATATATTATCTTATCTTTGAGCAATTAATGCGGTGTTATCTCCCTTGATTTGGTCCTTTACTTTGTATGCTTCTTACCCTACGCTTTTAGGAAACTTGCCGGCAAGGGGCCCTTGCCACGAGCGCTGAGTGCTGGACTCTGAGCAGCCTGCTGGCAAAGGGCCTTACCGGCAAGTAACCTTGCCGCAGCTAGTCGCAACACACTTAGCTTGCTGAGCGAACTCGAAAACGAAGCAAGGGCGCGACACTTGTCGCAGCTCACTTAAATCGTTGAGCGTACTCGAAAACAAAGTAAGGGTCCGGCTAGCCACGGGTAGGTTCCTCCGCGCACAGGTTTTCCATACAAAGTGTGGTTGTTCAAGGAAGATAACTAAAATTTAAAAATTTGAACTGCTCAAATTCTGGCAACTTAGCTTTCATATTTTGCTTGTTCCCCCGACAAGGCTTCTCTTTCTTGAACAGCACTTGGTTCATCCTCCATCTCCTTCCCCCCCGGCAAACTTGTGCGCGAGGAACATTCCTTCTGCTTAAGAGGGAAAGAAAAAGAAGAGGGAAAACAAGTATAGGGCCTTTCGGCGTGCTAATTCTTACCGGGTACGTGTGTTGCACAAGATGCCAAACAATGCATGCAAATAACGAAGAAAAGCATGGAAAAGGCAAATAGTGCAAAACACAAAAGCTTTACTGATGCACGGGGTCTGCGCCCGGCTTTGTACAAAGGATTACATGCAACAGCGGCAAGACTCGTACAAAAGGTGGTTGCCGGAGCGGATCACGGCAACCGCGCCTTATGGGTGAAACTTGCGAAGATGCTCTATGTTCCAGGAGTTGCTCACCGGTAAGCCTTCTTCGGTCTCAAGGCGGACAGCGCCGGGCCTTGTGACTTGTCTCACCCGATAAGGGCCTTCCCACTTTGGTGTCAACTTATTGGAATTCTTGGCGGACTGAACACGCCGAAGAACAAGGTCGCCTTCCTCGAGACTCCTGGCCTTGACCTTGCGGCTATGATAGCAGCGCGAGGCTTGCTGGTATCGAGCAGCTCGTACAACAGCCTGGAGACGTTCCTCCTCGAGGAGCAATGCATCATCTTGTCGCAGTTGCTCTTGCTCGAGCTCATCATAAGCGAGCACTCGAGGAGATCCGTATACGAGTTCCGTGGGGAGAACTGCCTCTGCTCCATAGACAAGAGCAAAGGGTGTCTGTCCGGTGGCTCGACTTGGTGTCGTTCTGATTGACCAAAGAGCCGCCGGCAACTCCTCTATCCAGTTTCTTCCGCACTTGCGCAGCCTGTCAAAGGTCCTTGTCTTGAGTCCGCGCAGCACTTCAGCATTTGCCCTCTCCGCTTGACCGTTGCTCCTCGGGTGAGCAACAGAAGCGAAGCAGACCTTGGCGCCAAGGTCTTGGACGTATTGCATGAAGGTGCGACTAGTGAATTGCGTGCCGTTGTCGGTGATGATCCTGTTAGGGATTCCGAAATGGCAAACAATCGACCTGAAGAACCTGACCGCTGACTGTGCTGTCACCTTTCTCACCGGTTCCACTTCTGGCCACTTTGTGAACTTGTCGATCGCAACGTACAAGTACTCAAAGCCCCCGACAGCACGGGGGAAAGGGCCGAGGATATCGAGCCCCCAGACCGAGAAGGGCCAGGACAAAGGGATTGTCTGGAGAGCTTGAGCTGGCTGGTGAATTTGCTTGGCATGGAACTGGCACGCTTCGCACTTGGTTACTTGTGTAGTTGCATCTTGGAGGGCTTCTGGCCAGAAGAACCCTTGCCGGAACGCCTTCCCGGCAAGTGCCCTTGCGCCAATGTGGTGGCCACATATGCCTCCGTGTATCTCCGCCAACAGCTTCTGTCCATCTTCTCTGGAAATGCACTTCAACTTGACCCCATTGAGTCTTCTTCTGTACAGTTCGTTGTCCACGAACTGGTACATACTTGACTGCCTGGTTATCTTCTCTATCTCTTCTGGGTCGTCGGGAAGTTCTCCAGTTTGCAGAAAACGGACGATCTGCTATGCCCATGCCGGAGCCCGAGGCTCAACGGCAAGGACTAAAGGCATGAGGGCCACTGCGGGAACCTCAGCTTCCTCGGCAGTAACTTGCGTCTCCTCCGGAGCTGATGGTTCCCCGGCAAACTCGCCGGGGCGAGGCTTGTCGGGAACGATTGCTTCAACTGTACAGACCCTTGGATCTGCAGGAGCAAACTGTTCCTCAGCGTTCTGGTCGTTGATCTTGGGAACCTTGGCGGCGGCTTCGGGAAGATCCGCCGGCAAGTAGTCGCCGGAGACCAACTTTCTCTTCTTACTTTGCCCAACTGATGGTGTAACGGATGGTTGAGTTAGCTTGAGCAAGAAGGTCCCTGGTTCCACAGGTAACTTCATTGCAGCACACTTTGAAAGGTCGTCCGCAATATCATTCTGAGCTCTCGGGACATGCTCCATTTGCATACCTTCAAAGTGCTCTTCAAGCTTCCTCACTTCATCTACATAAGCTTCCATCAAAGGGCTCTGGTAACTCTTGTTAACTTGTCGGACCACCAACTGAGAATCTCCCCGCACAATCAACTTCCTGATCCCAAGTTCGGCCGCAATTCTGAGACCGGCAAGCAAGCCTTCATACTCAGCAGTATTGTTTGCCGCTTGCTCCCTGGGAAAGTGCATCTGGATAACATACTTGAGGTGCTCTCCGGTGGGCGCTATGAGTACCACGCCGGCACCGGCGCCTTGCAGCGAGAAGGCACCATCAAAGTACATTACCCATTCATTTGTCGCTTCTTGTACGGGAACACTTGTCTCTGGGACTTCTTCATCGGGCGTTGGGGTCCATTCAGCTATGAATTCTGCCAAAGCTCGGCTCTGGATGGTTGAAGTACTCTCAAACTTGAGACCAAAGCTTGACAGCTCCAGTGCCCACTCGACGATCCTGCCTGTTGCTTCTGGATTCTGCAATATCCTCTTCAACGGAAAGCGAGTGACCACTGTTATCTCGTGTGCTTGGAAGTAATGGCGCAGCTTTCTCGAGGCCATGAGGAGGCCGAAAAGCAACTTCTGCACCCCGGAGTATCTTGATCTAGCCCCCTGCAAGAGGGAACTCACAAAATACACCGGGCGCTGCACCATCTTCCTTCGCACTTCTCCTTGTTCCTGCGCAGAGTTGTCCTTGTCGGGGCCAGAGCTTGTCGAGGAAGCCCCCTGCTTGTCGCTGGATTCGCTTGCCGGTGGTGTAGGCTCCTTGTCGACCTCCCTCTCCGCTACTAACGCAGCACTAACCACTTGGTTGGTTGCTGCTAGGTACAGCAGCAACTTCTCTTGTGGCCTAGGTGCGACAAGTATTGGAGTGGAGGATAGGTATCCTTTCAAGTCCTGCAGCGCTGCCTCCGCTTCCGGAGTCCATTTCATAGGGCCTGCCTTCTTCAAGATTTTGAAGAAGGGTAGGGCGCGCTCTGCAGACTTTGAAATGAACCTACTGAGGGCAGCTACACAACCTGCAAGCCTTCTTACGTCCTTGACGCGCTTCGGGGCTTCGATCTGCTCGATGGCTTTTATCTTGTCGGGATTGGCTTCAATCCCCCTCTGGGACACAAAGAACCCGAGAAGCTTGCTGGATGGGACTCCGAAGTTGCACTTCTCGGGGTTTAACTTAAGCTGGATCTTGCGTAGATTTGCAAATGTTTCTTCCAGATCTTGTATCAGTGCATCTTTGCTCTTGCTCTTGACCACTATGTCATCCATGTAGGCCTCTACATTTCTGTGGATCTGTGGCTCAAAAGCACTGTGCACCACCCTTGCAAAGGTTGAGCCTGCATTCTTCAATCCAAAGGGCATGCGTATGAAGCAATATGTGCCGCATGGAGTGATAAATGCAGTCTTCTCTTCATCTTCCTTGGCCATGAATATCTGGTGGTAGCCTGAATATGCATCAAGGAAGGAAAGCAGCTCACATCCGGCAGTGGAGTCAACAATCTGGTCAATACGCGGCAAGGGAAATGGATCCTTGGGACATGCTTTATTCACATCAGTGAAGTCTATACACAGTCTCCACTTCCCGTTGGCCTTACATACGACAACTGGATTTGCTAACCACGTTGGATGGATCACGCCTCTAACCAGGCCTGCTGCTTCTAGCTTTTTGATTTCTTCGGCGATGAATTCTTGACGCTCCACGGCTTGCTTCCTGACCTTCTGCTTGACGGGCCGCGCATGAGGACAAACGGCAAGCTTGTGCTCAATTACCTTCCTGGGAACGCCGGGGATGTCAGATGGTTGCCATGCAAACACATCGACATTCGCCCCCAGGAAGGCAATGAGCGCGCTTTCCTATTTGTTATCAAGCGTAGCACTGATGGTGAAGGTACCACCAGTGCCGTCCTCCTTGGCGGACACCTTCTTGGTTGCCGGTGGAGCGGCCATCCCTCTCTTGCACTTGCCGGTGGAGCTCGATGGAACGTCCTCGACGGCAGCGCAGCACTCCGAAGAGGTGCGTTTGCCGGAGTGGGCCCCAGAGCACTTGCCGGACTTGGTCTTGGTCTTCTTCCCCCCGGGAGCTTCAGCGGCAAGTGTGTTGCTCTCCGCTGCGGCTGCTGCGTCCCGGTATATCTTGTCGGCGCAGATAAGCACGTCCTTCTTGTCGCCATGGACAGAGATGACGCTTATCGGCCCCGGCATCTTGAGTATGTTGTAGGCGTAGTGGGAAGCTGCCATGAACTTGGCGAGGGCAGGACGTCCAAGTATCCCATTGTATGGCAATGGGATATCGGCAACATCAAAGGTTATCCTCTCTGTCCTGAAGTTGAGCTCCCCGCCAAAGGTCACCGGCAGAGTGATCTTCCCCTTGGGCTTGCTCCTCCCCGGGTTTATTCCTTGGAACGAACCGGTCTCTTCGAGCTCGCCGTCTGGGATCTGGAGTTTCTTGATCACAGCTGAGGAGATCAAGTTCAGGCCGGCCCCGCCGTCAACCAACATTTTGGTGACCTTGAGGTTGCGGATGGTTGGTGAGACCAACATCGGCAAGCACCCGACCGCAGTGGTGCGGTCAGGGTGATCCTCAAGATCAAAAATGATGGGCGTGCTGGACCACTTCAGGAGCCTGCGCGACTCAACGGGCGGCTCAGCTGCATTTACTTCCCGCACCCACTGCTTGAGTTGGCGGTGGGAAGTATGCAGAGAGGCGCCTCCGTCGACACACAACACTTCTGTGGCCTTCTGGAACTCCTGCTCGCTGTTATCACCTTCCTCCATGTCGTCGTCGTCATCTTCCTCTTCATCCTTGTCGCGGCCCCGGGGAGGTCGATCACCTTGTCGCTGCTTGGCCTTGCCGCGGCGTCCTCCCCGGCCATTGAACGGCCGCTTCTTGCTTGGCTCTCCCCCGCCACCTTGGGCCTTCTCCTTGTCGCGCCGCTCGTATTCAGCTTTCTGTTGTTCTACGAGGTATTCGACGCGCTTGCAGTTCGAAAGGTCATGACCCTTGGTGCGGTGGATCTTGCAATATTGCTTGTCGGAGCCGTCCTGCTTGTCGGCTGCCGCTACAGGGGCAGGCTCCTTGCCGGAGCCGCCAGCCTGTGCCTTCTTGGCGGGAGCCTCCTTGCCGGACTTCTCGACGACCAGCACTTCCTTGCTCTTCTTTCTCCTGTTGTTTCGCCGCCGGCTCTTCCTTTCCGGGGCGGCATCGTCGCTGTCGCTTCCCCCTGCGCCAGCATCCTCCCCGGGGAGTTTCCTCCCCTCCTCGGCGCGCGCACACTTGTCAGCCAGAGCGTAGAGCTCGCTGACATCCCGAATCTTTGTCATGGCCATCTCCTCCCGCATGCGGCGGTTACGCACGTTCTGGTGGAACGCGCTGATAACCGCAGCGGGGTGGACGTCGGGAATGTTGTGCTGCACCGGACTGAATCGCTGAATGTACTTGCGCAGGGGTTCTCCTTCCTTCTGGGCCAAGATGTGGAGATCACTCTCCTGGCCGTGGGGTTTGTGGCCGCCCGTGAAGGCGCCAACAAACTGATGGCACAAATCTGCCCACGAAGAAATGGAGCCTTCCGGCAAGTGCATAAGCCAAGAACGTACATTCGGCTTAAGCACCAGCGGGAAGTAATTCGCCAGTATCTTCTCGTCGCGCCCCCCGGCAGCCTGCACCGCGATGGTGTATATGCTGATGAACTCCGAGGGGTGCGTCTTTCCGTCGTACTTCTCCGGTACGTCGGGCTTGAAATTCTTCATGCTGGGCCACTGGACGCGCCGCAGCTCGCGGGTAAACGCAGAGCAACCTGCCGCGTACGGCAAGTCACCTGGTTCACCGGGCGCGTACGTGTCAACAGCGGCTCCAGTGCGATGATCTGATTGTCGCCGGGCTTCTCGGCGGCGCTCGATTGTCGTCCGAGCGTCTTCTTGTCGCCGATCGTCAAGGACCTGGCGCTGGTCCCGACGAGCCCGCGGATCCGACGACGCCGTGGAATCGTCGTCGACGTTGATCCGGC
>LR738714.1:23868884-23965311 GCA_902687465.1 Secale cereale | reverse complement strand
GGGGGGGGGCGTCTTCTGTTTCCGCGGCGGGGAGTGCACGGTGGTTGCACCCCCGGCGGTCTTGTCGCCATCGGCCTTCGTCTTCTCGATTTGCCGTGGCCGCGACGTCGCCGGCTGCTGTGGCGTGTCGTTGTTGGCGAAGGCGATGAGGCTTTGGATCGTCGCCCTCCAGTCTTCGGCCTTGTCTGCCGCTGGAGGGAAATCGAGGAGCAGTTGCGCTCTTGCAAGTGCTTCTGCTGGAGAGGAGGGGAGCGGGGGCGAGCGGTGCGAGGAGCGAGATATGCACGGACTTCTAACAGGGTTAGAAGGAGCAGTCTCTCACCCCGGCGACCGCGCCTTTCTCGTGCCAGGACAGTGGCCCGGAGCATCCCGCGAACCTCCGGTTTGTCCTTGCCCCAGCAAGCGGATGGTACCTCCTGTACCACGGCGCTGCTGGGTTGTCGTCTGCTGAGATGGACGTGGCGCATCTACGGACACCGAGGCTCGGTCGTCCGTCTTGTCCTTGGATTTGGTGGCGCCGTGAGTTTCCTCACCGGCGACCACCCTTCCGCCGGCGTCTCCTCCACCCACCGTTGGTTCTGGTGGCGGTGGAACAGACGCAAACGGGCCTCCGACCTCCGAAGCTTTCTTCTTCGGGGCCATGTCGTTGCTGATGAAACTGATGAAGCTGGAGATGTTGATGAAGAATGCGCCCGCGTGAGCGCCGGATCAGGTTCGCACAACCTCGACGCCCCCTACCTGGCGCGCCAAAGGTGTCGGGGGAAACTGTCCACCACGAACACCTATGGGACCGGAGCCCCTTGTACGTTGCGGTAAGGGAGCGGAGGGAGCACGAAGAGCAGATCGAGGAGAGCACGCGGGCAGTTTACCCAGGTTCGGGCCGCGCGGACGCGTAAAACCCTACTCCTGCTTGGATTGTATTGAGTTTTTGGGCTCGGGAGCTTGAAGAACTAGCTACACCGAGCAAGAGAGCTGTCTAGGTTCCGAACCCTTTCTACGTTGTGCATGGGCCTCCTTTTATAGCTCAAGGGGTCACCGACAGGTGTCAACGCAGAGGAGGGTAAAAATGTAATTTTGGTGGTAGTTGTAATAGTGCGGGAACAGTAGATGAACAGTGGTCATCACCTAACTTGATAGTGGGGGACAAGGGCATTAAATGCCCGTCACCGTCGACCCCAAAAGCACCCGCCCGTGCGTCTCCGTTCGCCACGGCGGTAGCCTCGTCACCGTGGCTCGCCACCGCGTCCCCCAGGCTGCACAGCCATCCGTCACGCGTCCCTGGAAAGGCCCCAGGGCGACGCCTGGGCAAATGAGCTGGAGCGTGGGCACACAGCGTGAGTTCCCCCCGGCAAGCACCTTGCCGGGGCCTTGACCTTGCCGGGCCCTGAAGCTTGTCGCTCCCCGGGCCCTGCCTGGGCGCAGGGTGCGCCGAGGCATGTCTTCTGAGATGCAGTCTTCTGGTCTTCCTGGCAAGCTCCTCTTGCCAGGGTCTTATGTTAACGTTATAGTCTTGAGCCTGGGACGGCCTTCCCGGCAAGCTCCACTTGCCGGGGCCTTGATCTTCTGTCTTGTATACTTTGTTTTTGAATGGCTGTATATGGACCGGAAAGGTTTCCGGCAAGCACGTGGTAAACCCTGCCGCGGGAAGCTGCTACTGCCCGTGCACAAGTTGGGGTACTAAGGTACCCCTATCTTAGTACACCGACACTTTTTGTTTTAATAAAATACTTAGATCCAAAAAAATAGAGCCCCCAAATAGTTGTCAAAGAAGCTAAATAAGCGGCATTCACATCCCGTCAAAGAAGCTCTTTTCTAGCACCGTTGCTCTAGTGCTTCACTTATATCTTTTTGAGAACGATGTTCTTTAGTATTTTTGAAGAAATTCTCTCTTGCTTCACTTAAATTAATTTGAGAGAAAGACGTATTATTCCCATGAGCTTCACTTATATTTATTTGAGCTTATCAAAAGCAACACATGAAAATTAGTCCCAATATGATAGATATCCAAGAAGGATATAATAAAAACTTTCATGAAGATCATTGGACAAAATAAACTTGATTCCTTGTAATAGTTTTGAGACATGATGATGTGATATGCAAGTCATGTTGATGAGTAATTGTGCTTTAGTAAAATATTTGTGTTAAGGTTTGTGATTCCCGAAGCATGCACGTATAGTCTCTCGTTATGCTGGGAAGTTGGAGCACAATTTATCCTTGATTATCCTATCTTTGTGTGAAGATCGGGGGCGCGCGATGGTTAACTCCTACCAACCTCCCCCCTAGGAGCATGCGTAGTATTACTTTGCTTCGAGGGCTAATAAAATTTTGCAATAAGTATATGAGTTCTTTATGACTAATGTGAGTCCATGGATTATACACACTCTCACCCTTTCATAATTTCTAGCCTCTCTTGTACCGCGCAATTTTCGCTGGCGCATAAAATTTATTATACCTTCCTCAAAACAGCCACCATACCTACCTATATGCGGTATTCCCTTGCCGCTCTAAGCAAATTTGTATGTGCCATCTCTAATTTTCAAAATAAATCTACCTTTTGTGTGCCCGTACCGCTCGCGAGGCGGTGAGGGGTGACCAATATTTTCCATGCTAGATGTGTTATTCTCACGATGAGTGTTTATTCACTTGTCATTGCACGAGAGTAAGGCAAAGGTATTAGGGATGCCCAGTCCCGAAATGAAAAACAAATTTACTTTATGTTGTCAAATAATAAATCCTTGGAAAGTGTTGGTATGGAAGGCAACCGTGGATTTGGCTAGCCATGGCTTGTGAAAGTTTGGTGGAAAAGGAATAAAATTCATTTTATGTTTGGGAACCGCCTATGATATATCTAGCATGGAAAGTGTTGGGAACCTTGAGTCATTTTCGTGGTGAGAAAAGTATACCTCCCAAAGTAATTTTATCTCTCAATTTAAGCTTTGAGATGTGACACCTCTACAAATCCCTACTCCTCACAGTGATATCGATTGATGGACATCTCCATATTCCATTAGTTTGTCTAGTTGATGCGAGACTTTCTTTCCTTCTTTTGTCTACTACCACCGCATTCTATTCCACCTATATTGCTATATCCATGTGATCCGTCCAAAACGTATCTATAATTTCTGCTTGCTCCATGCCTCTTTTGTGTGATATTGCTATGATATTTGTGCACTTCCATACACTTTTGATCATATTTGGACTAACCTATTAACTCAGTGCACCCCAGTGCCAGTTTCTGTTTTCTGCTGTTTTTGTATTTCAGGTTTTCCCATTACGTAAATTGCCAGAAAAATTCCGGGAAAATATATATAAAAAATCAGCGTTCTGGAAGCTTCCTTGCGGCCAAAGTAGGGCCGGAGGGGGGCCACCAGGGCTCCAGGCGACCTGAGGGGGCGGCCCCCCTTCTGGCCGCGCCGCCAAGGCGCCTAGGCCCACCTGGCCTCTTCTGACGCCCCCCTTTGGCATATATTTACACCGCGTCCCGAAACCCTCGAGGACGGAACCCTTTTTCGCGATCTCATCTCTGTTCCGCCGCCGCCGCGCTTCCAAGATCAGGAGCACCAGGAGAACTCTTCCCGGCACACTGCCGGAGGGGAGGATCACCACCGAGAGCTTCTCCACCACCATGGACGCCTCCCGGATGAGTTGTGAGTAGTCTCCCTTGGACCATGGGTCCATGACCAGTAGCTATGTGATGTTCTCCTCCCCTCTTTGTTCTTCACCGATTAGACCTCGTGAGCTGCCCTACATGATCGAGGCACATATGTAATCCTTATGATGTTGCTATGATGAGTTTGCTGGGATCCGATGGATTATGAGATTATGTTCAGATTGTGTGTGAGTAATATATTTGATTCACCTCTTTTATATTTATGTTCTTGAGTAATTCTTGCATGTTCTCCGTTGCTGTTTATTGATTTGGCCAAGTAGTAGGTAGTAACTCCAAGAGGGAACTATATGCTTGATTGTGGGTTCATGCCCCTCGATGACTAGTTTGAGTGACAGAAACATGAGTCTAGGGGATGTGCTGTTGCCACAAGGGGAAAAACAACGGTGCTTGTACTTGCGGGTGCAAGGATTGTTTACTTTACGCAAAGTTCTTTTAATGCAGTTGTCTGTTGCTTTGAGTTTACACTATGGGTGGGACTCGCAACTTAATACCAGCGAGATGTTCTGGATAGATATCTCAAGGTGGATGATTAGTAGTAGATGTAGATGGATTTCGGTCTACTTGCCTTGGTGTACCGCCCATGCTTTTGAGCCTCTACCTTTCTTTGCAGCATAGTTAGCATTGGTTTGCACACATAATCCTGTCAATTGCCCAGCTGCAATTCGTTTACCTCGCTTACCTGTTTTATCGTCTTTTGGGAGAGAGACATCACTAGTGAACATCATAGGACCCCGGTCCATATTACCATCATTGATCACATCCGCTATTTACTTTCTGTTCTTACTTACTAGTTGCAGTCATACCTATCACTATTATCTCTTGCGTTTGATCCTTTGTAAACGACAAGGCCGGAGGGATTGACAACCTCTCTGTACTCGTTGGGAGCAAAGTTATTTGTATTTGTGTGCAGGTCCTGTCAATCGCTAAGTTGCGCCGCTAGCAGTTGACACCTTCTTGTTGACCCTCGGAGTCTCAGGGGATTCGATCCTTGGTATCTTTGCCAAGGGAAAACTACCGCTACACTGCATCTCAAACCTTCCACTTGGGGTAACCAACGAGGGGCGAGACGCCATCAAGCAAAGTTTTCTGGCGCCGTCGCCAGGGACTCCACTCTTCAAGATAGGGGAGTTGCACGCTATCTTTTATCTTTGCTTTTTAGTCTTGTTAGTTACCTTTCAGTTTTTGCTTTAGTTTCCTTTATCAAAAATCACAAAAATAGTTATCTTGCTTGCTTGCTGCTATGGGTTCCACCGAGAACACCAAGTTGTGTGACTTCACTAGTCATAACAACGATGACTTTATCTGCAGGCCTATTACTACACCTGCCACTTCAGCACCTTCTTATGAAATTAAACCTGCTTTACTGAACCTAGTTATGAAAGATCAATTCTCCGGTGCTGGAGATGATGCTGCTTTGCACTTAAACAATTTTTTTGAACTCTGTGATATGCAAAATTACCAAGAAATAGATGGTAATATTGTTAAGCTTAAGCTTTTTCCTTTCTCCTTGAGAGGAGGAGCTAAAATTTGGTTTCAATCTTTGCCTAGAAATAGCATAGATTCTTGGGACAAGTGCAAGGATGGCTTTATTGGGAAGTACTATCCACCTGCTAAAATTATTTCCAATGGTACACCGAACGCGCTCCAACAGGTAGGAAGGTAAACTCTGTCGAGGAGATTTCCTCCCTAAATGAAAAAGTTGACTTGATCATGTCTCTACTTTCCAAGCAATCTTCTATTGATCCTCGTGATGTTCCTTTAAATACTTTGATTGCTTAAGATCAAGTAGATGTGAACTTTATCTCTAGAAACAATTTCAATAACAATGCTTATAGGAGTAATTTTGGTAGCAATCCTAGACCGTTCGCCTCTAATTCCTATGGGAACAACCATGCTTATCCTAGCACCAAGAACTCCACTTCTGAACTAGAGATTATGCTTAAAGATTTCATCACTACCCAAAAATCCTTCAATAAGAGTGTAGAAGAAAAACTAGCCAAACTAGATGATCTCTCTTCGAAGGTAGACAATTAAGCCCATGAGGTAGAGTTGCTTAAAATTAGAACTTCCCCTCTTGAGGAGAGGAAGACCACTCCTATGAATGCTATTCAAGTGCAAATTAATGAAAACATTAGGATGTTGGCTAAACTTAAAGAGAGATGGGCTAGAGAAAAGGAGGAAGAAGATAGAATTAAGAACCTTCCTACCCACCACATTGTTGCTACTATCCAAGTTGTTGAGGATATCCAAACTCTTAGCACCCAATGCACTCCTGGTCCCATTGGACCTATTAATGGTGATGCTATGACCATAGAAACTACCAAACAAGTGAGCCTAAAGGACACCACTACCACTTTACTTGATAGTAGTGACCTCGATTTTGATAATTGCACCCTTACCGATGTCATTGATTTCCTTCACAAGATGTCTAGAGATCCCCGCACTAGCACGCTTAATCTTGCCTTTACAGAGCATATCACTAATGCTCTCATAAAAGCTAGGGAGGAGAAACTTAGGGTAGAATCCTCCATACCTAGAAAGCTAGAAGATGGTTGGGATCCTATGATTAAAATTAAGTTGAATAATTTCTCTTGCTATGCTTTATGTGATGTTGGAGCTAGTACCTCCGTTATGCCCAAAAGAATATATGATATGCTTATATTGAAACCTTTTGATTATTGTACTTTTGGTGTTCGTCTTGTTGATTCTTCCATAAAGAAACCCTTGGGGAGGATCGACGATGTTCTTATCATTGCCAATGACAATTATGTTCCCGTTGATTTTACTATTATGGATATTGAATGTGAACCTTCTTGTCCAATTATTTTGGGACGTCCTTTTCTTCGCACCGTTGGTGCTATCATTGACATGAAAGAGGGGAATATAAAATTCCAATTTCCTCTCAAGAAAGGATGGAACACTTCCCTAGAAAGAAGATTAAGTTACCTTTTGAGTCCGTTATACGGGCTAGCTATTCTTTTACTCTTGATAAAACTTGATCTCTTTGCATTATGCCTAGCTTAAAGGCATAAAAGAAAGCGCTTTTGGGAGGCAGCCCACAACGAATAAAATTTTATTTTGCTTTTGTTGTGTCTTGATGTTTGTTACTACAGTAGCATCATCATTGTATCTTTACTTTTCAACTTTGTGCCAAGTTTAGCCTCTGATTGCAAGAAAGTTCAAAAGTTGTGACGTGCTGTCCAGGAAACAGATTCTGTCCTTGGACAGAAAAATTCGTATAAAATCACCAGATCATCTTTTTGGTCTGAATTTTTTCGACAGCGTGCTCTATACAATTGGATTTTGGGCGTCTGTTCTGAGTTTTTTGATTTGAGTTGCATAAGTGCCCCGAAAAAATTATTTACTACCTGCTGGTCTGTTTTTCACAGATTCTGTCTTGTTTTGCCTTTCCTTCATTTTGCAAACCTTGAGCTTGCTTTTTCTTTGCAAAAACCTTTTGGCAATCTTGAGAAACAGTAGAACTTCAAGATTATCCTTATTTCCAGCAAGGAAAAATTATTTTATTATGGGTACTAACCTCGCTAATCAGATTATGATGAGTTATGTATGAAGGGAGTTTTCAAGTGTGCGAGGGAAGATGATAAAAAGATTCAGGAGTGCCAAACGCTCAAGCTTGGGGATGCCCCCGTGCACCGCCAAGAAATATTCAAGAAGACTCAAGCGTCTAAGCTTGGGGATGCCCCCGTGCATCCCCTTCTCCATCAACAATTATCAGTTCGTCTTTCGTTCCACTATATTTTAATCACTTCATGTGTTATGTGCTATGCTTGGAGCGTATTGCTTTTAGTTTCCTTTTTAGTTTTCTTTAGCTTTGCTTGCTTTTCATAACAAGTTCTAACCCATATTTCTTTGTGTGGGAGAGAAACACGCTCCACTTCAACCTAGAACACAACATAGGATTTTCATGTTTATCTTTGCTATGTATGTTCTTGGTCTTTCAATAGCTACTGTCATGCTTAGCTCTTAGTTTTCATGCTTCACTTTTTAAAAAGAGCTTTTGTTTAGTTGGTTACTGGAACTATCTTGAGTGATCATGCTTATCTTGTTAAAGAGAGTTGGCTTCTGTTGCACTGGTTGATATGTCTATGATAAAAATCCTATGTGCATAATGGTGCTTAGTAGTTCATGTTTTCTTATGGTTAGTCTCAAATAGCTGGGGGGGGGGGTCTTAATGTGTTATTGAAGTACCAACATGATTTGTTTGCCTATGATGTGGTATGGTTTAGTGATATCTTCCTCCAATAATTTATTTTGATTGACTTGGCATATGCTCACGCATATTTAAGACTGTAAAGAAAGTCAATCAAGCCTTGATGATCTTTAATTTCTGAGTAGCGATATAACTTCCATGCCCGATTCAATGTAGCTTTGTCGCTCTGCATGATTATGACCGTCATTGCTCTCTTAGTTGGTCGCTCCCAGTCTTTTGCTAACCTTTGCCTGTACTAAGCGGACTGACTGCTTGTGCATCCAAAATCCTTTAAACCAGTTATGCCATATGAGTCCACCATACCTTCCTATACATGGTATTTACCTGCCATTCCTAACGAAGACTATCTTGTACCATCTCGAAATTAATCAAAAAAAGCATTTCTCTTTTGTGCCTCTGTTTTAGCTCATGAGGAAGTAGTAGTTAATTCATGATCTTTTTAAGTTGGACAAGCTTCACCCCGGGATTGCATGTCTAATGTGCAAACCCCTAATACGAGAAGGAACTGGCAAAGAGTGCGCCCGGCTCATTAAAAAATATACAACAAACAAACCCACCTTCACGCTTTGTTCATGAGAAATCAGAAAACTTTGGCAGTGATAAACAAAGGAGATTAAGAGGATGTGATCGTCCTCATGCGGGAGCCGTTCCTCGAAACTTGTCCAGCTCGAGAAGTAATTGAGTTATCTACTAGCATTCGTTGATGAAATATGCATAACCCAAAAATAATTTTTACCTTTGTTTTTAAAAACCAAGAGCTCTGGTACATGTTTAGTTTTTGTTTCCGACCACGGGTTTTCAACCTTGCCATCAAAAGCCACGGTTCGAGAGTCTCCACCCTCTTTCTTTAAAGCACCAACTATTGAGAGCATGATTGCCATTCTAAGTGTAATGTGCATTGTCCCAAAGTACCATTGTCTTCTGCATGATTATGATATCGTTTATTCTGAAATCATTGTATCTAGTCGTCACTTAAACTTTGGAGGTGCCCCTGCATTTATGTTTTGCTTCACTAAAGGGGGCAAGAAAGGTACCTGATGTCTACACACGCTTCTATTCTTGTAGACAGTGTTGGGCCTCCAAGAGCAGAGGTTTGTAGGACAGCAGCAAATTTCCCTTAAGTGAGTAACCCGAGGTTTATCGAACTCAGGGAAGTGGAGGTTGAACGTACCCCTTTCAAGCAACCCTGCAATCAAGATACAAGAAGTCTCTTGTGTCCCCAACACACCTAATACACTTGTCAGATGTATAGGTGCACTAGTTCGGCGAAGAGATGTTAAATGGCAAGTGATATGGATGGCAAAACAAAGTAATATAAATCTGTAATGAAAAGTGCAGCAAGCAAACAAGTGGTAAACGTGAGCACAAATGGTATTGCAATGGTGGAAACAAGGCCTAGGCTTCATAATTTCACTAGTGGCAACTCCCAACAACATTAACATAATCGAATCACATGATATTTCCCATAAAACATGCACTGGAGACGCACCCGGAGGTCATTCCTTTGTGGTCAAGAGAGGACGAGAATTATGTAGGGCTACAAAAGCACACCTCAAAGTTCGTAATTCTCAATGTATGGATTTCCCAATGTCACCGCGGCCATCCAAAGAGAGTACCACAATCACCACAACATATCTAAAGGATAGTCAAAGACAAGCACCAACAGACTCTCAATCTTCAATCAACACACAAAAGAGGAAATCACTCATGAAAATATTCTTCTAATCCATGTCTAATAGACCGCTGTCACCTTGGTCTCGGAGATTATACTAGATAAAGACAAGTGAGTACATCAATCCAATACATAGAGGAAGGGGAAATATCATGGGATCACCCTAGATTAACATAGCCTATGATCACAACGAAGATCACATCATGGGAGAGAGAATTGACCACATAGCTACTGGTAGAAACCTCAGCCCCGAGGAGGAACTACTCCCGCATCATGGAGGGAGGAAGCAACGTCGATGGAGATGAATCCGGGGGCACTTCCCCGTCTCGGCAGGGTGCAGGCACAGGAATTCTGGTCCCCCGAAACTTGGTGGCGATGGCGGCGGAGATCGGAATAGCTTCTGAAGAAAAGGGTTCCGTCCTTGAGGGTTTCAGGACGCGGTGTAAATATATGCCAAAGGGGGGGCGTCAGAAGAGGCCGGGGGGGGCCCAGGCGCCCTGGCGGCGCGGCCAAGAGGGGGGTCGTCCCCTCTGGTCTCCTGGAGCCCTGGTGGCCCCCCTCTGGCCCTACTTTGGCCGCAAGGAAGCTTCCGGAACGCTGATTTTTTATATATTTTTCCCGGAATTTTTCTGGCAATTTACGTAATGGGAAAACCTGAAATACAAAAACAGCAGAAAACAGAAACTGGCACTGGGGTGCACTGAGTTAATAGGTTAGTCCAAATATGATCAAAAGTGTATGGAAGTGCATAAATATCATAGCAATATCACACAAAAGAGGCATGGAGCAAGCAGAAATTATAGATACGTTTTGGACGTATCAACATCCCCAAGCTTAATTACTGCTCGTCCTCGAGTAGGTAAATGATAACAAGCATAATTTCTGTGGTGACATGCTATTAACCATATAAGAACTTTTCACAGTCACATGACAAATGCTTACTGAGACAATGAATCTTTAGTAATTAAGTTGCCTCATGAGAATATCACAAAGAACTGAAAGTTTTACAATATGATACTGAAACACTCAATAGATTTGTAGTGAGCATGGTGTGCAAACATGACCAAGTGGTACCTCGCTTGCCCCCTTTAGTGAAGCAAAACATAAATGCAGGGGCACCTCCAAAGTTTAAGTGATGACTAGATACAATGATTTCAGAATAAACGATATCATAATCATGCAGAAGACAATGGTACTTTGGGACAATGCACATTACACTCAGAATGGCAATCATGCTCTCAATAGTTGGTGCTTTAAAGAAAGAGGGTGGAGACTCTCGAACCGTAGCTTTTGATGGCAAGGTTGAAAACCCGTGGTCGGAAACAAAAACTAAACATGTACCAGAGCTCTTGGTTTTTAAAAACAAAGGTAAAAATTATTTTTGGGATATGCATATTTCGTCAACGAATGCTAGTAGATAACTCAATTACTTCTCGAGCTGGACAAGTTTCGAGGAACAGCTCCCGCATGAGGACGATCACATCCTCTTAATCTCCTTTGTTTATCACTGCCAAAGTTTTCTGATTTCTCATGAACAAAGCGTGAAGGAGGGTTTGTTTGTTGTATATTTTTTAATGAGCCGGGCGCACTCTTTGCCAGTTCCTTCTCGTATTAGAGGTTTGCACATTAGACATGCAATCCCGGGGTGAAGCTTGTCCAACTTAAAAAGATCATGAATTAACTACTACTTCCTCATGAGCTAAAACAGAGGCACAAAAGAGAAATGCTTTTTTTGATTAATTTCGAGATGGTACAAGATAGTCTTCGTTAGGAATGGCAGGTAAATACCATGTATAGGAAGGTATGGTGGACTCATATGGCATAACTGGTTTAAAGGATTTTGGATGCACAAGCAGTCAGTCCGCTTAGTACAGGCAAAGGTTAGCAAAAGACTGGGAGCGACCAACTAAGAGAGCAATGACGGTCATAATCATGCAGAGCGACAAAGCTACATTGAATCGGGCATGGAAGTTATATCGCTACTCAGAAATTAAAGATCATCAAGGCTTGATAGACTTTCTTTACAGTCTTAAATATGCGTGAGCATATGCCAAGTCAATCAAAATAAATTATTGGAGGAAGATATCACTAAACCATACCGCATCATAGGCAAACAAATCATGTTGGTACTTCAATAACACATTAAGACCCCCCCAGCTATTTGAGACTAACCATAAGAAAACATGACCTACTAAGCACTATTATGCACATAGGATTTTTATCATAGACATATCAACCAGTGCAATAGAAGCCAACTCTCTTTAACAAGATAAGCATGATCACTCAAGAGAGTTCCAGTAACCAACTAAACAAAAGCTCTTTTTAAAAAGTGAAGCATGAAAACTAAGAGCTAAGCATGACAGTAGCTATTGAAAGACCAAGAACATACACAGCAAAGACAAACATGAAAATCCTATGTTGTGTTCTAGGTTGAAGTGGAGCGTGTTTCTCTCCCACACAAATAAAGATGGGTTCCAACTTGTTATGAAAAGCAAGCAAAGCTAAAGAAAACTAAAAAGAAAACTAAAAGCAAGACGCTCCAAGCATAGCACATAACACATGAAGTGATTAAAATATAGTGGAACGAAAGACGAACTGATAATTGTTGATGGAGAAGGGGATGCACGGGGGCATCCCCAAGCTTAGACGCTTGAGTCTTCTTGAATATTTCTTGGGGGTGCACGGGGGCATCCCCAAGCTTGAGCGTTTGACACTCCTGAATCTTTTTATCATCTTCCCTCGCACACTTGAAAACTCCCTCCATAACTCATCATAATCTGATTAGCAAGGTTAGTACCCATAATAAAATAATTTTTCCTTGCTGGAAATAAGGATAATCTTGAAGGCCTACTGTTTCTCAAGATTGCCAAAAGGTTTTTGCAAAGAAAAAGCAAGCTCAAGGTTTGCAAAACGAAGGAAAGGCAAAACAGGACAGAATCTGTGAAAAACAGACCAGCAGGTAGTAAATAATTTTTTCGGAGCACTTCTGCAACTCAAATCAAAAAACTCAGAACAGACGCCCGAAAGCCAATTCTATAGAGCACGCTGTCGAAACAATTCAGACCAAAAAGATGATCTGGTGATTTTATACGAATTTTTCTGTCCAAGGACAGAATCTGTTTCCTGGACTGCACGTCACAACTTTTAAACTTCCTTGCAATCAGAGGCTAAACTTGGCACAAAGCTGAAAAATAAAGATACAATGATGTTGCTACAGTAGTAACAAACATCAAGACCACTAAAAACTGAAAGCAAAGATAGCAAGGGTTGTCTCCCTAGAGCTCTTTCTTTATAGCCATAAAGATAGGCTTAAGACTTTAATGATGCTCTCGTAGGAATAAGAGTTGAAGAACAAATGAGAGCATCAAGAAGCAAATACCAAACACATTTAAGCCTAACATGCTTCCTATGCATAGGAATATTGCAATAGAATAATTCATTGAAGCACAAAGCAATAAGCATAGGGAGACAAAACAAGTGCATCTTCAAAACCTTCAACATAAAGAGAGGGAACTTAATATTATTGAAATATCTATAAGCATATGTTCCCTTCTCATAATAATTTTCAGTGGGATCACGAATAAACTCAACAATATAAGCATCACATAAAGCATTGTTACCATGATCCACATGCAAAAAGGTACTCTTACTCTCCACATAAGCATAATCTTTCTCATTGGTAATAGTGGGAGTAGGAATATCATAAACAACTTGAACACTATAGATTAATTGTGTATTAGGAAGATGGTGTTCAACAAGGGAGTAATTCCCTCCATGATTATGACAAGTTTCATAAGGATAATTTCTCCTTATGTCATAGGTACCTTTATAATCACTATAGATTGGAGTTATAACATCATCATAGTAGAGAAGAGCATTATCATTGCTAGCAACTATACTTGTAAACATGTTGTCTTTATTCTTACTAGCAAAAGAATTATCAATTATCACATCACTAGTGGGTAAAGGATTTGCAATCCTATCATCCCCAAGCTTAGAGCTTTCCATATAATCACTTTCAGAGTTGGTACCAAAAAGATTTTCAAGATCATAAGTAGCATTATCATCATTTTCCCAATCACAATAAGTAACATGCATATCATAATCAAAATCATCTTCAATAGTACCTACGGACGTATCATCAAGATGATAATTAAGGCAATAAACTTCACCTTCTTCTTTAAACTTACAACCGTTAGGATAAAAGTTGATGGGAGGAATATGCTCAGGCCAGGTTGATACCCATTCTTCTTCCTTCTTGCTCCTCTTCCTCCTCCTCTTCTTTTTCTTCTTCTTCACCTTAGGAGGGAGTGGTTGGAGATGAAGCTTCTCCACATATCCTGGTTTATCATTAGAAACAATAGGGGAAACTTGGGAGAAACTCTCCTTTTTATTAGAGAAAATATAAGAGACATTTTTATACTTTGGTAAAGTTCCCTCCTTTCTAATCTTACTTATGTAATCATTTTCATGGCAATTAACAACACAATAGAGATGGCAATTTGGCAAAGTGTTTTTTATTCCTATGGCATTAACGTCTAGCCAAGAAGTCTTTTCTGATAACTCCTCACACATCAAAAATAACATAAGCTCATCGTAAAGATCAGAGGTGATCATGTTATCACACAACTGGTTAACAGTTATGTTTTGAAAGTGCATGCATTGAAAATTAAAGTGACCCTCTATACAGCAAAGTTCACAAGTAAAAGGATAAAGGTCACACAATTCTCTAGCAATTTCATTTAAATCTTTGACCCAAGTGATTGTTCTTTCATGCTTATGTTGCTTATAATACTTCTCTTCTTCAATCATAGGCCTTTCACAAGGTCTATCCACTCCACAAAAATTAACATGCTTATATAAAACTTCATTTTTAGGAACTGGATCATGCATGTTGCAATCATCATGAACAATTTCATTTTCTTTGCAAATCTCTTTAAAAGGTTCATGATGCTTGATCCAATCCTCCTTAGGCATATTAAGATGTGAAGCAAAATATTTGAGGAAATCAACAAGGAGTTGAGAATCAAGCCCAAACTTAGCACTAAACTTATTAAAGCTTGTAGTTTCAACAAAGGACTTAATGCAATCATACTCATAAATTATACCTAACTCTTTACCTTTGTCGATCTCCCAATCTTCAGTGTTGCATTGAATTCTTTCAAGGAGTTCCCATTTAGCATCAATCTTTTCGTTTGTGAAAGAACCCATAGAGGAAGCATCGAGCAAATCTTTATCCTGTCAAGAGAGCCTCGCATAGAAATTAGTAATAATCATATCTTTGGGGAGCCCATGGTTAGGACATTTTAGCATTAACGTTTTCAGTCTCCCCCAAGCTTGAGCTATGCTCTCTCCGTCATGAGGAAAGAAATTATAAACATAATTCCTATTCTCATGGACTTCATGAAGAGGATAAAACTTGGAGTAAAAGAGAGACTGGATCTCTTCCCAATCCAGCAGGTGAGAGTCATCTAGTAGCCTATACCATTCCAATGCTTTTCCTTTCAGGGACAAGGCAAATAATTTCCTCATGACTCCATCTCTTGTCAAACCTGAAATCTTAAACAACTCACAAAGTTCTGTAAGTTTCAACAAATGAATACTAGGATTGACTGTCCCATCATAACGATCATTCATAATTATTTCAGTTATCCCAAGTGGTATTTGGAACGGGATACATTCAGTAGGTGGAGGAGACTTCTCTACCACGGGTGTGGTAAAGCGGCCTTCCCCAAGCAGCGAACTAAGAGTGCGGTTTTCCATAAACATAACTAGTGAAATAAAAACAAGAAACAAAAAGATTTAATTGCAAGATCTAGAGAAGGTACCTTCACTTACCTCACTTCCCCGGCAATGGCGCCAGAAATAGCTTGATGTCTACACACGCTTCTATTCTTGTAGACAGTGTTGGGCCTCCAAGAGCAGAGGTTTGTAGGACAGCAACAAATTTCCCTTAAGTGAGTAACCCAAGGTTTATCGAACTCAGGGAAGTGGAGGTTGAACGTACCCCTTTCAAGCAACCCTGCAATCAAGATACAAGAAGTCTCTTGTGTCCCCAACACACCTAATACACTTGTCAGATGTATAGGTGCACTAGTTCGGCGAAGAGATGTTAAATGGCAAGTGATATGGATGGCAAAACAAAGTAATATAAATCTGTAATAAAAAGTGCAGCAAGCAAACAAGTGGTAAACGTGAGCACAAATGGTATTGCAATGGTGGAAACAAAGCCTAGGCTTCATACTTTCACTAGTGGCAACTCCCAACAACATTAACATAATCGAATCACATGATATTTCCCATAAAACATGCAATGGAGACACACCCGGAGGTCATTCCTTTCTGGTCAAGAGAGGACGAGAATTATGTAGGGCTACAAAAGCACACCTCAAAGTTCGTAGTTCTCAATCTATGGATTTCCCAATGTCACCGCGGCCATCCAAAGAGAGTACCACAATCACCACAACATATCTAAAGGATAGTCAAAGACAAGCACCAAGAGACTCTCAATCTTCAATCAACACACAAAAGAGGAAATCACTCATGAAAATATTCTTCTAATCCATGTCCAATAGACCGCTGTCACCTTGGTCTCGGAGATTATACTAGATAAAGACAAGTGAGTACATCAATCCAATACATAGAGGAAGGGGAAATATCATGGGATCACCCTAGATTAACATAGCCTATGATCACAACGAAGATCACATCATGGGAGAGAGAATTGACCACATAGCTACTAGTAGAAACCTCAGCCCCGAGGAGGAACTTCTCCCGCATCATGGAGGGAGGAAGCAACGTCGATGGAGATGAATCCGGGGGCACTTCCCCGTCCCGGCAGGGTGCCGGCACAGGAATTCTGGTCCCCCGAAACTTGGTGGCGATGGCGGCGGAGATCGGAATAGCTTCTGGAGAAAAGGGTTCCGTCCTCGAGGGTTTCGGGACGCGGTGTAAATATATGCCAAAGGGGGCGTCAGAAGAGGCCAGGGGGGCCCAGGCGCCCTGGCGGCGCGGCCAGGAGGGGGGCCGCTCCCTCTGGTCGCCTGGAGCCCTGGTGGCCCCCCTCTGGCCCTACTTTGGCCTCAAGGAAGCTTCCGGAATGCTGATTTTTTATATATTTTTCCCAGAATTTTTCTGGCAATTTACGTAATGGGAAAACCAGAAATACAAAAACAGCAGAAAACAGAAACTGGCACTGGGGTGCACTGAGTTAATAGGTTAGTCCGAATATGATCAAAAGTGTATGGAAGTGCATAAATATCATAGCAATATCACACAAAAGATGCATGGAGCAAGCAGAAATTATAGATACGTTTTGGACGTATCAGTACCACTTTGTCATGTTTACACACCATGCTCACTACAAATCTATTGAGTGTTTCAGTATCATATTGTAAAACTTTCAGTTCTTTGTGATATTCTCATGAGGCAACTTAATTACTAAAGATTCATTGTCTCAGTAAGCATTTGTCATGTGACTGTGAAAAGTTCTTATATGGTTAATAGCATGTCACAACAGAAATTATGCTTGTTATCATTTACCTACTCGAGGACGAGTAGGAATTAAGCTTGGGGATGTTGATACGTCCAAAACGTATCTATAATTTCTGCTTGCTCCATGCCTCTTTTGTGTGATATTGCTATGATATTTATGCACTTCCATACACTTTTGATCATATTTGGACTAACCTATTAACTCAGTGCACCCCAGTGCCAGTTTCTGTTTTCTGCTGTTTTTGTATTTCAGGTTTTCCCATTACGTAAATTGCCAGAAAAATTCCGGGAAAAATATATAAAAAATCAGCGTTCCGGAAGCTTCCTTGCGGCCAAAGTAGGGCCAGAGGGGGGCCACCAGGGCTCCAGGCGACCAGAGGGGGCGGCCCCCCTCCTGGCCGCGCCGCCAGGGCGCCTGGGCCCCCCTGGCCTCTTCTGACGCCCCCCTTTGGCATATATTTATACCGCGTCCCGAAACCCTCAAGGACGGAACCCTTTTTCGCGATCTCATCTCTGTTCCGCCGTCGCCGCGCTTCCAAGATCGGGAGCACCAGGAGAACTCTTCCCGGCACCTTGCCGGAGGGGAGGATCACCACCGGGAGCTTCTCCACCAGCATGGACGCCTCCTCGATGAGTTGTGAGTAGTCTCCCTTGGACCATGGGTCCATGACCAGTAGCTATGTGATGTTCTCCTCCCCTCTTTGTTCTTCACCGATTAGACCTCGTGAGCTGCCCTACATGATCGAGGCACATATGTAATCCTTATGCTGTTGCTATGATGAGTTTGCTGGGATCCGATGGATTATGAGATTATGTTCAGATTGCGTTTGAGTAATATATTTGATTCACCTCTTTTATATTTATGTTCTTGAGTAATTCTTGCATGTTCTCCGTTGCTATTTATTGCTTTGGCCAAGTAGTAGGTAGTAACTCCAAGAGGGAATGTTATGCTTGATTGTGGGTTCATGCCCCTCGATGACTAGTTTGACTGACAGAAACATGAGTCTAGGGGATGTGCTGTTGCCACAAGGGGGAAAACAACGGTGCTTGTACTTGCGGGTGCAAGGATTGTTTACTTTACGCAAAGTTCTTTTAATGCAGTTGTCTGTTGCTTTGAGTTTACACTATGGGTGGGACTCTCAACTTAATACCAGCGAGATGTTCTGGATAGATATCTCAAGGTGGATGATTAGTAGTAGATGCAGATGGATTTCGGTCTACTTGCCTTGACGTACCGCCCATGCTTTTGAGCCTCTACCTTTCTTTGCAACATAGTTAGCATTGGTTTGCGCACATAATCCTGTCAATTGCCCAGCTGTAATTCGTTTACCTCGCTTAGTTGTTTTATCGTCTTTTGGGAGAGAGACCTCACTAGTGAACATCATGGGACCCCGGTCCATATTACCATCATTGATCACATCCGCTATTTACTTTCTGTTCTTACTTACTAGTTGCAGTCATACCTATCACTATTATCTCTTGTGTTTGATCCTTTGTAAACAACAAGGCCGGAGGGATTGACAATCTCTCTGTACTCGTTGGGAGCAAAGTTATTTGTATTTGTGTGCAGGTCCTGTCAATCGCTAAGTTGCGCCGCTAGCAGTTGACACCTTCTTGTTGACCCTCGGAGTCTCAGGGGATTCGATCCTTGGTATCTTTGCCAAGGGAAAACTACCGCTACACTGCATCTCAAACCTTCCACTTGGGGTAACCAACGAGGGGCGAGAAGCCATCACCATGGCTTGCGCTCATATATTGCATGAGAGTTGAAAATGCTGAAGCGCGTAAAAAAGTATGAACCAATTGCTTGGCTGATACTGGGGTAGTACATGATTTATACTTTGAGCTCGGAAGACAGAGCATGATAAGACTATATGATTTTGTAGGGATAACATTCTTTAGCATTTGATATTCTGAAAAGACATGGTTGCTTGTTGATATGTTTGAGTATTTAAATCTCATGTCCAAACTAGACCATTGCTTTGAACCTTATAAAAGTCCAAATGTCCATGCTATAAAGAAAAGAATATGATATGACATGATAGGCAGCATTCCACATCAAAAATTCTGTTTTTTATTATTTACCTACTCGAGGACGAGCATGAATTAAGCTTGGGGATGCTGATACGTCTCCAACGTATCTATAATTTTTGATTGTACCATACTGTTATATTATCATTCTTGGATGTTTTACAACCATTTTACAGCCATTTCATATCATTTTTTGGGACTAACCTATTGACATAATGCCAAGTGCCAGATGTTGTTTTCTGCATGTTTTTTACATCGCAGGAAATCAATATCAAACAGAGTCCAAACACCGCGAAACTTTTTGGAGATTTTTTATGGGCCAGAACACCCAAGATGGGCCATAGCTGCACCTGGGGGGTGCCCCGAGGGGATCATGATAACCCACAAGTGTAGGGGATCGCAACAGTTTTCGAGGGTAAAGTATTCAACCCAAATTTATTGATTCGACACAAGGGGAGCCAAAGAATACTCTTAAGTATTAGCAGCTGAGTTTTCAATTCAACCACACCTGGAAACTTAGTATCTGCAGGAAGGTAGTTTAGTAGCAAAGTAATATGATAATAGTTGTAGCGACAATAAAAGTAACGGTAATGTTTTTGTAGTTTTTGTAACAGTGGCAACGGAAAAGTAAATAAGCAACAAGAAATATGTGAAAAGTTCGTAGGCATTGGATCGGTGATGGAGAATTATGTTGGATGCGATTCATCATGTAAAAGTTACAAGCTAGGATGACACAGAACTAGCTCCAGTTCATCAATGTAATGTTGGCATGTATTCCGAATATAGTCATACGTGCTTATGGAAAAGAACTTGCATGCCATCTTTTTTCCTACCCTCCCGTGGCAGCAGGGTCCTATTGGAAACTAAGGGATATTAAGGCCTCCTTTTAATAGAGTACCGGACCAAAGCATTAACACATAGTGAATACATGAACTCCTCAAACTACGGTCATCACCGGGAGTGGTCCCGATTATTGTCACTTCGGGGTTAACGGATCATAACACATAGTAGGTGACTATAGACTTGCAAGATAGGATCAAGAACACACATATATTCATGAAAACATAATAGATCTGAAATCATGGCACTCGGGCCCTAGTGACAAGCATTAAGCATAGCAAAGTCATAGCAACATCAATCTTAGAACATAGTGGATACTAGGGATCAAACCCTAACAAAACTAACTCGATTACATGGTAAATCTCATCCAACCCATCACCGTCCAGCAAGCCTACGATGGAATTACTCACGCACGGCGGTGAGCATCATGAAATTGGTGATGGAGGAAGGTTGATGATGACGATGGCGACGATCTCCACTCCCCGGAGCCCCGAACGGACTCCAGATCAGCCCTCCCAAGAGAGATTAGGGCTTGGCGGCGGCTTTGTATTGTAAAACGCGATAATTCTTTCTCCTTAATTTTTTCTCTCCCCGAAAGTGAATATATGGAGTCCGGGGGTATGTCGGTGGAGCATCAGGGGCCCACGAGGCAGGGGGCACGCCAAGGGGGAGGGGCGTGCCCCCACCCTCGTGGACAGGGTGTGGGCACCCTGACGTAGATCTTTCCGCAGATATTTTTTATATTTTCCAAAATAATTCTCCGTGAATTTTCAGGTCATTCTAAGAACTTTTTATTTCTACACAAAAACAACACCATGGCAATTCTGCTAAAAACAGCGTCAGTCCTGGTTAGTTCCATTCAAATCATGCAAGTTAGAGTCCAAAACAAGGGCAAAAGTGTTTGGAAAAGTAGATACATTAGAGACGTATCAACTCCCCCAAGCTTAAACCTTTGCTTGTCCTCAAGCAATTCAGTTGATAAACTGAAAGTGATAAAGAAAAACTTTGACAAACTCTGTTTGCTCTTGTTGTTGTAAATATGTAAGCCAGCATTCAGGTTTTCAGCAATGATCATGAACTAACCACATTCACAATAACTTTCAGGTCTCATGTCTACTCACATCAATGGCATAATCAACTAGTGAGCAATAATAATAAACCTCGGATGACAACACTTTCTCAAAACAATCATGATATGATATAACAAGATGGTATCTCGCTAGCCCTTTCTGAGACCGCAAAACATAAATGCAGAGCACCTTTAAGGATCAAGGACTGACTAGACATTGTAATTCATGGTAAAAGAGATCCAATCATGATCATACTCAATGCAAATTAATAGTAATAGATGCAAATGACAGAGGTGCTCTCCTACTGGTGCTCTTTTATAAGAGGATGATGACTCAGCATGAAAGTAAATAGATAGACCCTTCGCAGAGGGAAGCAGGGATTTGTAGAGGTGCCAGAGCTTGATTTTTAAATAGAGATGAAGAACATTTTGAGCGGTATACTCTCATTGTCAACATAACAACCAAGAATCTCGTTATCTTCCATGCTACATACATTATAGGCGGTTCCCAAACAGAATGGTAAAGTTTATAGTCCCGCAACCACCAACAAGCACACTCCATGGCTGGTCCGAAACAACGGGTACCGTCCAAAGCAACAACAGCCCTGGGGGAGTTTTGTTTAATTATTATGATTTTGAGCATGGGACTGGGCATCCCGGTTACCAGCCATTTTCTCATGAATGATGAGCGGAGTCCACTCATCGTGAGAATAACCCACCTAGCATGGAAGATATAGACAACCCTAGTTGAAACATGAGCTATTCGAGCATACAAAACAAAATTTCATTTGAAGGTTTAGAGTTTGGCACATACAAATTTACTTGGAACAGCAGGTAAATAACGCATATAGGAAGGTATGGTGGACTCATATGGAATAACTTTAGGGTTTATGGAAGTGGATGCACAAGCAGTATTCCCGCTTAGTACAGGTGAAGGCTAGAAGGAGACTGGGAAGCGACCAGCTGGAGAGGGACAACGGTCATGAACATGCATTAAAATTAATCAACAATGAATGCAAGCATGAGTAGGATATAAATCACCATGAACATATATATCGTGGAGGCTATGTTGATTTGTTTCAACTACATGCGTGAACATCTGCCAAGTCCGACCACTTGAATCGTTCAAAGCACGATACCACCCCATGATACCACATCACAACCATTTTAATATCATGTTGGCACGCAAGATAGACCATTATAAACTCTTAGCTAATTAAGCATGGCATAAGCAGCTATGATCTCTAATTGTCATTGCAAGCATGTCTCATTCATAATAGGCTAAATCAGGAATGATGAACTATCATATTTACAAAAACAAGAGAGGTCGAGTTCATACCAGCTTTTCTCATCTCAATTAGTTCATCATACATCATCATTATTTCCTTTCACTCGCTCGACCGAACGGTGTGGATAATGATAATAGTGCACGTGCATTGGACTAAGCTGGAATCTGCAAGCATTTGATACAAGAGAGAAGACAAGGTAATATGGCTCAAGGTTAAATCAACAATAAAGCATATAAGAGCCACTAATCATTTTCAATCATGGTCTTCTAATATTGACCCCCAAAGAAAAGAAAGAAACTATTTACACGGGAAAGCTCCCAACAAGCAAAGGAAGAATAAGAAATCTTTTTGGGTTTTATTTTAATTACTACTACTACAAGCATGGAAAGTAAACTAGCTAAAAGCTACAACTAATTTTTTTTTGTTTTTTTTAGATTTTTCTAACACACAAGAAATGGACTAAGAAAAGAAATGAAACTAAGCATGGATAGTACAATGAAATAGTGTGAGCACCGACAACTAGAATAAGTGTGTGAACATGAATGTAATGTTGGTGAGAAACACGTACTCCCCCAAGCTTAGGCTTTTGGCCTAAGTTGGTCTGTGGCCATGGATCAAAGCTACTCTCTCTGGTGTACTGAGAAGTGTCCACTGGGTGCCACTGGTTGGCAACCTCATCCGGATCCCACCCATAAACAGACTGCCGGTAAGGATCAAGTGGTGGCTCCGGCTCAGGCTCTAAACAGGGGTAAGCAATTTTTCTTCCTTCTCATGATGCCTAATAGGTATTAGAAAATGTTCAGCAAAGCGAGAAGCAAAGATGCCTCCAAAGACGGGACCTTTGGTGCGGTTCAGACTTAATCGTTTAACAACGATGGCACCCAAGCTAAAAGTTGTGTCTCGAAACAAAGCATGGCGCAAAATGACAATATCATGGGCACTAAGGTTCCCACTGTTCCCGCGACCAATTAAACATCTACTAGCAAATATAGCAAGGTAGCGCAGAACAGGAAAATGTATACTAGTAATTCTTGCCCCTGAAACTTGCCTAGTTTCCCCATAGCTATCATGTCAATAAACCCTTCAATGTCTTCACGACGTGGTACATCAAGTCTACCAGCAAAGGGTATCTTGCATACTTCACAAAATTCAAAGAATGACATCTCCTTAACCTCATCATATAAACGAAACTCCACTAAGGTGATGATTTCTTAGCATGAAAATGAAAGTTTTGCGTGAAAATATTAGTGAGTAAGAGATACTGTTCACGCTGGTCGTGGAGGAAGTTGGTGAGGCCTACATTATTCGCCAAATAATAAAAGTCTTCGTAAATCCCGGCGGCTTCCAAGAACTCATTACAAGGCCATTCACACGGCCGAACTTCCGTAGTGCAAGGAAGATTATATTTGGGCTTCTTATTTTCTTCCTTCTTCTTATCCTCTGAACTTTTACTAGAGGAGCCTCTCAACAATCTCTTTATCATTTTCCTCCTCTGAAAATTTCTGAAATTTTTAATAACTCAAAATAAAAGTGAACCAAACTCAATAAGATTGATAGCAACAACTCCTACAGGTGTCTAGAGACTATATCATACATTAGAACTACTTGGGACCAAAGAAATTTGACATGCAAGCTCAAGAACAAGGTCACCACAGCAACAAAAATTTGCAATAAATAAAGCACTAGAACAAAAACTAATTGGACCAATGGAGGAGTCACATACCAAGGAACAATCTCCCCAAACAGTTTTGTCAATGGAGCGTTGAGCAAGGATATCGAAAATGGTAGCAAGATGGGATAGAACTCGTGCTTGAGCTGGATAGTGATTTTTTTGGGAGGAAGAAGGAGTGTGTGGGTGCAGGAATAAGTGGAGGGGGCCACGTGGGGCCCACGAGGCAGGGGCGCGCCCTGTGAGGGTGGGCGCGCCCTGGACCCTCGTGGCCAGGTGCTGGCTCCCCTCGCTGTGTTTTCTATGCCATATATTCTCAAATATCTAGAAAAAAAATCATATTTCATTTTCAGGGCATTTGGAGAACTTTTATCTTCGGGGTATTTTTTTATTGCGCGGATAAGTTTGGAAACAGACAGAAAATAATATTTTTTCTTTATTTAGTCTAATTTACAGAAAGTAAAAGGAGGGTACAAAAGGTTGTGCTATCTAGATTCACCCATCTCATGCTCATCAAAAGGAATCCATTAACAAGGTTGATCAGGTCTTGTTAATAAACTTTTTTCCGAATAGCATGAAACCGGAGAATTTTTGAATAACACTAGGTTACCTCAATGGGGATATGTCCCCAACAATAAGAATATCATATGTCTTCTTGACAGTAGGAAGAGGAAATTCAAAACCTCCAATAGTGATAATTGAAATTTTTCCAATAGAATTTATAACGTGGACATGAGGTTGTTTGCTCAGAAAGTGTACCGTATGCTCATTGTCATTGACATGAAAAGTGACATTGCCTTTGTTGCAATCAATAACAGCCCCTGCAGTATTCAAAAAGGGTCTACCAAGGATAATAGACACACTATCGTCCTCAGGAATATCAAGTGTAACAAAGTCCGTTAAAATAGTAACATTTGCAACTACAACAGGCACATCCTCACAAATACCGACAAGTACAGCAGTTGATTTATCATCCATTTGCAAAGATATTTCAGTAGGTGTCAACTTACTCAAGTCAAGTCTACGATATAAAGAGAGAGGCATAACACTAGCACCGGCTCCAAGATCACATAAAGCAGTTTTAACATAGTTTCGTTTAATGGAGCAAGGTATAGTGGGTACTCCTGGATCTCCTAATTTCTTAGGTATTCCACCCTTAAAAGTGTAGTCGGCCAGCATGGTGGAAATCTCTACTTCAGGTATCTTTCTTTTATTGGTAATAATATCTTTCATATACCCACCATAAGGATTTGTCTTAAGCACATCAGTCAAACGAATACGCAAAAAGATAGGTCTAATCATTTCAGCAAAGAGCTCAAAATCCTCATCATCCTTCTTCTTGTATGGTTTTGGAGGAAAAGGCATAGGTTTCTCAACCCATGGTTCTCTTTTCCTACCGTGCTTCCTAGCAACAAAGTCTCTCTTATCATAACGTTGATTCTTTGATTGTGGGTTATCAAGATCAACAGCAGGTTCAATCTCTACATCATTATCATTGCTAGGTTGAGCATCATCATGAACATCATCATTTATATTATTACTAGGTTCATGTTCATTACCAGATTGTGTCTCAGCATCAGAAATAGAGATATCATTAGGATTCTCAGGTGTGTCAGCTACAGGTTCACTAGAAGCATGCAAAGTCCTATCATTTTTCTTTTTCTTCTTCTTAGAAGAACTAGGTGCATATAATTAGTTCGCTGAGAATCTTGCTCAATTCTCTTAGTGTAGCCCTCGGGATACAAAGGTTCTTGAGTCATTTTACCACCTCTAGTAGCAACTCTAACAACATAGTCATTATTCTTACTATTTAATTCATTGAGAAAATCATTCTGAGCCTTAAGTAGTTGTTCTACTTGAGTGGTAACCATAGAAGCATGTATACTAATGAGTTTCAGTTCACCTTTAACTCTAGAAAGATAATCACTCAAGCGCTCAATCATATAAGCATCACGTTGCAATTGTCTACCAACATAAGCATTGAAGTTTTCTTGTTTCACAATAAAATTGTCAAACTCATCTAAGCATTGGCTAGCAGACTTATAACGAGGGATATCACCTCTTCATCAAATCCATAAAGAGAATTTACCTTTACTACCTGGGTCGGGTTATCAAGACCATGTATTTCTTCAATAGGTGGTAAATTCTTAACATCTTCAGCTTTAATACCTTTTTCTTTCATAGATTTCTTTGCCTCTTGCATATCTTCAGGACAGAGAAATAAAAATCCCCTTTTCTTCGGAGTTGGCTTAGGGGCTGGTTCAGGAAGTGTCCAATTATTTTCATTGGCTAGCATATTATTCAATAGTAATTCAGCTTGATCAACCTTTCTTTTCCTGAAAACACAACTAGCACAACTATCCAGGTGGTCTCTGGAAGCATCGGTTAGTCCATTATAAAAGACATCAAGTGTATCATTCCTCTCAAGAGGATGATCAGGCAAAGCATTAAGCAATTGGAGAAGCCTCCCCCAAGCTTGTGGGAGACTCTCTTCTTCAATTTGCACAAAGTTATAAATTTCCCATAAGGCAGCTTGTTTCTTATGAGCGGGGAAATATTTAGCAGAGAAGTAATGCATCATATCCTGGGGACTACGCACACAACCAGGATCAAGAGAATTAAACCAAGTCTTAGCATCACCCTTTAACGAGAACAGAAACAACTTAAGGATATAATAATAACGAATCTTTTCATCATTGGTAAACAGGGTGGCTATATCATTCAACTTACTAAGATGTGCCACAACAGTTTCAGATTCATAACCATGGAAAGGATCGGATTCAACCAAAGTAATTAACTCAGGATCAACAGAGAAATCATAATCCTTATCAGTAACAAAGATAGGTGAAGTAGCAAAAGCAGGGTCATATTACATTCTAGCATTCGAAGACTTTTCTTTCAGCTTAGCTAATAATTTCTTAAGATCATATCTATCATTGCAAGCAAGAAAGTCTCTAGCAGTTTCTTCATCCATAACATAACCCTCAGGAGTAACAGACAATTCATATCTAGGGGGAGAATCTTCATCATCACTTTCATAAATATTATCAGTTTCAATATTTGCATTCTCCCTAACCTTAGCAATTTGTTCATCTAGAAATTCACCTAGTGGCACAGTATTATCAAGCATAGAAGTAGTTTCATCATACATAGCAGAAGTGGCATCATCAAGAACATGCGACATATCAGATTCAATAGCAGGAGTAGGTGTCGCAAATTTACTCATAACAAAGGGTGAATCAAGTGCAGAGCTAGATGGCAGTTCCTTACCTCCCATTGTAGTTGAGGGATAAATCTTGGTTTTTGAGTCCTTCAAATTCTTCATAGTGATCAACAGATATAAATCCCAAGTGACTTAAAGAATATAGCTATGCTCCTCGGCAACGGCGCCAAAATATAGTCTTGATAACCCACAAGTGTAGGGGATCGCAACAGTTTTCGAGGGTAAAGTATTCAACCCAAATTTATTGTTTCGACACAAGGGGAGCCAAAGAATACTCTTAAGTATTAGCAACTGAGTTGTCAATTCAACTACACCTGGAAACTTAGTATCTGCAGCAACGTAGTTTAGTAGCAAAGTAATATGATAATAGTGGTAGCGTCAATAAAAGTAACGGTAATGTTTTTGTAGTTTTTGTAACAGTGGCAACGGAAAAGTAAATAAGCAACAAGCAATATGTGAAAAGTTCGTAGGCATTGGATCGGTGATGGAGAATTATGTCGGATGCGATTCATCATGTAAGAGTTATAACCTAGGGTGACACAGAACTAGCTCCAGTTCATCAATGTAACGTAGGCATGTATTCCGAATATAGTCATACGTGCTTATGGAAAAGAACTTGCATGACATCTTTTGTCCTACCCTCCCGTGGCAGCGGGGTGATGGCTTCTCGCCCCTCGTTGGTTACACCAAGTGGAAGGTTTGAGATGTAGCGTAACAGCAAGTTTCCCTTGGCAAGATACCAAGGATCAAATCCCGTGAGACTCCGAGGGTCGACAAGAAGGTGTCAACTGCTAACGGCGCCAGATACTTAGCGGTTGACAGGACCTGCACACAGATACAAATAACTTTGCTCCCAACGAGTACAGAGAGGTTGTCAATCCCTCCGGCCTTGTCGTTTACAAAGAATCAAACACAAGAGATAATAGTGATAGGTATGACTGCAACTAGGAAATAAGAACAGGAAGTAAATAGCGGGTGTGATCAGTGATGGTAATATGGTCCGGGGTCCCATGATGTTCACTAGTGATGTCTCTCTCCCAAAAGACGATAAAACAGCAAAGCGAGGTAAACAAATTACAGCTGGGCAATTGACAGGATTATGTGCGCAAACCAATGCTAACTATGCTGTAAAGAAAGGTAGAGGCTCAAAAGCATGGGCGGTACGCCAAGGCAAGTAGACCGAAATCCATCTGCATCTACTACTAATCATCCACCTTGAGATATCTATCCAGAACATCTCGCTGGTATTAAGTTGCGAGTCCCACCCAAAGTGTAAACTCAAAGCGATAGACAACTGCATTAAAAGAATTTTGCGTAAAGTAAACAATCCTTGCACCCGCAAGTACAAGCACCGTTGTTTTCCCCCTTGTGGCAACAGCACATCCCCTAGACTCATGTTTCTGTCACTCAAGCTAGTCATCGAGGGGCATGAACCCACAATCAAGCATAACGTTCCCTCTTGGAGTTACTACCTACTACTCGGCCAAAGCAATAAACAACAACGGAGAACATGCAAGAATTACTCAACAACATAAATATAAAAGAGGTGAATCAAATATATTACTCACACACAATCTGAACATAATCTCATAATCCATCGGATCCCAGCAAACTCAGCAGAGCAACAGCATAAAGGTTACATATGTGCCTCGATCATGTAGGGCAGCTCACGAGGTCTAATCCATGAGGAACAAAGAGGGGAGGAGAACATCACATAGCTACTGGTCATGGAACTATGGTCCAAGGGAGACTACTCACAACTCATCCGGGAAGCGTCCATGGTGGTGGAGAAGCTCCCGGTGGTGGTTCTCCCCTTCGGCAGGGTGCCGGGAAGAGTTCTCCTGGTGCTCCCGATCTTGGAAGCGCGGCGGCGGCGGAACATAGACGAGATCGCGAAAAAGGGTTCCGTCCTCGAGGGTTTCGGGACGCTAGGAGTATCTATGCCAAAGGGGGTCACCAGAAGCGGAGAGGGGGGCCCAGGCGCCCCCCTAGGCAGCCAGGGGTGGGGCCGCCTGGGCTGCCCCTGGCTCCCCTCTGGCCCTGCTTTGGTTTTTCTTGAAGCTCCCGATACGCTGATTTTTCCTGTATTTTTCCCGGAATTTTTAGGGCACTTTTAATATGGGGGAAACCTGAAATAGAAAAACAGCAGAAAACAGGAACTGGCACTGTGGTGCACTGAGTTAATAGGTTAGTCCAAATATGATCAAAAGTGTATGGAAGTGCACAAATATCATAGCAATATCACACAAAAGAGGCATGGAGCAAGCAGAAATTATAGATACGTTTTGGACGTATCAACATCCCCAAGCTTAATTCCTGCTCGTCCTCGAGTAGGTAAATGATAACAAGCATAATTTATGTGGTGACATGCTATCAACCATATAAGATCTTTTAAGTAAAGCAATCAAGGCATGTAATTCAATTCAAGTCATAACAAGCAAGAGTCTATATTAGCATTGTAACAAGTAACATAAGAACATAAAGGTGCAAGAGCTCTCGCTGTCCGTGACTCGAATGTCTCCAAATGGTGTTTGCGTGCAAGAAAGGGGATAGGGATATATGAGGGAGTAAAACATAGTTTTCATATTGTTGAGAACTTAATCTACTAAAGTTCCACACTTGGTCTGCTTTGGAATCTTATCATGACTCATCCCCAGACCGTCAGCCAGGTACAAGTCAAAATGATCCACTCCCTTTCGATATTTTGAGCACTCATGCAATGGATGAGCGTAAGCAAGAAAGTCGACACTTAGGATGGCAAAGAGAGAAAAATGATAGAGGGGGAAGACAAAAAGGGTGTGAAAGGCTCACATCAATGAGGACAATTATCGGCGAGAGAAAGCCGAATGATAGATATGATGTGAGGAGTAGGGATTGCCATGCAACGGATGCACATATGAGCTAAGCTAAGCTCTCCAATGGAACTAGTGGGGGTGCATCCAACTTGCTTGCTCAAGATGACCTAGAGCTCTTTTGAGGAGGCTCATCATTGGAATATACAAGCCAAGTTCTATAGTGTGAAGGTCCCCACATAGCTATATGCATGAATGATAATCTCTATGGAGTACAAGGTATAAGATGGAGTACGAGTGTGGATCTCTCAAAAGAAATAGTAGTGTGCCCCCTTCTCTCTTTTTATTTCCTTTTCTCTTTTTTCTCTTTTTTTATTTTTTTGTGGCCTCAATGGCTCTTTCTATTTATCTCTCATTTGTCCTCTTTGGGATCTTTTGATTTTGTCCTCTTTGGGATCTTTTGATTTGTCCTCTTTGGGATATTTTCCTCACTTTAGGGGCAACACTCTATATATTACAAGAAGTATAGAAGATCTTTCACACTTTACAAAAGTACTCAACATAAAGAAAATGAAACTATCATGATGTATGCAAATGTATGCCTATGCCAGTGTAGCAGGATATGCAATGATACTAGCGCGTCATGTAGCAATGATTAGGGCAAGGCCCAACTAGCATGCGGCTCATCGATCAAGCAAAAAGCATGTATGACATGAAGACCAAGTCATGAGAAGATGGATGTTGCATGGCAATGTATCTCGGAAAGGCTATGGAAATGCCTTGATAGGTAGGTATGGTGGCCGTTTTGAGGAAGGATATAATGAGGCTTATGATGACAAAGCGTATCGTGCCAAGGATTTGGATGCACCGGCGAAGTATGCGCCAACTCTCGAGGTGAGAAAGGGCAATGCACGGTACCGAAGAGGCTAGAAAAATATGGATAGGTGGAAGTGTCATCTTTCGAATACTCACATTAGTCTGAAGAACTCATGCACTTATTATCAGTAACTCTCAATCTAATTAGGAGGTTCACAAGGAGACAAGTACCCCGAGGAGGTGTGTATGGGGGTTTGGTTACCCTTGCGCATCCTCGACCCATGGTACGTGAGTGTACTCTAATATTCGATCCCTCCAAAGATTAGTGATCCATTTAGTAGCTAAAGTTCTCAAAAAATTTGTAGGTTTTCGAAAATAAACACGGATTGCCCAAAATACGACATCTATCACTAATAGGCTAAAGCTCTTGACACCAAAAGTTCAGACATTACTCATGGCAATACCTCAAAACTATTGCAAGTTACTACTAAAATTAAATAACAACCTCAATTACCTACTTTAAGTTAAGACACACAACTCAGTGCAACAGGCAAACTTTCTTACAAGATAAACATGAAAACTCAAGAGAGTTCAACAACCAACTAAACAAAAGCTCTTTAAAAAGAAAAGCATGAAAACTAAGAGCTAAACATGACAGCAGCTATGGAAAGACAAAGAACACACACAGCAAAGATAAGCATGAAAATCCTATGTTGTGTTCTAGGTTGAAGTGGAGCGTGTTTCTCTCCCACACAAAGAAAGCTGGGTTCTAACTTGTTATGAACAGCAAGCAAAGCTAAAGAAAAGTAAAAAGGAAGCTAAGAGCAAGATGCTCCAAGCATAGCACATAACGCATGAAGTGATTAAAATATAGTGGAACGAAAGACGAACTGATAATTGTTGATGGAGAAGGGGATGCACGGGGGCATCCCCAAGCTTAGCCGCTTGAGTCTTCTTGAATATTTCTTGGGGGTGCACGGGGGCATCCCCAAGCTTGAGCGTTTGACCCTCCTGAATCTTCTTTTATCATCTTCCCTCGCACACTTGAAAACTCCCTTCATACATAACTCATCATAATCTGATTAGCGAGGTTAGTACCCATAATAAAATAATTTTTCCCTGCTGGAAATAAGGATAATCTTGAAGAGATACTGTTTCTCAAGATTGCCAAAAGGTTTTTGCAAAGAAAAAGCAAGCTCAAGGTTTGCAAAACGAAGAAAAGGCAAAACAGGACAGAATCTGTGAAAAATAGACCAGCAGGTAGTAAATAATTTTTTCTGGGCACTTCTGCAACTCAAATCAAAAAACTCAGAACAGATGCCCGAAAGCCAATTGTATAGGGCACGCTGTCGAAACAATTCACACCAAAAAGATGATCTGGTGATTTTATACGAATTTTTCTGTCCAAGGACAGAATCTGTTTCCTGGACAGCACGTCACAACTTTTGAACTTTCTTGCAATCAGAGGCTAAACTTGGCACAAAGCTGAAAAGAAAAGATACAATGATGATGCTACTGTAGTAACAAACATCAAGACACAACAAAATCAAAATAAAACCTAATTCGTTGTGGGCTGCCTCCCAAAAGCGCTTTCTTTTATGCCTTTAAGCTAGGCATGATGCAGAAAAGAGAAGATCAAGTTTTATCAAGAGTAAAAGAATAGCTTGCCTGTGTAACGGACTCAAAAGGTAACTTAATCTTCTTTCTAGGGAAGTGTTCCATCCCTTTCTTGAGAGGAAATTGGAATTTTATATTCCCCTCTTTCATGTCAATGATAGCACCAACGGTGCGAAGAAAAGGACGTCCCAAAATAATTGGACAAGAAGGTTCACATTCAATATCCATAATAGTAAAATCAACGGGAACATAATTGTCATTTACAATGATAAGAACATCGTCGATCTTCCCCAAAGGTTTCTTTACGGAAGAATCAACAAGACGAACACCAAAAGAACAAGGATCAAAAGGTTTCAATTTAAGCATATCATACATTCTTTTGGGCATAACGGAGGTACTAGCTCCAACATCACATAAAGCATAGCAAGAGAAGTTATTCAACTTAATTTTAATCATAGGATCCCAACCATCTTCTAGCTTTCTAGGTATGGAGGCTTCTACCCTAAGCTTCTCCTCCCTAGCTTTGATGAGAGCATTAGTGATATGCTCTGTGAAGGCAAGATTAAGTGTGCTAGTGTGGGGATCTCTAGACATTTTGTGAAGAAAATCAATAACTTCAGAAGGGGTGCAATTATCAAAATCAAGGTCACTACTATCAAGTAAAGTGGTAGTGGTGTCCTTTAGGCTCACTTGTTTGGTAGCTTCTATGGTCATGGGAGTTTCTTCTTCGGTTGAGGTCATAGCATCACCATTAATAGGTCCAACGGGACTAGGAGTGCATTGGGTGCTAAGAGTTTGGATATCCTCAACAACTTGGATAGTAGCAACAGTGTGGTGGGTAGGAAGGCTCTTAATTCTATCTTCTTCCTCCTTTTCTCTAGCCCATCTCTCTTTAAGTTTAGCCATCATCCTATTGTTTTCATTAATTTGCACTTGAATAGCATTCATAGGAGTGGTCTTCCTCTCCTCAAGAGGAGAAGTTCTAATTTTAAGCAACTCTACCTCATGGGCTAAATTGTCTACCTTCGAAGAGAGATTATCTAGTTTGTTTAGTTTTTCTTCTACACTCTTATTGAAGGCTTTTTGGGTAGTGATGAAATCTTTAAGCATAATCTCTAGTTCAGAAGTGGAGTTCTTGGTGCTAGGATAAGCATTGTTGTTCCCATAGGAATTAGAGGGGAACGGTCTAGGGTTGCTACCAAAATTACTCCTATAAGCATTGTTATTGAAATTGTTTCTAGAGATAAAGTTCACATCTACTTGATCTTGAGCAATCAAAGAATTTAAAGGAACATCATGAGGATCAATAGAAGATTGCTTGGAAAGTAGAGACATGATCAAGTCAACTTTTTCATTTAGGGAGGAAATCTCCTCGACAGAGTTTATCTTCCTACCTGTTGGAGCGCGTTCGGTGTGCCATTGGGAATAATTGGTCATCATCTCATCGAGAAGCCTTGTGGCAGCACCAAGTGTAGTTGACATAAAGGTTCCTCCCGCGGCCAAATCTAACAAGTTCCGCGAGGTAAAGTTCAAGCCTGCATAAAAAGTTTGGATAACCATCCAAGAAGTCAAACCATGAGTAGGGCAGTTCATGACAAGAGATTTCATGCGTTCCCAAGCTTGGGCAACGTGTTCATTATCCAATTGTTTAAAATTCATTAAGTTACTCCTTAGTTGGATAATTTTAGCAGGGGGATAGTACTTCCCAATAAATGCATCCTTGCACTTGTCCCAAGAATCTATGCTATTCCTAGGCAAGGATTGAAACCAGATTTTAGCTCCTCCTCTCAAGGAGAAAGGAAAAAGCTTAAGCTTAACAATATCACTATCTACTTCTCGGTACTTTTGCATATCACTGAGTTCAACAAAATTATATAAGTGCAAAGCAGCATCATCTCCAGCACCGGAGAATTGATCTTTCATAACTAGGTTCAGTAAAGCAGGTTTAATTTCATAAGAAGGTGCTGAAGTGGCAGGTGTAGCAATAGGCGTGTAGATAAAGTCATCGTTGTTATGACTAGTAAAGTCACACAACTTGGTGTTCTCGGTGGAACCCATAGCAGCAGCAAGCAAGATAACTATTTTTTGTGATTTTTGATAGAAGACACTAAAGCAAAAACTGAAAGGTAAACTAACAAGACTAAAAAGCAAAGATAAAAGATAGCGTGCAACTCCCCTATCTTGAAGAGTGGAGTCCCCGGCAACGGCGCCAGAAACTTTGCTTGATGGCTTCTCGCCCCTCGTTGGTTACCCCAAGTGGAAGGTTTGAGATGTAGCGTAACGGCAAGTTTCCCTTGGCAAGATACCAAGGATCGAATCCCGTGAGACTCCGAGGGTCGACAAGAAGGTGTCAACTGCTAACGGCGCCAGATACTTAGCGGTTGACAGGACCTGCACACAGATACAAATAACTTTGCTCCCAACGAGTACAGAGAGGTTGTCAATCCCTCCGGCCTTGTCGTTTACAAAGGATCAAACACAAGAGATAATAGTGATAGCTATCACTGCAACTAGGAAATAAGAACAGGAAGTAAATAGCGGGTGTGATCAGTGATGGTAATATGGACCGGGGTCCCATGATGTTCACTAGTGATGTCTCTCTCCCAAAAGACAATAAAACAGCAAAGCGAGGTAAACAAATTACAGCTGGGCAATTGACAGGATTATGTGCGCAAACCAATGCTAACTATGCTGTAAAGAAAGGTAGAGGCTCAAAAGCATGGGCGGTACGCCAAGGCAAGTAGACCGAAATCCACCTGCATCTACTACTAATCATCCACCTTGAGATATCTATCCAGAACATCTCGCTGGTATTAAGTTGCGAGTCCCACCCAAAGTGTAAACTCAAAGCGACAGACAACTGCATTAAAAGAATTTTGCGTAAAGTAAACAATCCTTGCACCCGCAAGTACAAGCACCGTTGTTTTCCCCCTTGTGGCAACAACACATCCCCTAGACTCATGTTTCTGTCACTCAAGCTAGTCATCGAGGGGCTTGAACCCACAATCAAGCATAACGTTCCCTCTTGGAGTTACTACCTACTACTCGGCCAAAGCAATAAACAGCAACGGAGAACATGCAAGAATTACTCAAGAATATAAATATAAAAGAGGTGAATCAAATATATTACTCACACACAATCTGAACATAATCTCATAATCCATCGGATCCCAGCAAACTCAGCAGAGCAACAACATAAAGGTTACATATGTGCCTCGATCATGTGGGGCAGCTCACGAGGTCTAATCCATGAGGAACAAAGAGGGGAGGAGAACATCACATAGCTACTGGTCATGGACCCATGGTCCAAGGGAGACTACTCACAACTCATCCGGGAAGCGTCCATGGTGGTGGAGAAGCTCCCGGTGGTGGTTCTCCCCTCCGGCAGGGTGCCGGAAAGAGTTCTCCTGGTGCTCCCGATCTTGGAAGCGCGGCGGCGGCGGAACAGAGACGAGATCGCGAAAAAGGGTTCCGTCCTCGAGGGTTTCGGGACGCGAGGAGTATATATGCCAAAGGGGGTCACCAGAAACGGAGAGGGGGGCCCAGGCGCCCCCCCTAGGCGGCCAGGGGTGGGGCTGCCTGGGCTGCCCCTGGCTCCCCTCTGGCCCTGCTTTGGTTTTTCTTGAAGCTCCCGATACGCTGATTTTTCCTATATTTTTCCCGGAATTTTTAGGGCACTTTTAATATGGGGGAAACCTGAAATAGAAAAACAGCAGAAAACAGGAACTGGCACTGTGGTGCACTGAGTTAATAGGTTAGTCCAAATATGATCAAAAGTGTATGGAAGTGCATAAATATCATAGCAATATCACACAAAAGAGGCATGGAGCAAGAAGAAATTATAGATACGTTTTGGACGTATCACGGGGTCCTATTGGAAACTAAGGGATATTAAGGCATCCTTTTAATAGAGTACCGGACCAAAGCATTAACACATAGTGAATACATGAACTCCTGAAACTACGGTCATCACCGGGAGTGGTCCCGATTATTGTCACTTCGGGGTTGCCGGATCATAATACATAGTAGGTGACTATAGACTTGCAAGATAGGATAAAGAACACACATATATTCATGAAGACATAATAGGTTCGGATCTGAAATCATGGCACTCGAGCCCTAGTGACAAGCATTAAGCATAGAAAAGTCATAGCAACATCATTCTTAGAACATAGTGGATACTAGGGATCAAACCCTAACAAAACTAACTCGATTACATGGTAAATCTCATCCAACCCATCACCGTCCAGCAAGCCTACGATGGAATTACTCACGCACGGCGGTGAGCATCATGAAATTGGTGATGGATGAAGGTTGATGATGACGATGGCGACGATCTCCACTCTCGGGAGCCCCGAACGGACTCCAGATCAGCCCTCCCGAGAGATATTAGGGCTTGGCGGCGGCTCCGTATCGTAAAACGCGATAATTCTTTCTCCTTGATTTTTTTTCTCCCAGAAAGTGAATATATGGAGTCTGGGGGTACATCGGTGGAGCATCAGGGGGCCCACGAGGCAGGACGGCGCGCCCAGGGGGAGGGGGCGTGCCCCCCACCCTCATGGACAGGGTGTGGGCCCCCTGACGTAGATCTTTCCGCATATATTGTTTATATTTTCCAAAATAATTCTCCGTGGATTTTCAGGTCATTCCGAGAACTTTTTATTTCTGCACAAAAACAACACCATGCTAATTCTGCTGAAAACATCGTCAGTCCGAGTTAGTTCCATTCAAATCATGCAAGTTAGAATCCAAAACAAGGGCAAAAGTGTTTGGAAAAGTAGATACGTTAGAGACGTATAAGGTCACAACCCACCAGGGCGCGCCAGCCCCCCCTGGCGCGCCCAAGTGGGTTGTGCCCACCTCGGTGGCCTCCCGCACTGCCTCTTTACCCTATAAATTCCCAAATATACCGAAAACCTTCGAGGTAGACCTAGATTAGAAGTTCTGCCACTGCAAGGCTCTGTAGTCCATGAGATCCAATCTAGAGCCCTTTCCGGCACTCCGCCAGAGGGGGAAATCATCACCGGTGGCCATCTTTATCATCCCGGCGGCCACCATGATGAGGAGGGAGTAGTCCACCCTCGGAGCTGAGGGTATATACCAGTAGCTGTGTTGTATCTCTCTCTCCCCCTTTGTCTCTCTCTCTCTCTCTCTCTCTCTCTCTCTCTCTCTCTCTCATGTTCTTGATGGCACGATCATGATGTATCGGGGGCTTTGTGAATATAGTCGGATCATATGGTGTTTTCCCCTCTCTATCTTCTGATGAATTGAGTATTCCCTTTGAGATTTCTTTGGATTGAATACTTTTATGGATTTGAGAACACTTGATATATGTCTTGCAATTGAATACTCGTGGTGACAATGGGGTATCATATTGATCCACTTGATATATGTTTTGGCACTCAACTTGCGGATTCCCGCGGTGATATTGGGGTAATCTATGCATAGGGGTTGATGCACATTTTAGTCTTTGTTTCTCCGGTAGAAATCTTGGGGCACTCTGCGAGGTTCTTTGTGTTGGATTACAAGTCTCAATATGTTTTGGTGTTATCTTAGTACGAAATCTTGATAGATCGTTCGGGAAGGATAACTTTGTGTTATCTTAGTATGAACTCTTAAAAGATTGTTCGAAAAAGATAACCTTTTGTTGTTCTAGTATGAACTCTTGGATAGATTGATCGGAAAGGGTAATTTTGTGTTACTTTAGTACGGACTCTTGGAAAGATTGATCAGAAATAATAACTTTGAGGTAGTTTCGTACCCCACCAACAATTTCTTATTTTGTTCTCCGCTAGATATGAACTTTGGAATGATTCTTCATCACACTTTGTGGGGTGGTTATATGATCCAATTATATTAGCATTGTTGAGAGATTACACTAGTGAAAGTATGGACCCTATGCCTTGTTTTCAAGCATTGCAATACCGTTTGTGCTCACTTTTGTTACTTGCTACCTTGCTGTTTTTTATTGTCCGCACTACAAAAACTCATATCTACTATCCACATTACACTTGTATCACCATCTCTTCACCGAACTAGTGCACCTATACAATTTCCCATTGTATTTGGTGTGTTGGGGACACGAGAGACTTTTTATTATTTGGTTGTAGGGTTGTTTGAGAGATACCATCTTCATCCTACACCTCCTACAGAATGATAGACCTTAGGTCATCCACTTGAGGGGAAATTGCTACTGTCCTACAAATCTCTGCGCTTGGAGGCCCAACATGTGTCTACAAGAATAAAGTTGCGTAGTAGACATCACCTGCTTCACTATTTTTTGGGTCTGGAGGTTACACATATTGTTGCTGGTCTCTCACTCACTCAGAAACAATATTCCTTGGATCTTCTTCACCGTGATGGGATGCTGAAGTGTAAGCCTGTTTCCACACCCATGTGTGTGACTGAGAAGCTTTCTGCTGACACTGGTGTGCTTCTTGCTGCTGATGATGCTACTTAGTATCCCAGTGTTGTTGGTGGTCTACAGTACCTCGCTATCACTCGACAAGATATTTAATTTGTACTTCGCCGTATCTATTAGTGTCTTTATGCACCACGTGATACTCACTAGTCGGCAGTTAAACGCATTCTGCATTACATTCGTCTCACTGCCTCATTTGGACTACATCTTCGGCCTGCTTCTTCTATGTTGTTGTCTGCCTTTTCTGATGTGGATTGGGCAGGGAGTCCGGATGATCGATGATGCATAGGGGATATGTTGTGTTTCTTGGTTCGAATTTGATCACCTGCAATGCTGGGAAGCAAGCTACCGTTTCAAGTAGTAAGGAAGTTGAGTACCAAGTTGTTGCCAATGCTACAGCTGAACTCATTTGGGTACAATCCTTGTTGTGAGAATTGGGTATCCCTGAAGATGTGCCTCCGGTCTACAACCAGTCAAAAATGTGGAGTCTATGCTGACATATGGTCTACAACCATCCAAGAAGCCATCAATGCACGACTTAAGTGCCATAAAAAAATCTCCCGAAATGCAGTTCACCTCCTTCCCTCTTTACATCAACCTCGACAATGCTACCAGGAAATCTTTTATCAATCTCAGCTTTGAAGTTCAATAAAGATTGAAAGCTTTTTCCCCATGTCCCATATAAACTATACTTGGCCCTTTATTTTCCCTTGCTAACAGTATGATACCCAATAGTACATTTGTACTACACTTGTAGATTATTTTAGAAGCTCGCTGGCACCAATGTTTGGTTCAGTTTGAAGATACTCCATTGCCTTTTCTGCCACCCATGTTTGGTCTGCCATGCTTGTAATCACTGCATCAGTTGATGAACACTTATGAGGCTTTACTATCTTGTTAACCTGCACAAAACACAATACAAACCATCAGTTGCAAGTAATTTGTAAAAAATGGTATCACCATAAAAAATGATTCATGTTAGATAAGTTTGTACCCTGACTGGTTTTCCATCTTCTATTGCCCTAGCAGTTATTCTCCAAGGATATCCATTCCCTTTACAGTGACCCAAAAATATAGTAGTGTCACTATCTTTGATCTTCCTGTCAAACTTGCCTCTAATAGCAAATGTTCTCATGAGCATCCTAAACTCATTCATTGAGTGAAACAAAGATCTGTCCTCTATCACAGGATGTTCCTTATCATACCAAAAGTGATCCTCTTCAGGCATATGGTTAGTCACAGGAAGAGCCACATCAGCCAGTAAATCCTCATCAATATCAGCCACACATGCATCAACATCTGCAATGGAGGCTTTCATAGCTGCTTCAGATACAATTTTCCGATGCTCTGGTTTGCCATGGATGCCAAGCATCGAGCACATGTTCTCTCTTGTTATAGGAACATCAATTTCGTCATCATCCATTGGTGCTATCTCAATCTGGGACCAATCAACGCCTCCTTCCATTTTTTTTTTTGCGGGATCCATTGTTGATACATGTGTATCATTTCTACGAACCACCGTTGGCCTACTTGGAAAACAAATAAACGTTTTGACATAAGGGCATCATCCAATTAGTCAGAGAACATTACATCCAATAACAAAAACTATGCTAGATCCGATTTTTTTGCATGTTTCATTGTAGTTTACTCTACTCTTTGTAGAGGTTCATCAATGCCAGAGAAGTGCTGTGCTAGCTGTAATAACCATGGGAAGTGGGATCCAAGGTTCATCAAAGCCAGGATCCATGCACACATGTACACCATGAAGTGAGTTCAATAGGATTAGATGTACGTGACTGATGATTTTGTGAAATGTGTGGTCTGCTTGTGTTGTACTGGGAAGTGAGATCTAGGATATCACGATCCTCAAGGTGTTAGTGCTCGCCCCAACAACCATGGGAGAGGGCGTGTGTTGATCAAATACTAACCGATCTGGAGCATCTTGTGATAATCCATGGATGCAGGAGTCGTCTGCCCAGCCGGCAGTTTCAGGAATCACCTCACCGGCGGACTGTGCGAGCCCTCCCTGTCCGGGGAGCACCGGAGTTGATGGCATGGTGGCCGACGGTGCATCCGTCTCTCTTCTGGGCGCGGACATGAAGACAAACAAATAACAGAATCAATCTACGATTTGTTGATCAGTTTGTTTGCTTGGGTATAGCAACGTAGGAGAAAAGGAATGAAAGAATTGTAAATTTGCCAAGGGGCAGTAGAGTCATTTCGCGTGGTGAAAATAGGGATAAAAATTCAAAAATGATTATAGTAAGTAAAAAGGGCATATTCTCTAAAGAAAAAAAAAAGCACGGCAAATCATCTAATCCTATGTAAAGCGGGGCAAATTATCAAATGCCCAAGTAAACTGGGGCAAATAATCCAATTTCCCTGAGAAGAAATGTTTAGGGCCTTCCCGGTACCGCCCAAGCTTGTCACCATATTCCAATCCGAGAGATTTTCTAACCAATCCAAAAGACCGCGCGCTGTGGATGAAGAAACATTTCTGAAATTCGTTCTTCGTGTTGGCTAGCAGCTAGTTGTTCCCACAGAAAAAATAACTAGCAGCCAGTTGACTGAGGAACTTACTAGCAGCCAGACAAACAGAATCGTGATACTCCATTTAACAACCTTATCGCGGCTCCTACGCACATATACATGCGCACGCACGTTGCCTGCACATGGTTTCTCAGGCAACGATCGGATCGGATCACGAGGTAAACGGTACTGTTTCCACCTCCTAAATTATGGACTGTATACATCTCTGATGCATGCTGTCCAATGTGCACTGTCCAGCTATAAATAGCACTGGCTAGTTTATCCGTCGATCCGCACCACTGGAACAGTAGCACCTTTCTCTTAGCTAGCTTTGCGAATTGTGAATTAGCCTGCCCGATCTCCGGCGAACAACAATGGCTCACGGCGGCGCCGGTGCCACCTTTACCGCTAAGGTGGCCATCGCTGTCGCCGCCGTCTGCATCCTGCTAGCCATGCACGTCGCGGCGGCAGCAGCGGTTGCCCGGGACTGCGAGCGCTGTATGAAGCAGCTGCGCTGTCCGACCTCCTGCAGCTGCGAGGCCTGGTGCCGACACCGTGGGCCTGAGTGCGAATTGTGCGTGGAACTCGAAGGGCTCTGCCTCATCCGTTGCTCCCAGCGCTGTCCCTGCATGGACATACGCCTGCAGTCGTCTTGAGAGCTTGCATGAGTTCCATGCAAGCAAGCAAGCATGCATGGGATGGATGGTAAGACGTAGTTGTGTTGTTCTTGGTGGATCTATGGATGTATCTATATCCTTGTTTAGATGTGGAAGACAATCTTGGAGAGAGCCTTTCTCGATGCAAGCTTGTGATCCTCAGTGTAGCCTCTGGCCTTTCTTAATAGTACAACCGAAAGAACTACTCCCTCCATTCGTAAATATAAGTTCTTTTCGAGATTTAAATACGGACTACATACGGATGTATGTAGATATATTTTTAGAGTGTGTATTCACTTATTTTGCTTTGTATGTGTAGTTTTTATTAAACTCTCTAAAAAGACTTATATTTAGAAACGGAGGGAGTAATTTTTTAAAGAAGTACTCCCTCCGTAAATTAATATAAGAACGTTTAGATTACTACTTTAATTATCTAAACACTCTTATATTCTCTTTCGCGGCAGGAGCCTGATGTCTGATCCTCGTCGACCCGTGTGCTTGGTGGCTGCGTTTTCTTTCCTATCGGAGTCTTTTCGTCCGGCCTGCGTGTTGTGGTTCTGGCCTCACGCCATGTACTTCATACTCTGTCTTTCGTTTGGCCATGGTCGGCCTTAAACGTGTGTTATGGAGCTGCTCTTGGTTGTTACTCTGCCTGATGGCTTTATTTATAAAGTCGGGCTCATGCCTTTTCTCTAATAAAAAAACTTTTACATTAGTTTACACTGGGAGTATGTGACTTCCAAAAATTTAGTCGGATTAATGAGAGTCCGAGAATAGCCTAAAAGTACCCATTTGTTTTTTTTAAAGGGGTTATCCCCGGCCTCTGCATCAGAACGATGCATGCGTGTAATGCCCAGTATGCGATTATGTCTTCCACGTGTCGAGGCACGACTTAAAGACATAAGCGCAAACTAGAATGATCTTAAGTTTGGTATCTTTGCACATCTCATGTAAAATTCTGGGATGAAATTGTAAAAAGATAGTTGGCTTACACTCGCCACGTCACACAATGAATACAATAGCATACATCATCCAAAGAACATCAGGATCCGACTATGGACGAAAATCCAAATGAGAAAGATACCAAAACACAAGCCCGGATCCTCCTAGTAAGAACCACTACTGATCGTCGGGATAAGAAACATAGTAACATCCACGCTCTTCATCGAACTCCCAGTGAAGTTCTGAACCATCTCCTGCATTGTTCTCAACGGTACCTGCATCTGGTGTGTGTTGAATCTGTGAGCCACAAAGGACACAGCAATCCCGTTCCCGGGTATCAAAACTACCAAAGCCTTAGGTGTGGAAAGGCTGTAAACAAGGGTTGCAGCAAGTACTAAGCACTACACTACTAGGAAAAGGGCTATAGATGATATTGACACTAATGACACACCTTGCATGTGGTGCGCCACTGCTATATAGCAGTGGCGCACCAGACACTGGTACGCCATTATTGTCCTCATTACTAATGGCGCACCAGACACACGGTGCGCCATTACTAACATTTTTTTATTATTTTTCCAAAACTATTAATGGCGCACTAAGGCACAGTGCGACATTACTAGTTGTAACTAGTAATGGCGCACCATACACTCTGTGCGCCACTACTAACAATTTTTTTATTTATTTTTTACTTTTTTTCAAAACTAGTAATGGCGTGCGCCATTACTAGTTCAACTAGTAATGGCGCACCACAACCACGGTGCGCCACTACTAACAATTTCACCAAATGCATCCCCCTGGACCGCCTTTTCAGTTTAAAAAATGATGGAAATGTAAAAAAATAAAAGAAAATAAGTTTCCCATGTGATATGTGGTCTAGTTATTGGGAAAATTTACAAATATGAATTTCGACTTTATTTGCAAAATCTCTCGGGAATTTAGTAAAACGGGCATAACTATTGCATACGAACTCGGATTAAAAAGTTTTTTATATGAAAAATCATCTACTCGAAAAGTTACATCCGAATACAACTGAGGGAACCCCGTTGAACATTTTCAAAATCTCAAAAAACCTAACAGAGTGAAAGTTATGGGGCTTTTAAGATCTAGAGGAAATATGCAAAAAAAAAATCATACTTACTAGTGGCGCACCATTTGCTAGGTGCGCCACTAGTAACAGGAAAAAAATTTGGATTTTTTTTGAAATTATTTTCAAATTATGATACGTAATATGACCGGGAAGTTTGAAATATTGTTTCAAAATTTCATCACACTCATGAACATGACCGGAAAATTTAATAGGATTGATATGATATATATATCAACAAATGCCTGTGAAGTGAGCTGGTCCTGGGGTTGGATAGAACTGCGAAGTTAAGCATGCTCGGGCTGGAGTAGTGTGAGGATGGGTGACATTTCGGGAAGTTTGACCACGGAGTGCGATTTGACCCGAGATTAAGCCATAGTGACCTGAGATTAGGAAAACATTTTAAAAAAATTCAGAAAAAAATTAAAAAAAATTCAAAAAAAATCTGAAAAGAATTTGAAAAAACTTAGTAATGGCACACTTCTATGTGGTGCGCCATTACTAAGTCAAATAGTAATGGCGCACTAGGTGGTGTGCCATTACTATCTGGGATACTTACTAATGATGCATCAGGTGGTGCGCCATTAGTATCTGGGATATTAATGGCGCACCAGGTGGTGCGCCATTAGTATTAATTACTAATGACGTGGTAGTAGTGGCGCACCTATAGTGCGTCATTAATGGCCAAAACAGGTGCCACACTAACATGCCTTTTCCTAGTAGTGCTAGCTTACGAGTTTAGAGCGAGAAGAGAACAAGTGCGTCATTAATGGCCAAAACAGGTGCCACACTAACAGGCCTTTTCCTAGTAGTGCTAGCTTACGAGTTTAGAGCGAGAAGAGAACAAGTGCCAACGATCGCCAAGTTGATCAAGAAGTGATCCTAACTACTCACGATCAAACATAACCACACTGTGTTCACTTCCCGAAGCCCTTCGGAAAGAGACCATCATGGTTACTCACACAGGTAGTGTATTCATGAATAAGGTGTCAAGTTATCTACAACGTGATATTAAAAAATTCCCATCTGCCACATAACCGCGGGCACAGCTTTCGAAAGATCAAACCCTGCAGGGGTGTCCCAACTTAGCTCATCACAAGCTCACGATCGGCGGAGTCGCAACTCCAAAGTGTGAAGACCCGAGTATCCTCGGAATCCCGTGCTCAAGATATTTCGACAAAGGTAAAACTAATCCAGCAAGACCTCCCGGCATATCGACACCCTGATAGTAGCCGCGCGTATCTCGTCTCAGGCCACGACCGGATGAGCGATGCTACAGGTTTTTACCAGCCCTCGGGTTTTCCCAAGGTGGCCCTGCAGGACCCCCAGTTTGGACCAACACTCATGAAGAGCACTGGCCCGGGTGTTTAATTAATAACTCCGGTTTGCAACGCCCTATGCAAATTTTAGTTATTAGGCAAATGTTAAACCAAGGTTGGGCCTTGCTGGAAAAGCTTTAAACAAAGCGAATTATCAAAGGGGGGGGGCATAAACCCCAACCGTGTTAGGAACACAATATCAAGGAACATAACACCGGTTTATCAATTCCTAAGGTGGCATGAGTGGAACAAAATACCAAGAAAAAGGCTTAGCCTTCCACCCATTACCAATATATAGGTGAATTAATTTAATAGGTATTTATATATTGTGTTATCCCAACAACAACTTCATCATGGAGCAATCTTCAAAAACTTCACCTGCAACTAACAACGCTATAAGAGGGGTTGAGCGATGCGTACTTAGCCAAACAACGATGCTAGGATGGTGGTTAGAGTATTTCATGGCAACAATAGGGGGGCTGACAAACATAAATATGCATCGAGGTAATATCTAAAGAACGAGACATCTAGCATAGGCAAAGATAGAAGTGATATCTGGGAATGGTCATCTTGCCTGTTGATTCCACGGAGGGATTGTAACCTTGCTCCTCAAACTCAGCCTTGAAAGGAACCTCGAACTCCGAATCGTCACCGGGCTCTAACCAACACAACAATGCAAACACCGGAACAACTATCAATCATCATGCAATGCTCAAACACATGATGCATGAATATGATGCATATGAACATGGGTAGGATATGATGCAACTCCTAGGGACAAGAAGAGTGCACAAGCAACATGGCAATAACAAGATCACACACACATGAGGAACACAAGCAAAAGGAACAAAACTAACAGGGCCACAAGTGGTTATGTAGATTAATTAAACAAGCATCCAACAAGTTTCAAAAGTTGTTTAACATGGCAAGGGGTGCAACTAGGACTAACAACAACATGCTAGCATTTTAAATGGGCCGGAAAGAACAAACAACAATTTCCGAAAACTCCCATATTCATATAATTACAAATAGGACAGATCTGAAATAGTCATATTTTAAAGTTGTTAAACATGTAAAACAACAGCACCACATTAATCTACACATTTTCCACCCCAAAAGCATATAAAGTTTGTTAAATTTGGAGTTGTAGATATTTAGTTAAGATTTTTACAAGTTTGAGCATATTTTAAACACAAATTAATTCAAACAGCATTTTAAATATTTTTAAACATGGCAAAAAACTGCATATTAATATTCTACATGAAAAACTAAGCAGTTTTCATATATAACTCATTCTCATCAGATGCATATTTTAAAAGATAATAAATATGCAAAGAAAATGCAAAAAACAAAAAACAAAAACGAAAACAGAAAAGAAAACAAAGAAAAAAGGGACAAGCTGACCCAGACTGGATCTAGCCGCAGCCACTGACCCGTGGGTCCTCGGGCGCGGAGGTGGCAGCGGCGGGTGTGAGAGTGGGTGTGCGCGAGCTGGGTGGATGACAGGTGGGGCCGCCCTGTCAGTGGCACATATGAAGCAAAAAGGGGGGAATAATTCCACTGTCCCCGGCGTGACTCGAACCCAGCCCGCTGGCTAACTGACGAAGACACACACCACTGGGCTACAACCGTGCATCTGACAGAGAAGGTGCGTGTCGCCTTATGCGTTAACTGAAGATGCAGGAAGCAGGGGGAAACAGAGCCCGTCGGAGTAGCTCGTCGGAGCTGCTTCGGGAACCAATTCAGGCGGCGGAGTAGTGCGAGGTGCTCCTGGGGGAGTCCCGCACCCACGACGCAAACTTGCAGGTCCTAAAGTCAACTACAACGACGCCGGCGACAAGCAACAGAGGCGGCGGCGACGCACAACGGCGCTGCAAAGCACGGGCCCTAGTGGAGCGGCGAGAGCATAAATGGGACCTATGTGACACGGCGGAGGCAAGGGCAACAGAGGAGGGGCTACGGTGGTCGAGACACTCTTCGGAGACGAGGCCCGACGGCGATGAGCTCGGGTGCACGGCAACCTATGAGCTAGACGGTGCGAAAGAAGGGGAAAAAGGCACGGGTAGGTGCACGAACCTACCACAAGCACAGAGGTGTGCTTGGTTAGCCTGGAGGTGGACGGAGTCGACGACGGCGACAATCAAACGCTTGCGGTGGCCGGAGTCGACGTCGAGGAAGAAGAGGTCGACGTCGTGGCCTTCAGCTCCGTGAAGTAGCCGTAGACGACGTAGTCGACGTCGGGGAAGGGGAAGGGCAAGGTTGGCGAGGCTGCGGAGAACGAGGGGCTCGTCGGTGATGAGCCCGTGCGCTCAGATGTGCTCGGGACAGCGACGCAGCGGTGGATCTGGTGGCTCTCAGCTCACCAGGCAGCGGGAGGAGGAAGTGGAGAACCCTAGGGTTAGGTTGGACACGGGGGGGCTTAAAAGGGAGGCCAGGGCGACGACGGTGCACGACGGCGTGCACTGCCGCAGTCCCCATGGCGTGCACTCAAGGAGGAAGAAAAGGTGGGTGAGAATATGGCCGCGGTCGCTGACATGTGGGTCCGACGTGGCCACGTGGTCACGAAGCAGCGCGGGTAAGTGGGCGCGCGGGTGAGAAAGGGAGAGGGGGACGCTGATACGTCCAAAACGTATCTATAATTTCTGCTTGCTCCATGCCTCTTTTGGGTGATATTGCTATGATATTGATACACTTCCATACACTTTTGATCATATTTGGACTAACTTACAAACCCAGTGCACCCCAGTGCCAGTTTCTGTTTTCGGCTGTTTTTGTATTTCAGGTTTTCACGTTACGAGAACTGCCAGGAAAAATCTAGAAAAAATATATAAAAAATCAGCGTTTCAGGAGCTACCGTGCGACCAAAGTACAGCCGGGGGGGACCCACAGGGGCTCCAGGCGGCCTGCCCGCGCGGCCCCCCCTGGGCCGCGCCGGGGGGCGCCTGGGCACCCCTAACCTCCTCTGGTGGCCCCCTTTGGCATATATTTAAAGCGTGTCGAGGAAACCCTGATTCCGGAACCCTTTTCTCCAGACGCGATTCCGATCTCCGCCGCCATCGCCATCAAGCTTCGGGGGACCAGAATTCCTGCGCCGGCACCCTGCCGAGACGGGGAGGTGCCCCCGGATTCATCTCCATCGACGTTGCTTCCTCCCTCCATGATGCGGGAGTAGTTCCCCCTCGGGGCTGAGGTTCTTACCGGTAGCTATGTGGTCAATTCTCTCTCCCATGATGTGATCTTCGTTGTGATCATAGGCTATGTTAATCTAGGGTGTTTCCCCTTCCTCTATGCATTGGATTGATGTACTCACTTGTCTTTATCTAGTATAATCCCCGAGACCAAGGTGACAGCGGTCTATTGGACATGGATTAGAACAATATTTTCATGAGTGATTTCCTCTCTTGTGTGTTAATTGAAGATTGAGAGTCTCTTGGTGCTTGTCTCTGACTATCCTTTAGATATGTTATGGTGATTGTGGGACTCTCTTTGGATGGCCGCGGTGACATTGGGAAATCCTTAAATCGAGAACTACGAACTTTGAGGTGTGCTTTTGTAGCCCTACATAATTCTCGTCCTCTCTTGACCACGAAGGAATGATCTCCGAGTGTGTCCCCTTTGCATGTTTTATGGGAAATATCATGTGATTCGATTATGTTAATGTTGTTGGGAGTTGCCACTAGTGAAAGTATGAACCTTAGGCCTTGTTTCCACCATTGCAATACCGTTTGTGCTCACGTTTACTACTTGTTTGCTTGCTGCACTTTTTATTACATATTTGTATTACCTTGTTTTGCCATCCATATCACTTGCCATTTAACATCTCTTCGCCGAACTAGTGCACCTATACATCTGACAAGTGTATTAGGTGTGTTGGGGACACAAGAGACTTCTTGTATCTTAGTTGCAGGGTTGCTTGAGAGAGACCATATTCAACCTCTACTTCCCTGAGTTCGATAAACCTTAGGTCATCCACTTGAGGGAAATTGCTACTGTCCTACAAACCTCTGCGCTTGGAGGCCCAACATAGTCTACAAGAGTAGAAGCATGCGTAGACATCAAGCTATTTCTGGCGCCGTTGCCGGGGAGGTGAGCGCTTGAAGGTATATCTTTAGATCTTGCAATTAAATCTTTTTGTTTCTTGTTTTTATTTCACTAGTTATGTTTATGGAAAACCTTGCTATTGGATCGTTGCTTGCGGGAGGACGCCCCACACCTGTGGTGGTTGCTCCTCCTCCTACTGAAATTGTGCCCTATAAAATACCGGCTGGTATTATCGATCATGTTTTGGCTAATCGTTATGCAGGAGACAGACATCCCGATGAACACTTGCTATATGTGTCACAACTATGTTCATTATTTAAGCTTGCAGGTGTATCGAGGGAGTTTGTCATGAGGACATTATTTGCCTTGTCACTGAAAGGAAAAGCATTGGAATGGTATAGGCTACTAAATGACTCTCACCTGCTGGAGTGGGAAGAGATCCAGTCTCTCTTTTACTCCAAGTTTTATCCTCTTCATGAAGTCCATAAGAATAGGAATTATGTTTATAATTTCTACCCTCATGACGGAGAGAGCATAGCTCAAGCTTGGGGGAGACTGAAAACGTTAATGCTAAAATGTCCTAACCATGGGCTCCCCAAAGATATTATTATTACTAACTTCTATGCGAGCCTCTCTCGACAGGATAAAGATTTGCTCGATGCTTCCTCTATGGGTTCTTTCACAAACAAAAAGATTGATGCTAAATGGGAACTCCTTGAAAGAATTCAACGCAACACTGAAGATTGGGAGATCGACAAAGGTAAAGAGTCAGGTATAATTTATGAGTATGATTGCATTAAGTCCTTTGTTGAAACTACAAGTTTTAATAAGTTTAGTGCTAAGTTTGGGCTTGATTCTCAACTCCTTGTTGATTTCCTCAAATCTTTTGCTTCACATCTTAATATGCCTAAGGAGGATTGGATCAAGTATCATAAACCTTTTAAAGAGACTTGCAAAGAAAATGAAATTGTTCATGATGATTGCAACATGCATGATCCAATTCCTAAAAATGAAGTTTTATATAAGCATGTTAATTTTTGTGGAGTGGATAGACCTTGTGAAAGGCCTATAATTGAAGAAGAGAAGTATTGTAAGCAACATAAGCATGAAAGAACAATCACTTGGGTCAGAGATTTAAATGAAATTGCTAGAGAATTGTGTGACCTTTATCCTTTTACTTGTGAACTTTGCCGTACAGAGGGTCACTTTAATTTTCAATGCATTAACTTTCAAAACATAACTGTTACCCGGTTGTGTGATGACATGATCACCTCTGATCTTTATGATGAGCTTATGTTATTGTTGATGTGTGAAGAGTTATCAGAAAAGACTTCTTGGCTGGATGATAATGCCATAGGAATAAAAAACACTTTGCAAAATTGCCATCTCTATTGTGTTGTTAATTGCCATGAAAATGATTACATAAGTAAGATTAGAAAGGAGGGAACTTTACCAAAGTATAAAAATGTCTCTTATATTTCTGCTAATAAAAAGGAGAGTTTCTCCCAAGTTTCCCCTATTGTTTCTAATGATAAACCAGGATATGTGGAGAAGCTTCATCTCCAACCACCCCCTCCTAAGGTGAAGAAGAAGAAAAAGAAGAGGAGGAGGAGGAGGAGCAAGAAGGAAGAAGAATGGGTATCAACCTGGCCTGAGCATATTCCTCCTAACAACTTTTATCCTAATGGTTGTAAGTTTAAAGAAGAAGGTGAAGTTTATTGCCTTAATTATCATCTTGATGATACGTCCGTAGGTACTATTGAAGATGATTTTGATTATGATATGCATGTTACTTATTGTGATTGGGAAAATGATGATAATGCTGCTTATGATCTTGAAAATCTTTTTGTTACCAACTCTGAAAGTGAAGATATGGGAAGCTCTAAGCTTGGGGATGATAGGATTGAAAATCCTATCCCCACTAGTGATGTGATAATTGATAATTCTCTTGCTAGTAAGAATAAAGACAACATGTTTACAAATATAGTTGCTAGCAATGATAATGCTCTTCTCTACCATGATGATGTTATAACTCCAATCTATAGTGATTATAAAGGTACCTATGACATAAGGAGAAATTATCCTTATGAAACTTGTCATAATCATGAAGGGAATTACTCCCTTGTTGAACACCACCCTCCTAATATACAACTAATCTATAGTGTTCAAGTTGTTTATGATAGTCCTACTCCCACTATTACCAATGAGAAAAATTATGCTTATGTGGGGAGTGAGAGTACCTTTTTGCATGTGGATCATGGTAACAATGCTTTATGTGATGCTTATATTGTTGAGTTCATCCATGATGCCATTGAAATTTATAATGAGAGAGGGAGGCTTGGTTCTAAATATCTTAATAATAAGAAGTTTCCTCTCTTTATGGTGAGTATTTTGAAGTTATGCTTGTTTTGCCTTCCTATGCTAGTTGCTTCGTGCTTCAATGAATTATTCTATTGCAATATTCCTATGCATAGGAAGCATGTTAGGCTTAAATTTATTTGGTATTTGCTTCTTGATGCCCTTTTTTGTTCTTCAGCTCTTATTCTTGCGAGAGCATCATTAAAGTCCTATGCCTAGCTTAAAGGCATAAAAGAAAGCGCTTTTGGGAGGCAGCCCACATGAATAAAATTTTTGCTTTTGTTGTGTCTTGATGTTATTTACTGCTGTAGCATCATCATTATATCTTTGCTTTTCATATTTGTGCCAAGTATAGCCTCTGATTGCTAGAAGGTTCAAAAGTTGTGAGGTGCTGTCCAGGAAACAGATTCTGTCCTTGGATAGAAAAATTCGTATAAAATCACCAGATCATCTTTTTGGTCTGAATTTATTCGACAGCGTTCTCTATATAATTGTCTTTCGTGCGTCTGTTCTGAGTTTTTTTATTTGAGTTGCATAAGTATCCCTAACAGATCAATTACTACCTGCTGTTCTGTTTTTCACAGATTCTGTCCTGTTTTGCCTTTCCTTCACTTTGCAAATCAAGAGCTTGCTTTTTCTTTGCAAAAACCTTTTGTCAATCTTGAGAAACAGTAGAACTTCAAGAATATCCTTATTTCCAGCAAGGTATAATTATTTTATTAAGGGTACTAACCTCGCTAATCAGATTATGATGAGTTATGTATGAAGGGAGATTTCAAGTGTGCGAGGGAAGATGATAAAAAAGATTCAGGAGTGTCAAGCGCTCAAGCTTGGGGATGCCCCCGTGCACCCCCAAGAAATATTCAAGGAGACTCAAGCGTCTAAGCTTGGGGATGCCCCCGTGCATCCCCTTCTCCATCAACATTATCAGTTCGTCTTTCGTTCCGCTATATTTTTATCACTTCATGTGTTATGTGCTATGCTTGGAGCGTCTTGCTTTTAGTTTTCCTTTTAGTTTTTCATAACGAGTCAGAACTCAGCATTCCTTTATGTGGGAGAGAAACACGCTCCACCTCTACCTAGAACATAACATAGAATTTTTATGTCTATCTATGCTGTGTGTGTTCTTTGTCTTTTAATAGCTACTATCGTGCTCTGCTCTTAGTATTCATGCTTATCTTTTCAAAGAGCTTTTGTTTAGTTGGTTGCTTGAACTCTCTTTAATTATCATGCTCACCTTATTAAGAGAGTTTGCTTTCGTTGCATTGGTTAATGTGTCTATGATAAAGATGCTACTTGCATGATGGTGCTTAGTAGTTCAGGTTTTCTTATGGTTGTGTTATTGGAGTACCAACTTGGTTTGTTTGCCTATGATGTGGTATGGTTTAGTAATATCTTCCTTCGAGAATTTATTTTGATTGACTTGGCGTATGCTCACGCATATTTAAGACTGTAAAGAAAGTCTGTCAAGCCTTGATGATCTTTTATTTCTGAGTAGCGATATAACTACCATGCCTGATTCAATATTGCTTTGTCGCTCTACATGATTATGACCGTCATTGCTCTCTTAGTTGGTTGCTCCCAGTCTTTTGCTAACCTCCACCTATACTAAGAACTAACCATGCAATACATAGCTCATGGGAAAGTAGCCTAAAAACTATTGTGGTAAAGAATATGTTGCCTATGTATCTTATTTCTTATGAGTTGCTTGCTGAGCGGTAACCATGTTTCTGGGGACGCCATCAACTGTCACACTTTTGTTGAATATCATGTGAGTTGCTATGCATGTTCGTCTTGTCCGAAGTAAGGGTGATTTACCGTGGGTTGAATAACTATGCATATTGTTAGAGAAGAACATTGGGCCGCCAGCCAAAGCCATGTATCATGGTGGAAGTTTTAGCTTGGACCTTAATCCTCAAACTCTTATGAGAACATGCTTATGCATTAAAGAGGAATCCATCATCTATTTTCTATGTTGTCCCGGTATGGATGTCCTCAAGTTGAGATTTATCAAAAACGAGAAATCAAATGCGATCTATCTCCTTGGACCTTTGTACAGGTGGCATAGAGGTACCCCTTTGTGACACTTGGTTGAAACATATGCAATGCAATGATAACCCATGGAAATCCGAGCTAATTAGGACAAGGTGCGAGCACTATTAGTATTCGATGCATGAGGCTTGCAACTTATAGGATGCTTTATGCATGACACATATGAAGTACTACTACCGTTGACACAATTGCTTCCATGTTTTCAAAATAAAAAGCTCTAGCCCTTCAAGCACCAACTACTGAGAGCATGATTGTCATTCTGAGTGTAATGTGCATTGTCCCAAAGTAGCATTGTCTTTTGCATGATTGTGATATCGTTATTTCTGAAATCATTGTATCTAGTCATCACTTAACCTTGAAGGTGCCCCTGCATTTATGTTTTGCATCACTAAAGGGGGCAAGCTAGATATCACTTTATCATAATTGCACATCATGTTCATTGCAAATCTATTTGATGCTTCAATGTCATGTTGTAAAACTTTCAGTCATTTGTGATTTTCTCATGAGGCAACTCAATTACTACAGATTCATTGTCTCAGTAAGCTTTTGTCATATGACTATGAATAAGTCCTATATGGTTAATAGCATGTCACCACAGAAATTATTCTTGTTATCATTTACCTACTCGAGGACGAGCAGGAATTAAGCTTGGGGATCTTGATACGTCCAAAACATATCTATAATTTCTGCTTGCTCCATGCCTCTTTTGGGTGATATTGCTATGATATTCATACACTTCCATACACTTTTGATCATATTTGGACTAACTTACTAACCCATTGCACCCCAGTGCCAGTTTCTGTTTTCGGCTGTTTTTGTATTTCAGGTTTTCACGTTACGAGAACTACCAGGAAAAATCCAGAAAAAATATATAAAAAATCAGCGTTTCAGGAGCTACCGTGCGGCCAAAGTACAGCCGGGGGACCCACAGGGGCTCCAGGCGGCCTGCCCGCGCGGCCCCCCCTGGGCCGCGCCGGGGGGGCGCCTGGGCACCCCTGACCCCCTCTGGTGGCCCCCTTTGGCATATATTTAAAGCGTGTCGAGGAAACCCTGATTCCGGAACCCTTTTCTCCAGACGCGATTCCGATCTCCGCCGCCATCGCCATCAAGATTCGGGGGACCAGAATTCCTGCGCCGGCACCCTGCCGGGACGGGGAAGTGCCCCCGGATTCATCTCCATCGACGTTGCTTCCTCCCTCCATGATGCGGGAGTAGTTCCCCCTCGGTGCTGAGGTTCTTACCAGTAGCTATGTGGTCAATTCTCTCTCCCATGATGTGATCTTCGTTGTGATCATAGGCTATGTTAATCTAGGGTGTTTCCCCTTCCTCTATGTATTGGATTGATGTACTCACTTGTCTTTATCTAGTATAATCCCCGAGACCAAGGTGACAGCGGTCTATTGGACATGGATTAGAACAATATTTTCATGAGTGATTTCCTCTCTTGTGTGTTGATTGAAGATTGAGAGTCTCTTGGTGCTTGGCTTTGACTATCCTTTAGATATGTTATGGTGATTGTGGGACTCTCTTTGGATGGCCGCGGTGACATTGGGAAATCCTTAGATCGAGAACTACGAACCTTGAGGTGTGCTTTTGTAGCCCTACATAATTCTCGTCCTGTCTTGACCACGAAGGAATGATCTCCGAGTGTGTCCCCTTTGCATGTTTTATGGGAAATATCATGTGATTCGATTATGTTAATGTTGTTGGGAGTTGCCACTAGTGAAAGTATGAACCTTAGGCCTTGTTTCCACCATTGCAATACCGTTTGTGCTCACGTTTACTACTTGTTTGCTTGCTGCACTTTTTATTACATATTTGTATTACCTTGTTTTGCCATCCATATCACTTGCCATTTAACATCTCTTCGCCGAACTAGTGCACCTATAAATCTGACAAGTGTATTAGGTGTGTTGGGGACACAAGAGACTTCTTGTATCTTAGTTGCAGGGTTGCTTGAGAGAGACCATCTTCAACCTCTACTTCCCTGAGTTCGATAAACCTTAGGTCATCCACTTGAGGGAAATTGCTACTGTCCTACAAACCTCTGCGCTTGGAGGCCCAACATAGTCTACAAGAGTAGAAGCATGCGTAGACATCAGACGCGCGCGGGCTCAAGCTGGGCTGCTGGCGCTGGGCCGAGGGGGAGGCTGGCCCAGGTAGCTGCTCGGCTGCGCTGCTGGCTACTGCTGCATATGCTTTTCTTTTTCTTTTTCTTCAGGCAAAAAAACAAAAGAAAATCTCAAGCTAAAAGAAAAGTAATTTGGAGGAAAATAAAATATCCCCATGCTCCTGGATTTATGCCCTATTTTATAAAATTTGCTTAGGCATTTTCAGAGGTAGAAAAATAAAACAAGTTTGAATATGGTTCAAACTTCTGTCATTTTTGAACCTAACCAAATCAATTGAAATTGGGGCAAGGCTTTGCAAGGTGACTTATGTCAAGGCAACAAAGAAGTGGGGAGGAGATGAACATTTCTCTAAGAGGCTAAGTCACTTGCAAAATTACTTAAAGAATGGAAAAGAAAAGGAGGAAGGAGAAGAGTGGTGCAAAATAAGGAGGGGGTTAGGGTTTAGCATGGCCATCGTCTTGCTATCACCACCAACACACAAGAACAAGGTACTCACATGACCAACACAAGACAACTAAGGATGCAACACAACAAGTGAAAGAAGGTCCTGATGATCATTATGCGAAGGTGATGATGAGTAATGCATGAATGCAAAGAAAAAAATAAGATGACAATGCAATCACAATAAGAATGCATAAATGAAAAGAACCCCCAAGGAAAGGACAAGGATCAAATTGATAATTGCTTTATTGCCATATATGGAAGGTATCACATATGGGGTGTTACAAACTCTGCTCCACTAAAAAAAGATCTCGTGCCAAGATTAGGACTGAAAGAAGGAGGGATACTCGGAACGGAGATGACCTTCTCATTCCCTTGTAGCTTCTCGGTCGGTATGGTGTGACCACTTCACTTTCAAGAATTTGATGGACTTGTTGCGGGTCTTGCATTCAGTTTCTTCAAGAATAGCAACGGGGTGCTCATGATAAGACAAGTCTTGTTGAAGATCAATCTCTTCGAACGGAATGGTGCATTCAGGCGTCTTGAAGCACTTGCGGAGTTGAGACACGTGAAACACATCATGCACATTTGCAAAGTTGGAGGGAAGCTCGAGTTGGTAGGCTAAATCGCCTCTCTTGCCAAGAATCTTGAAAGGGCCCATGTATCTTGGAGCAAGCTTGCCCTTGATACCGAACCTCTGAGTGCCCTTCATGGGAGAAACACGGAGATAGACATGGTCCAATGTTGAAAGCCAAGTTATGATGCTTGCCGTCATAGTAGCTCTTTTGACGCGATTCCGCGGCTTTGAGATTCTCATGTATGACTTTGCACATTTCCTCGGCTTCTGAGATCAAATCATTTCCAAGGAGTTGACGTTCACCAGTCTCGGACCAGTTGAAAGGGGTAAGGCACTTTCTACCATAGAGGATTTCAAAAGGAGCTTTGTAGGCACTTGCTTGGAAACTGTTGTTGTAGGAGAATTCGGCAAATGGAAGGCAATCTTCCCATTTCATACCGAAGGAGATGACACAAGCTTTGAGCATATCTTCAAGGATTTGGTTCACTCTTTCGACTTGACCACTAGTCTGAGGGTGATACGCAGTGCTGAAGCGAATCTTGGTGCCCATGGCTGACTAAAAAGAATCCCAGAACTTGGAAGTGAACAAGCTTCCACGGTCTGAGGAGATCACTTGAGGAATGCCATGCAAAGAAACAATTCTCGAGGTGTACAGCTCTGCCAGCTGACCTGCGTTGATGGATTCTTTGACGGGAAGAAAATGAGCTACTTTAGTTAGCTTGTCCATCACCACAAAGATAGCATCATTTCCCTTCTTGGACTTGGGAAAACCAGTGACGAAATCCATCTCAATGTGATCGAATTTCCACTCGGGAATAGGTAGAGGTTGAAGGAGTCCGGCTGGACGTTGATCCTCTGCCTTCACTCTTCTGCAAACATCACATTCATTCACGAATTGGGCAATCTCCCTTTTCATGCGAGTCCACCAATATGATTGCTTGAGGTCATGATACATCTTGGAGCTTCCTGGATGTATCGAGAGGAGTGAGTCATGTGCTTCATTCATTATGAGCTTCCTGAGATCACCTTTGGGATCCACGATCCTGTCCTCAAAGAACAAGGTGTCTTTCTCATCAATGCGATAGCACTTGTACTTGGGAGTACCCTTAGCAATACCATGTTTCACTTTCTGCACCATAGCATTACTGAGTTGGGCCTCACGGATTTGATCTTCCAAAGTAGGAGCAACTTGAAGGTTTGCAAGATATCCTTGCGGAACAACTTGGAGGTTGAGCTTCCTAAATGATTCACAAAGTTCAGGCTGGAACGGTTTGAGAAGGAGATTGTTGCAATACGCCTTTCTGCTCAAGGCATCTGCAATGACATTGGACTTGCCAGGAGTATACTCAATGCTTGGATCGTACTCTTGAATCATTTCAACCCAACGAGTCTGGCGAAGGTTAAGGTTAGGCTGGGTGAAGATGTACTTCAAGCTCTTGTGATCGGTGAAGATGTCCACTTTTCTGCCCAACAGAAGGTGTCTCCACGTGATCAAGGCATGAACAACTGCTGCTAGCTCAAGATCATGTGTGGGGTAATTCTTCTCATTTAGTTTCAGCTGACGAGAAGTGTATGCCACAATCCACCACCAAGACCTTGCAATGAAGCATCACAAAAGACTTCATAAGGCTTGGACTCATCCGGAGGAGTAAGAATCGGAGCAGAAATGAGCTTCTCTTTGAGTGTCTTGAATGCCACATCACAATCAGGAGTCCACGAGTACTTGACATGCTTCCGCAACAGGTTGGAAAGAGGCTTGGCAATCTTGGAGAAGTTCTCAACGAACCTTCTGCAATAGCTAGCGAGACCAAGGAAACTTCGGAGTTGCTTGACATTCCGCGGAGGTTCCCAGTTGACAATAGCTTCAACCTTCTCGGGGTTAACAGAAATGCCCTCGGCAGAGATAATATGGCCAAGATAGAGGACTTTATCCAGCCAGAATTCACATTTGGAGAACTTCGCATAGAACCGGTGCTCACGGAGCCTGTCAAGGACCAAACGGAGGTGCTTGGCATGGTCTTCTTCATTCTTGGAGAATACCAAGATGTCATCAAGGTAGACGTGCACGAATTCATTGGTTTATGGGTTGAATATGAAGTGCATCATCCGAGAGAAGGTGGGTGGAGCATTTGCAAGGCCGAAAGACATGACCGTGTATTCATAGGAGCCAAAACTCGTTCTAAATGCGGTCTTAGGAATATCCTCTTCACGGAAACGAATCTGATGGTAACCCATCTGGAGATCGAGCTTCGAGAAAACCTTTGCTCCTTTGAGCTGCTTGAATAATTCATTGATATTGGTGAGCGGGTACTTGTTCTTTATTGTCTTCTTGTTCAATGGCCGGTAATCAACGCAAAGGCGTTCCGTGCCATCCTTCTTCTTGAAAAATTGAACACCACAACCCCAAGGAGAAGTACTTGGTCTGATTAGACCCATACATTCTTGCTCATCGAGTTGTTATTTCAGCTTCTTCAACTCACCAGGAGAAAGCTTGTACGGACGCCGACATGCTGGCTCGGTATCGGGTTCAAGTTCAATGACGAATTCAACTTGACGGTGGGGAGGCATGCCTGGAAGCTCTTCAGGGAATACATCTTCATATTCACAAACCACCAGAATCTGAGAAATGGCATTAATCTCGCCCTTGTCATTTAGAGAGAATAGCCTGATTGTGTTATCTCGAGCTGCGAAGATAATCACGTCTTCGACAGGATGAGTTAGCTTGACCTCCTTGTTTGCACAATCAATGTTTGCATCATGCTTGGAGAGCCAATCCATCCCAAGAATAAGATCAATGTCGGAGTTGCCGAGAACAATCGGTGAAACCAGAAAACTATAATCACCCATGTGAATAGATATGTCCAGAGCAAACACGCTAGAATGCATTCGCTTTCCCGGAGAAATAATTGATAACTCCCTTGGAAAAATTTTGGTGTCAAAATTGTGCTTCGTTGCAAATGGGTGAGATATGAAAGAGCATGATGCACCCAAATCAAACAAGACTTTAGCAGGGATAGAGTTAACTGAGAGGTTACCCATTATCACATCAGAAGAATTCTCTGCTTGAGCTGCATTCATCAGTTTCACTCTTGCTGCCTTGGGATTGTGGTTGACAATAGACGTGCTGACAGGTGGAGGAGGCAGAAGGCGCCTTGTGTTGGGACACTTGTTGGCATAATAACCCTTCTGAGAATACTTGTTGCAAGTAACTTCTGAAAGCGGCTGATGATAAGGACCACTTGGTCTTGGAGCTTGGAACTGAGGCTTGGACTGGTTGCTCGGGTTGGGTGGGTGGGAGAAACCACGACCACCTGAGTGCTTGTTGTTGCTTGGAGGACGGAGCACTGGAGGAGGCGGTAGCCAGAGCTTCTACTGCTTGGCAACCACTTGAGAGGAAGAGGATGAGTGAACAACATCTCTAATCCTCTTTTTGGAAGCTTCACACTTGAGCTGAGCTGCCTCTAGCTTGAGAGCCATATTTTAGAATTGGTCAAATTCATCCGGCTCGAACAAGGTGAGAGCTAGTTGGAGTTCATCTTTCAGACCACCTCGGAACTGATATATCTTGCTCTTGGCATCGGGAATGTCTTGCTTCGCATAACGGGCAAGATTCTGGAACTTGACATTGTATTGATAGACGGACATGGTGCCTTGCTTCAGGTTGCGGAATTGCTCACGCATGCCTTCAATGACACTAGTTGGAATGTGATGAGAGCGGAAATCTTTGCAGAAGTCAGTCCACAAGATCTCACGATCACCTGTGGAGTCTTTGTACTGTTGCCACCAATCAGCAGCTTGATCTTTAAGTTGGAAAGTGGCAAACTTGACATAATCCTTAGGCCTCACGTTACTGCATTCAAAGTGCTTTTTGATGTCTGTGATCCAATCTTCAGCATCTAGCGGGTCCACACAACAACTGAACGACTTTGGTTGGTTTGCCAGGAATTGGTCCAGTGTCGCAAAGTGAGGTTGATTGAATAGATTGCCTTGGCCTTGGTTCCCATGATTGCCTTGATTTGCTTGATTGGCTTGGAAATACTGCATCATCTGCATGAGCATCTAAGTGTTCTGGTTGGTTGCTTGCATAATTGCTCTCCATGCCTCAGACGGAGGAGGAGGGGAAGGAGGACGTTCAGGAGGACGCTCTTCTTCGCCCTCTTGGTTTGGGTTGGGAACCTTCTTAGGAGCCATCCTGAATATGATGACAACCGTTATCCATTGATGCAAAACAGGTAAGCTGAATCAACGGCTAGATATTTGCAACATAAGTCTTTACAATGAACATTCGAACAAAATGAACGAATGAAATCCACAGCTTAATGGTACATCAATCTTGTCGAGAAGCCAGTTGGGAGAACAAAAGATAAAATAAAAACAACAAGGTACAGATGGAACAAATACATGATAGAAGTTTCGTCCCACATGTTCGTGCTGAATGCCCCATGGTAGTGTTACAAAGGGTGTTGCAATCCCCGGATCTGCATAGCCAAGGACCATTTAAGATGCAACTCCCAATTGGAACAACGCCCATGAAACCTCTTCACTCGATGTTGAACCCCAAACCTCAAACCATGCACTCGTTGGAAGAATACGTACGAGCTACTTGAAACCCACCTATTAATTCCCAAAGCTTTCCAGTTATGCAATCTCGTGTTGGGGATACAGGTGAAGCACCGCGCACTCAACTCTAAACCTACATCCAGCTGTATCCATCCATCAACACATAACCAGTCATCCTCGGAAACTGTTTACCTCGGACCTTCGAAATGCATCCGCTATACTAGCTGTGGCAATATTCCCGAACTATCCCACCAGTACTGGGTGACGTCGAGGTTATCTCACCACCAGACATGCATAGAAGAGTTTTCGATGTCAGCCGACTCTGGTATTCTAGAACCGCTACGATACATTTGTGACGACAACACCTCGGACCACAACTCCCCGGGACACTGCCTCAACCCCTAAATGACAGGAGGCATCGAGAACAATGTTCTCGTCACAAAGATATCGGAACAAACCAAACAATACCCGCATGATCCTAAATTTTTTTAGTGAATGTTTTAGAATAGAGGAGATAGAACAACATCAGGAGTCCTCACCAGAGCGATGAAGGGATGAGGAGTAAAAAGAAATCCTACTCTCAGGTATATATATAGGACTCAAAACATTTAATGTGTGTGCCTAGACTCAACCGTCAGCGATTCAATCAATCAGGGGGCTCCTAGGTCGGAGAAGGCTCTGAATACCAACTTGTAATGCCCAGTATGTGACTATGTCTCCCACGTGTCGAGGCACGACTTAAAGACATAAGCGCATACTAGAATGATCTCAAGTTTGGTATCTTTGCACATCTCATGTAAAATTCCGGGATGAAATAGTAAAAAGATAGTTGGCTTACACTCGCCACGTCACACAATGAATACAATAGCATACATCATCCAAAGAACATCAGGGTCCGACTACGAACGAAAATCCAAATGAGAAAGATACCAAAACACAAGCACGGATCCTCCTAGTAAGAACCACTACTGATCGTCGGGATAAGAAACATAGTAACGTCCATGCTCTTCATCGAACTCCCAGTGAAGTTCTGAACCATCTCCTGCATTGTTCTCAACGGTACCTGCATCTGGTGTGTGTTGAATCTGTGAGACACAAAGGACTCAACAATCCCGTTCTCGGGTATCAAAACTACCAAAGATTTAGGTGTGGAAAGGTTGTAAACAAGGGTTGCAGCAAGTACTAAGCTCTAGCTTACGAGTTTAGAGCGAGAAGAGAACAAGTGCCAACGATCGCCAAGTTGATCAAGAAGTGATCCTAACTACTCACGATCAAACATAGCCCCATCGTGTTCACTTCCCGAAGCCCTTCGGAAAGAGACCATCACGGTTAATCACACGGGTAGTGTATTCATGAATAAGGTGTCAAGTTATCTACAACCGGAGATTAACAAATTCCCATCTGCCACATAACCGCGGGCACGGCTTTCGAAAGATCAAACCCTGCAGGGGTGTCCCAACTTAGCCCATCACAAGCTCACGATCTGCAGAGTCGCAACTCAAAAGTGGGAAGACCGGAGTATCCTCGGAATCCCGTGCTCAAGATATTTCGACGAAGGTAAAACTAATCCAGCAAGACATCCTGGCGTGCCGACACCCTGATAGTAGCCACGCGTATCTAGTCTTAGGCCACGATCGGATGGGCGATGCTACAGGTTTTTACCAGCCCTCGGGTTTCCCCAAGGTGGCCCTGCAGGACCCCCAGTTTGGACCAGCACTCATGAGGAGCACTGGCCCGGGTTGTTAATTAAGAACTCGGGTTTGCAACGCCCTATGCAAATTTTAGTTATTAGGCAAATGTAAAACCAAGGTTGGGCCTTGCTGGAAAAGCTTTAAACAGAGCGAATTATAAAGGGGGGCCCATAAACCCCAACCGTGTTAGGAACGCAAAATCAAGGAACATAACACCGGTTTATCGGTTCCTAAGGTGGCATGAGTGGAACAAAACACCAAGCAAAAGGCTTAGCCTTCCACCCATTACCAATATATAGGTGAATTAATTTAACAGGTATTTATATATTGTGTTATCCCAACAACAACTTCATCATGGAGCAATCTTCAAAAACTTCACCTGCAACTAACAACGCTATAAGAGGGGCTGAGCGATGCATACTTAGCCAAACAACGGTTTGCTAGGAAGGTGGTTAGAGTGTTTCATGGCAACAATAGGGGGGCTGACAAACAGAAATAGGCATCGAGGCAATATCTAAAGAACGAGACATCTAGCATAGGCAAAGATAGAAGTGATATCTAGGAATGGTCATCTTGCCTGTTGATTCCACGGAGGGATCGTAACCTTGCTCCTCAAACTCAGCCTCGAAAGGAACCTCGAACTCCGAATCGTCACCGGGCTCTAACCAACACAACAATGCAAACACCGGAACAACTAGCAATCATCATGCAATGCTCAAACACATGATGCATGAATATGATGCATATGAACATGGGTAGGATATGATGCAACTCCTAGGGACAAGAAGAGTGCACAAGCAACATGGCAATAGCAAGATCATACACACATGAGGAACACAAGCAAAAGGAACAAAACTAACATGGCCACAAGTGGTTATGTAGATTAATTAAACAAGCATCCAACAAGTTTCAAAAGTTGTTTAACATGGCAAGGGGTGCAACTAGGACTAACAGCAACATGCTAGCATTTTAAATGGGCCGGAAAGAACAAACGACAATTTCCGGAAACTCCAATATTCATATAATTACAAATAGGACAGATCTGAGATAGTCATATTTTAAAGTTGTTAAACATGCAAAACAACAGCGCCACATTAATCTACACATTTTCCCACCCCAAAAGCATATAAAGTTTGTTAAATTTGGAGTTGTTGATATTTAGTTATGATTTTTATAAGTTTGAGCATATTTTAAACACAAATTAATTCAAAACAGCATTTTAAATGTTTGTAAACATGGCAACAAACTTCATATTAATATTCTACATGAAAAACTGAGCAGTTTTCATATATAACTCATTTTCATCAGATGCATATTTTAAAAGATAATAAATATGCAAAGAAAATGCAAAAAAGAAAAAAGGAAAAACAAAAACAGAAAAGAAAACAAAGAAAAAAGGGACAAGCTGACCCAGACTGGATCTAGCCGCAGCCACTGACCCGTGGGTCCTCGGGCGCGGAGGTGGCAGCGGCGGGTGTGAGAGTGGGTGTGCGCGAGCTGGGTGGATGACAGGTGGGGCCGCCCTGTCAGTGGCACATATGAAGCAAAAAGGGGGGGAATAATTCCACTGTCCCTGGCGTGACTCGAACCCAGCCCGCTGGCTAACTGACGAAGAGACACACCACTGGGCTACGAGCGTGCATCTGACGGAGATGGTGCGTGTGGCCTAATGCATTAACTGAAGATGCAGGAAGCAGGGGGAAACAGAGCCCGTCGGAGTAGCTCGTCGGAGCTGCTCCGGTGACCAATTCAGGTGGCGGAGTAGTGCGGTGTGCTCCTGGGGGAGTCCCGCACCCACGACGCAAACTTGCAGGTCCTAACTTCAACTACAACGATGCCGGCGACAAGCAATAGAGGCGGTGGCGACGCACAACGGCTCTGCAAAGCACGGGCCCTAGTGGAGCGGCGAGAGCATAAACGGGACCTACGTGACACGGCGGAGGCGACGGGCAACAGAGGAGCGGCTACGGTGGTCGAGACACTCGCTGGAGACGAGGCCCGACGGTGACGAGCTCAGGTGCACGGCGAACTATGAGTTAGACGGCGCGAAAGAAGGGGAAAGAGGCACAGGGAGGTGCGCGAACGTACCACAAGCACGGAGGTGTGCTTGGTTAGCCTGGAGGTGGACGGAATCGACGACGATGATGATCAAATGCTTGCGGTGGCCGTAGTCGACGTCGAGGAAGAAGAGGTAGACGTCGTGGCCTTCAGCTCCATGAAGTAGCCATAGACGACGTAGTCGACGTCGGGGAAGGAGAAGGGCAAGGTTGGCGAGGCTGCGGAGGACGAGGGGCTCGTCGGCGATGAGCCCGTGCGCTCAGATGCGCTCGGGATGGCGACGCAGCGGCGGATCTGGTGGCTCTCAGCTCACCAAGCGGTGGGAGAAAGAAGAGGAGAACCCTAGGGTTAGGTTGGACACCAAGGGGGCTTAAAAGGGAGACCAAGGCGACGACGGTGCACGACGGCGTGCACTGCCGCGTTCCCCATGGTGTGCGCTGGAGGAGGAAGAAAAGGTGGGTGAGAAGATGGCCGCGGTTGCTGACATGTGGGTCCGATGTGGCCACGTGGTCGCGGAGCAGCGGGGGTAAGTGGGCGTGTGGATGAGAAAGGGAGAGAGGGACGCGCGTGGGCTCAAGCTGGGCTGCTGGTGCTGGGCCGAGGGGGGAGGCTGGCCCAGGTAGCTGCTGGCTGCGCTACTGGCTGTTGCTGCAGATGCTTTTCCTTTTCTTTTTCTTCAGGCAGAAAAAACAAAAGAAAAGTGCAGGCTAAAAGAAAAGGAATTTGGAGGAAAATAAAATATCCCCATGCTCCTGGATTTATGCCCTATTTTATAAATTTGGTTTGGGCATATTAGAGGTAGAAAAATAAAACAAGTTTGAATATGGTTCAAACTTCTGTCATTTTTGAACCTAACCAAATCAATTCAAATTGGGGCAAGGCTTTGCAAGGTGACTTATGTCAAGGCAACAAAGAAGTGGGGAGGAGATGAACATTTCTAGAAGAGGCTAAGTCACTTGCAAAATTACTTAATGAATGGAAAAGAAAAGGAGGACGAAGAAGAGTGGAGCAAAAGAAGGAGGGGGTTAGGGTTTAGCATGGCCAAGGTCTTGCTATCACCACCAACACACAAGAACAAGGTACTCACATGACCAACACAATACAACTAAGGATGCAACACAACAAGTGAAAGAAGGTCATGATGATCATGATGCAAAGGTGATGATGAGTAATGCATGAATGCAAAGAAAAAAATAAGATGACAATGCAATGACAATAAGAATGCATAAATGAAAAGAACCCCCAAGGAAAGGACAAGGATCAAATTGATAATTTCTTTATTGCCATATATGGAAGGTATCACATATGGGGTGTTACAATAGGGCCATATTATTAACAAGCAAAAGGATCAACACAAGTCTTCAAGTCTTGAAGAAAAAATAAAAACAAAGGCTCGCAACGAGCGAGAAAGTAATAGAAAAGCCATAGCCGGCTGGCAAAGAAGATAGGATCACTAAAAGCCTATCCTATTACATGACCGCCATCCAAACCGGTTGAAAATACCCAGTGCTACCATATCCCAACGGGTAGATCCAGTAACCATACGCTCCCTGGCCTCCGTCGGAGTGAGTAGCGACCACATACGGATCAATGCAATGGATCGGAAGACAACCTGCATAAAATGAATATTTGTTGTTCTGTTAAAGACTAAATCATTTCTACAGTTCCAGACTGCCCATAATAAAGCACATACTCCTACATGAATGTGTCTCGCGGTTTCGGATTCTATCCCATCTAGTCACGTCCCAAATAACGTATTGATAGAATTGGGAGGAGTAATATTAAAAGCTATGTGGACCGACCGCCACAATTTTTTTGCCAAAGGGAAATAGAGAAAGAGGTGTTTGATTGTTTCATTTTGGTCGCAAAAACTACATCTTGTAGATCCTATCCAATTGTGTTTTGCCAAATTGTCCTTAGTCAGAATAACTTGTTTATGCACAAACCACATAAACACTTTCATTTTCAAAGGAACTTTGACTTTCCAAACATGTTTCGACAGAGGAATAGTGCTAGAGTTGATAACATCCACATACATGGATTTAACCGAAAACTTTCCATTCTTGGTTAGTTTCCAGTGCACCTGATCGGACTGTTGGGACAGCTGAACATCCATCAGTCTTCTCACAAGATGGAGCCAGGCTTCCCAATGGTTTCCCGCTAGCGTCCTCCTAAATTGAATATTGAGAGGATTGGGCTGCAGTACTGTTGCAACGTAAGCATCTCTACGCTGAACAATACTATAGAGAGAAGGATATTGGAGTGCGAGGGGCGTCTCCCCTAGCCATGTATCCTCCGTGAATCTCATAGTGGTGCCGTTTCCAACTATAAAATTTGTACTACTGAAAAAGAGTGATTAACTCTCATCAATCCTTTCCAAAAAGGTGAATCAGTCGGCCTCACTGTCATGTGGGACAAGGTTTTTGAGTGAAGTTACTTATTACGCAAGATCTGAGCTCATGTGGCCTCCGTCTCTTCAGATAGCCTTAACAGTCACTTGCTGAGAAGACATCTGTTCTTCACCTCAAGATTTTCAATGCCTAGACCCCTTGGTCTTTTGGCCTACAAATGATATCCCATTTATCAAGTCTGTACTTTCATTTTAGTTCATCATTTTGCCAGAAAAAACATGATCGATAGAAGTCCAGCCTTTTTCGGACTCCAACTGGTACCTCAGAAAAGGAAAGGAGAAACATGGGCATACTCGTGAGGACCGAATTAATGAGAATAAGTCGGCCTCCGTATGACATCAACTTGCCCTTCCAGTAGCTTAGTTTCTTTTCAAATCGATCCTCAATGCACTTCCATTCTCCGTTTGTCAATTTGCGGTGGTGGATTGGTATTCCTAAATACATGAATGGTAGAGCCCCCAATTCGCATCCAAACAATTGTTTATACGCATCTTGATCATCCTTAGCTCTTCCAAAACAAAACAGTTCGCTTTTGTGGAAGTTAATCTTTAATCCTGACAATTGTTCGAATAAGCATAACACCAGCTTCATGTTTCGTGCTTTTTCCAAGTCATGCTCCATGAAGATGATAGTATCATCAGCGTACTGAAGGATGGACACACCTCCGTCAACTAAGTGCGGAACGAGGCCACATACCTGACCCGCATCCTTGGCCCTTCCTATTAGAATTGTCAACATGTCGACCACTATGTTGAATAAAATAGGTGACATCGGATCTCCTTGTCTGAGACCTTTGTGTGTTTGGAAATAGTGACCTATGTCATCATTCACTTTAATTCCAACACTTCACTTTTGCATGAAAGATTCTACCTGGTGTCTCCAGGCCTGATCAAAACCTTTCATACACAAAGCCTGCTAAAGGAAAGGCCATTTGACCTTATCGTACGCGTTCTAAAAGTCCACCTTGAAAACAACTCCATCTAGTTTTTTCGTGTAGATTTCATGGAGCGTTTCATGCAAGACGACAACCCCTTCTAGGATGTTTCTGTCCGACATGAAAGCAGTTTGGGACGGCTGCACCACAGTGTGCACAATTTGCGTGAGCCTATTAGTCCCAACCTTGGTGAAAATTTAGAAACTTACATTAAGAAGACAGATAGGCCTGAACTGCTCAATACAAACAGCCTCTATTTTCTTAGGAAGCAAAGTTATCGTTCCAAAATTTAATTGAAACAACTGAAGCTGACCATAGAATAGATCATGGAACATCGGTAACAAATCCCCTTTGATAATATGCTAGCATTTTTTATAAAACTCGCCGGAAAACCATACGGTACTGGAGCCTTATTGTTCTTCATTTGTGAAATGGCTTCAAACACCTCTTTCTCTGAAAATGGGGCGGTCAAAATATCATTCTCATCCGCCGAGAGTTGAGGGACATCCTCAGCCCGGAACTCATCCAAGGATACAAAGTTATCATTCGGAGGCCCGAACAGTTGTTTATAATAATTTGTTATATAAACCTTTGGGTTTTGTTGTCCTGCAATCGTCCCCTCATCCTGCTCAAGCGGAAATATCTCCTTCTTTCTGTGCTTGCCATTAGTAATCATATGAAAGAATTGAGTGTTGTCGTCCCCTTGGATTATTTTGCGAACTTTAGCCCGCAAATCCCACTTCAATTCCTCCTCTTGAAGAAGCTCTTTCAGTCTCATCTCCGCCTCCACTTTCGCTTCCAGCTCGCTGGTATCTAAAATAGTGGACTCTGCTTTTAAATCTAGGGATTGAATAAGTACAAGGAGCCTTTCCTTTTCAACCTTATAAATCCCATGCATATGCTTAGCCCATCCACGAAGAAATCTTCGTAGATGCCTACTCTTATTCTGCCATCTTTCCACATGAGACCTCCCTCTTGAATCTTTAGCCCATTCCCTTGCTATCAGATCCAGGAACCCTTCTCTTTCAAACCACACTAATTTGAAAGAAAAAGTGTTTTTATTCCCCATATGAGTTGCCTTGCCAGAATCCACTAGTAACGGGGTGTAGTCCGAGATTGCGCGCGATAACGCTTGGACTGTTACCAGGGGAAACTTCTGATCCCATTCGACGCTAGCGAGAACTCGATCTAAATTCTCAAATGTCGGGTTTGGCAACGTATTCGCCCAAGTAAACTTCCTACCAGAAAGCTCTATCTCTCTAAGATCCAAGCTTTCGATAATGGTATTGAACATAAACGACCATCTGCCGTCAAAATTCTCATTATTTTTTCCTCCCTCCTTTTAATAATATTAAAATCACCTCCAGCAAGGATTGGGAGCTGCTCGCTACCGCATATACGGACAAGATCAGCCAAAAAATCCGGTTTGAGTTATGGCTGCACGGCACCATACACTGCCACCAATGCCCAATCAAACCCATCTTCCTTTGACCTGACCCGACACTTTACTGCAAAATCTCCCATGACCACACTCCGGACTTCCAAAGAATCACATTTAACCCCAAGTAAGATCCCATGGGACCTCCCTCTTGGAGGTAAGCAATGCCAGACAAAATCGATACCTCCAGATAAAGTGCTAAGGAACTGAGGGGTGAAATTATCCCTCCCAGTTTCTGAAAGAGCGATAAAATCCAACTGGTGTTCAATGGACGCATCCGCTAGAAACCTTCTTTTAGCCAAGTCTTTGAGACCTCTGCTATTCCAAAAGATTCCTCTCATATTTCATCGTGAATTTTTTTAGAGGTACAGATCCTAGCGCTTCTACGCACAGCCGAAGCTGGATAAATCTTCCCTTTCCACTTCCGCTTAGGCTTATCTTGCTCCTCCATCCGATCCTCACAACCGGGCTTCGTGGTCCTCACCTCCGGAACATCTACATGGGTAGAGTCCCTTGGGGAACTGCATCCCTCTTCCTCTTCTATCTCAGGAATGAAGGGAAAAGATCCGCACAGAAACTATCAAGAACCCTGACTCCCAACGCATCTATGTCGGAATCGTTCATGGGTTTAATGGCTGCTAAGTTACGAATCATATCTAAAGCGTGTTATGCTTCGAGATCCAGGATATCATTAATTGATCTAGTAATTTCACTGTCATTACTACCTAGTGAAACCCCTAGTTTATTTGCATTGTGAACAATCTCATCATCGGAAAAATGGTAAATAGAATTGGATGTATTGACCGACATACCAGTAGTGACCTCCTTGTCACGAAGCTTGGCCGCACTCATAGCGCACCTTAGCTGCATGTCATCAACATTCGGCTTATCCTCGAAGCGACTACTCATTCTTCGTCCTTCAGAAATAGGATCCGGGATCCCTCCAAAACCAATGATCTCCTCCAGCGTGGCTCCGTTTGGGATATGGCCTCCTGCCCAACCCCCAACAGAGCCCAACTGAACTGAAGCAGTAGAGGTACTACTGAGAGTCATCGAACGCACCGAAGCCTCCCGCGGCAGCTGCCTATGTCTGGATCTCGGGGACGCCACAGCCCCCCCCCCTCCCGGCCGAAGGTGCCACCGGAGAAGTAGGGGTGCAGGCCACCTGCCCACGTCCCCTCCCGGCCTGGCCCCAACGGCAAAGTGTGGCAAAGCTGTCACCGAGTCCGACGCCACAGACACAGCCGCAGCCGTGTGTACCAACGAAGAGGCATGGGCGGGGGCCTCCTGCCCGCACCCCCCTCCTGGTCCAGCCGCTGGAGACGAGCTCGCCACAGGAGAGACAGGGCGACGGCCTCCTGCCCGCGCCCCCTCCCAGCCCGGCTGCCGAAGCCGAGTGATCCACAAGAGAGGCAGGGGCAGAGGCCTCCTACCCGTGCCCCCTCCCTGCCCGGCTGCCCCGCTGGCCCGTGGTACGACCATCTCCGCGCCAGTCATCGCCGGAATCCTCGCCAGCAGTGAATCACCCCTCGGTGAGGGAGATCGTATGGCCGCCTGCCCAAGATCATCCCCACCATCTAGGTCCAACTGGGCACCCAGGTTAATCGCTACCGGTAGTGTTGGTGGACTCTCCTCTGAGGTTATCGCAGTAGCTAACTCGTCAGTACAACCAACCATAGGTACATCAGCATCAGCAAAATCCAGGGAAGGAAGTGACCTCTCAAGCCAACTATCACACTCCACCCGATCGCTCCACAATCGAGGGGGCACAGAAGCAGGCTCGAACGAACCAAATCTCAACATGTTCATGGATACCTTAGTCGACGGTGAAGTTTCTTTCCCGGGTGCCAGCGCGCCAGAGCCCGAGATGTTAGACGCATCACGCCCACGTTCATCCTCTCGCATCTCATTGCTACCCGAGCCATCATCCTTATCAAGCATGTCCACATCATTCCCTACCAAGGCCTCAGAGAAAAGCTCGGGATCCTCAAACTCTATCTCGAGATTGTAAATCATGCCTCTACGAGTCCACTTAACCACATCAGGGACGTACTCGAGATCCAGAACACTGACAAGCATCTGGTGTGTGTTGAATTTGTGAGCCACAAAGGACTCAAAAATCCCGTTCCCGGGTATCAAAACTACCAAAGATTTAGGTGTGGAAAGGTTGTAAACAAGGGTTGCAGCAAGTACTAAGCACTAGCTTACGAGTTTAGAGTGAGAAGAGAACAAGTGCCAACGATCGCCAAGTTGATCAAGAAGTGATCCTAACTACTCACGATCAAACATAACCCCACCGTGTTCACTTCCCGAAGCCCTTCGGAAAGAGACCATCACGGTTACTCACACAGGTAGTGTATTCATGAATAAGGTGTCAAGTTATCTACAACCGGAGATTAACAAATTCCCATCTGCCACATAACCGCGGGCACGGGTTTCGAAAGATCAAACCCTGCAGGGGTGTCCCAACTTAGCCCATCACAAGCTCACAATCTGCGGAGTCGCAACTCAAAAGTGGGAAGACCGGAGTATCCTCGGAATCCCGTGCTCAAGATATTTTGACGAAGGTAAAACTAATCCAGCAAGACCTCCCGTCGTGCCAATACCCTGATAGTAGCCACGCGTATCTAGTCTCAGGCCACGACCGGATGGGCGATGCTACAGGTTTTTACCAGCCCTCGGGTTTCCCCAAGGTGGCCCTGCAGGACCCCCAGTTTGGACCAGCACTCATGAGGAGCACTGGCCCGGGTTGTTAATTAAGAACTCGGGTTTGCAACGCCCTATGCAAATTTTAGTTATTAGGCAAATGTAAAACCAAGGTTGGGCCTTGCTGGAAAAGCTTTAAACAGAGAGAATTATCAAGGGGGGCCCATAAACCCCAACCGTGTTAGGAACGCAAAATCAAGGAACATAACACCGGTTTATCGGTTCCTAAGGTGGCATGAGTGGAACAAAACACCAAGCAAAAGGCTTAGCCTTCCACCCATTACCAATTATAGGTGAATTAATTTAACAGGTATTTATATATTGTGTTATCCCAACAACAACTTCATCATGGAGCAATCTTCAAAAACTTCACCTGCAACTAACAACGCTATAAGAGGGGCTGAGCGATGCATACTTAGCCAAACAACGGTTTACTAGGAAGGTGGTTAGAGTGTTTCATGGCAACAATAGGAGGGCTGACAAACAGAAATAGGCATCGAGGCAATATCTAAAGAACGAGACATCTAGCATAGGCAAAGATAGAAGTGATATCTGGGAATGGTCATCTTGCCTGTTGATTCCACGGAGGGATCGTAACCTTGCTCCTCAAACTCAGCCTCGAAAGGAACCTCGAACTCCGAATCGTCACCGGGCTCTAACCAACACAACAATGCAAACACCGGAACAACTATCAATCATCATGCAATGCTCAAACACATGATGCATGAATATGATGCATATGAACATGGGTAGGATATGATGCAACTCCTAGGGACAAGAAGAGTGCACAAGCAACATGGCAATAGCAAGATCACACACACATGAGGAACACAAGCAAAAGGAACAAAACTAACATGGCCACAAGTGGTTATGTAGATTAATTAAACAAGCATCCAACAAGTTTCGAAAGTTGTTTAACATGGCAAGGGGTGCAACTAGGACTAACAGCAACATGCTAGCATTTTAAATGGGCCGAAAAGAACAAACAACAATTTCCGGAAACTCCCATATTCATATAATTACAAATAGGACAGATCTGAGATAGTCATATTTTAAAGTTGTTAAACATGCAAAACAACAGCGCCACATTAATCTACACATTTTTCCACCCCAAAAGCATATAAAGTTTGTTAAATTTGGAGTTGTAGATATTTAGTTATGATTTTTATAAGTTTGAGCATATTTTAAACACAAATTAATTCAAAACAGCATTTTAAATGTTTTTAAACATGGCAACAAACTTCATATTAATATTCTACATGAAAAAGTAAGCAGTTTTCATATATAACTCATTTTCATCAGATGCATATTTTAAAAGATAATAAATATGCAAAGAAAATGCAAAAAAGAAAAAAAGAAAAACAAAAACAGAAAAGAAAACAAAGGAAAAAGGGACAAGCTGACCCAGACTGGATCTAGCCGCAGCCACTGACCCGTGGGTCCTCGGGCGTGGAGGTGGCAGCGGCGGGTGTGAGAGTGGGTGTGCGCGAGCTGGGTGGATGACAGGTGGGGGCGCCCTGTCAGTGGCACATATGAAGCAAAAAGGGGGGAATAATTCCACTGTCCCTGGCGTGACTCGAACCCAGCACGCTGGCTAACTGACGAAGAGACACACCACTGGGCTACGAGCGTGCATCTGACGGAGATGGTGCGTGTGGCCTAATGCATTAACTGAAGATGCAGGAAGCAGGGGGAAACAGAGCCCGTCGGAGTAGCTCGTCGGAGCTGCTCCAGCGACCAATTCAGGTGGCGGAGTAGTGCGGTGTGCTCCTGGGGGAGTCCCGCACCCACGACGCAAACTTGCAGGTCCTAACTTCAACTACAACGATGCCGGCGACAAGCAATAGAGGCGGCGGCGACGCACAACGGCTCTGCAAAGCACGGGCCCTAGTGGAGCGGCGAGAGCATAAACGGGACCTACGTGACACGGCGGAGGCGACGGGCAACAGAGGAGCGGCTACGGTGGTCTAGACACTCGCTGGAGACGAGGCCCGACGGTGACGAGCTCGGGTGCACGGCGAACTATGAGCTAGACGGCGCGAAAGAAGGGGAAAGAGGCACAGGGAGGTGCGCGAACGTACCACAAGCACGGAGGTGTGCTTGGTTAGCCTGGAGGTGGATGGAGTCGACGACAACGACGATCAAATGCTTGTGGTGGCCGGAGTCTACGTCGAGGAAGAAGAGGTTGACGTCGTGGCCTTTAGCTCCGTGAAGTAGCCGTAGACGACGTAGTCGACGTCGGGGAAGGAGAAGGGCAAGGTTGGCGAGGCTGCGGAGGACGAGGGGCTCGTCGGCGACGAGCCCGTGCGCTCAGATGCGCTTGGGATGGCGACGCAGCGGCGGATCTGGTGGCTCTCAGCTCACCAAGAGGTGGGAGAAAGAAGAGGAGAACCCTAGGGTTAGGTTGGACACCAAGGGGGCTTAAAAGGGAGGCCAGGGCGACGACGGTGCGCGACGGCATGCACTGCCGCGTTCCCCATGGTGTGCGCTGGAGGAGGAAGAAAAGGTGGGTGAGAAGATGGCCGCGGTCGCTGACATGTGGGTCCGATGTGGCCACGTGGTCGCGAAGCAGCGGGGGTAAGTGGGCGTGCGGGTGAGAAAGGGAGAGAGGGACGCGCGTGGGCTCAAGCTGGGCTGCTGGCGCTGGGCCGAGGGGGGAGGCTGGCCCAGGTAGCTGCTGGCTGCGCTGCTGGCTGTTGCTGCAGATGCTTTTCTTTTCTTTTTCTTCAGGCAGAAAAAACAAAAGAAAAGCGCAGGCTAAAAGCAAAGGAATTTGGAGGAAAATAAAATATCCCCATGCTCCTGGATTTATGCCCTATTTTATAAATTTGGTTTGGGCATATTAGAGGTAGAAAAATAAAACAAGTTTGAATATGGTTCAAACTTCTGTCATTTTTGAACCTAACCAAATCAATTCAAATTGGGGCAAGGCTTTGCAAGGTGACTTATGTCAAGGCAACAAAGAAGTGGGGAGGAGATGAACATTTCTAGAAGAGGCTAAGTCACTTGCAAAATTACTTAAAGAATGGAAAAGAAAAGGAGGACGAAGAAGAGTGGAGCAAAAGAAGGAGGGGGTTAGGGTTTAGCATGGCCAAGGTCTTGCTATCACCACCAACACACAAGAACAAGGTACTCACATGACCAACACAATACAACTAAGGATGCAACACAACAAGTGAAAGAAGGTCATGATGATCATGATGCAAAGGTGATGATGAGTAATGCATGAATGCAAAGAAAAAAATAAGATGACAATGCAATGACAATAAGAATGCATAAATAAAAAGAACCCCCAAGGAAAGGACAAGGATCAAATTGATAATTTCTTTATTGCCATATATGGAAGGTATCACATATGGGGTGTTACAAACTCTGCTCCACTACAAAAAGATCTCGTGCCAAGATCTAGGACTGAAAGAAGGAGGGATACTCGGAACGGAGATGACCTTCTCATTCCCTTGTAGCTTCTCGGTTGGTATGGTGTGACCACTTCACTTTCAAGAATTTGATGGACTTGTTGCGGGTCTTGCGCTCAGTTTCTTCGAGAATAGCAACGGGGTTCTCATGATAAGACAAGTCTTGTTGAAGATCAATCTCTTCGAACGGAATGGTGCGTTCAGGCGTCTTGAAGCACTTGCGGAGTTGAGACACGTGAAACACATCATGCACATTTGCAAAGTTGGAGGGAAGCTCGAGTTGGTAGGCTAGATCGCCTCTCTTGCCAAGAATCTTGAAAGGGCCCACGTATCTTGGAGCAAGCTTGCCCTTGATACCGAACCTCTGAGTGCCCTTCATGGGAGAAACACGGAGATAGACATGGTCCAATGTCGAAAGCCAAGTCATGATGCTTGCCGTCATAGTAGCTCTTTTGACGCGATTGCGCGGCTTTGAGATTCTCACGTATGACTTTGCACATTTCCTCGGATTCTGAGATCAAATCATTTCCAAGGAGTTGACGTTCACCAGTCTCGGACCAGTTGAAAGGGGTAAGGCACTTTCTGCCATAGAGGATTTCAAAAGGAGCTTTGTCGGCACTTGCTTGGAAACTGTTGTTGTAGGAGAATTCAGCAAATGGAAGGCAATCTTCCCATTTCATACCGAAGGAGATGACACATGCTTTGAGCATATCTTCAAGGATTTGGTTCACTATTCGTACTTGACCACTAGTCTAAGGGTGAAACGCAATGCTGAAGCGAATCTTGGTGCCCATGGCTGACTGGAAAGAATCCCAGAACTTGGAAGTGAACAAGCTTCCACGGTCTGAGGAGTTCACTTGAGGAATTCCATGCAAAGAAACAATTCTCGAGGTGTACAGCTCTGCCAGCTGACCTACGTTGATGGATTCTTTGACGAGAAGAAAATGAGCTACTTTAGTTAGCTTGTCCATCACCACAAAGATAGCATCATTTCCCTTCTTGGACTTGGGAAAACCAGTGACGAAATCCATCTCAATGTGATTGAATTTCCACTCGGGAATAGGTAGAGGTTGAAGGAGTGCGACTGGACGTTGATGCTCTGCCTTCACTCTTCTACAGACATCACATTCATTCACGAATTGGGCAATCTCCCTTTTCATGCGAGTCCACCAATATGATTGCTTGAGGTCATGATACATCTTGGAGCTTCCTGGATGTATCGAGAGGAGTGAGTCATGTGCTTCGTTCATTATGAGCTTCCTGAGATCACCTTTGGGATCCACGATCCTGTCCTCAAAGAACAAGGTCTCTTTCTCATCAATGCGATAGCACTTGTACTTGGGAGTACCCTTAGCAATACCATGTTTCACTTTCTGCACCATAGCATTACTGAGTTGGGCCTCACGAATTTGATCTTCCAAGGTAGGAGCAACTTGAAGGTTTGCAAGAAATCCTTGCGGAACAACTTGGAGGTTGAGCTTCCTAAATGATTCACAAAGTTCAGGCTGGAACGGTTTGAGAAGGAGATTGTTGCAATACGCCTTTCTGCTCAAGGCATCTGCAATGACATTGTACTTGCCAGGAGTATACTCAATGCTTGGATCGTACTCTTGAATCATTTCAACCCAACGAGTCTGGCGAAGGTTAAGGTTTGGCTGGGTGAAGATGTACTTCAAGCTCTTGTGATCGGTGAAGATGTCCACTTTTCTGCCCAACAGAAGGTGTCTCCACGTGATCAAGGCATGAACAACTGCTGCTAGCTCAAGATCATGTGTGGGGTAATTCTTCGCATTTGGTTTCAGCTGATGAGAAGTGTATGCCACAATCCACCACCAAGACCTTGCAATGAAGCATCACAAAAGACTTCATAAGGCTTGGACTCATCCGGAGGAGTAAGAATCGGAGCAGAAATGAGCTTCTCTTTGAGTGTCTTGAATGCCACATCACAATCAGGAGTCCACGAGTACTTGACATGCTTCCGCAACAGGTTGGAAAGAGGCTTGGCAATCTTGGAGAAGTTCTCAACGAACCTTCTGCAATAGCTAGCGAGACCAAGGAAACTTCGGAGTTGCTTGACATTCCGCGGAGGTTCCCAGTTGACAATAGCTTCAACCTTCTCGGGGTTAACAGAAATGCCCTCGGCAGAGATAATATGGCCAAGATAGAGGACTTTATCCAGCCAGAATTCACATTTGGAGAACTTCGCATAGAACCGGTGCTCACGGAGCCTGTCAAGGACCAAACGGAGGTGCTTGGCATGGTCTTCTTCATTCTTGGAGAATACCAAGATGTCATCAAGGTAGACGTGCACGAATTCATTGGTTTATGGGTTGAATATGAAGTGCATCATCCGAGAGAAGGTGGGTGGAGCATTTGCAAGGCCGAAAGACATGACCGTGTATTCATAGGAGCCAAAACTCGTTCTGAATGCGGTCTTAGGAATATCCTCTTCACGGATACGAATCTGATGGTAACCCATCTGGAGATCGAGCTTCGAGACAACCTTTGCTCCTTTGAGCTGCTTGAATAATTCATTGATATTGGGGAGCGGGTACTTGTTCTTTATTGTCTTCTTGTTCAATGGCCGGTAATCAACGCAAAGGCGTTCCGTGCCATCCTTCTTCTTGAAAAATTGAACACCACAACCCCAAGGAGAAGTACTTGGTCTGATTAGACCCATACATTCTTGCTCATCGAGTTGTTATTTCAGCTTCTTCAACTCACCAGGAGAAAGCTTGTACGGACGCCGACATGCTGGCTCGGTATCGGGTTCAAGTTCAATGACGAATTCAACTTGACGGTGGGGAGGCATGCCTGGAAGGTCTTCAGGGAATACATCTTCATATTCACAAACCACCGGAATCTGAGAAATGGCATTAATCTCGCCCCTGTCATTTAGAGAGAATAGCCTGATTGTGTTATCTCGAGCTGCGAAGATAATCACGTCTTCGACAGGATGAGTTAGCTTGACCTCCTTGTTTGCACAATTAATGTTTGCATCATGCTTGGAGAGCCAATCCATCCCAAGAATAAGATCAAATGTCGAAGTTGCCGAGAACAATCGGTGAAACCAGAAAACTGTAATCACCCATGTGAATAGATATGTCCAGCGCAAACACGCTAGAATGCATTCGCTTTCCCAGAGAAATAATTGATAACTCCCTTGGCAAATTTTTGGTGTCAAAATTGTGCTTCATTGCAAATGGGTGAGATATGAAAGAGCATGATGCACCCGAATCAAACAAGACTTTAGCAGGGATAGAGTTAACTGAGAGGTTACCCATTATCACATCAGAAGAATAGGGGGATACAAAAAGTAATAAGAGAAACAAACAGAATGAAACATTTGGTGTGGTTTAATTCATTCTCAATCTTGTTTCCCCTTGCGCTTCGAGGGAAATAAAGGGGAAATCACTGATTCATTTTGAGTTGTTTTCTAACTGACTCATTGACATGAGAGATTGGATGTGATGCGCCAGTCACTCGTACTACAGCAGACATTACCCATTGGCAAGGAACGCTTGGAGGAGTGAAACAACGATTCCGCCTAGCGTAGGACATGTATATTTTATCCAATCTAGCAAGCGCAGCCAGCCCCACCCACGGACCTTTGAAAGTTCGCTTCCCTTCCTGAACTAAGGGAAACCGGTACCTGAGAGATCCGCAAACATAACAGGTTGGATCCCATCTTTAACTGCATAGAGCAGCAGCCTACTATTGAGGTCAGTGCAGGTATAAGAAAGGCAGGGAGATGAGAAAATGACTGTCCCGTGGCTATCGAATTAAGAACGATAACAAGTGTTCCTAAGCTAGCCGCGACTCGAACATCATTCAACGGCTTCTAAGGTGCTCCTGAGAATCGAAGCCAAACCTGAGAGAGAGGCTTGCCCTTGGGCTCAACCTTCTTCCACTCATGAAACTCGAGGATACACTCAGTACCAAGAACTTTGCACAACCCAAAACTCAGTAACCGCTGCAAGTCCTCCGCTGAGGGAAAATCAACCATGTAAACATTTGCCTCTAGCCTAATCAGCTCCCACTGAAAATTACATGGATCCAACTTATTAAGCTTGTGCATGATCTGAGCTTCAGTCAAGTCACCCTTAGTCACTTTCATCACCCCTGTGGTCTCACTCTGAGGCATATCTGGGATCTCCATAGCAGTAGGAGATTTGAAGAGCATCAGCTCAGCACAGCACACGTCATAGATTGTAATACTAGGCATCGGTTCACGCAACAACGGGCACTCCCCCGTAGCATGCACTGGTTTGGAGCACGTGTCACAAAGTTGAGCAGTACATTCAACAATAAAGTGTCCCTGTTCACCACAGCGGTAGCAAAATAGGTTTGGATACCCTATTTTGGAAAAACTTTGTCTCTCCCTGTGACACCCCGAGACCGATGCGCCGGGTGTCAGCTAGTTATTCGCCATCGTTGCCATGTCATCTGCTTGCATGTTGCATCTGCCTTGTCATCATGTGTGTTGCATCATCATGTTTTCAAAACTTGCATCCGTCCGAGTCCGCTCGTCCTCTCCGTTGTCTGTTCTGAGTCCAGACACACTCGCACGCGCCCGCGGCACCTCCGAATATTTATTTTATAAGTGGTCGGAAAATGTTCTCGGAATGGGATGAAACTTGGCGTGTGTTCTTATTATAGCATAGTTAGACCGCCTGTCAAGTTTTGTCGCATTCGGAGCTCGTTTGATAGCCCAACAGATAACTATAGCGGCAGTATAGCCAGTTAAAACGTCGGACGTTTTCGGTCTCCGAAAACCCCCGCCGGGCCACTCTTCTTCCTTCTCTTCTCATCTCGAGGCCTCTCCACACAGCCCACTAATTCCACCTAGGCCCAACCTAAACCCCCCTCGCGTCCGGAGCCATCGGATCACGATCGGGTGCTCCAAATCACCCCCAAATCACTAAACCTAGCCCTCCTTCCCTATATAAACAACCCTCCCTTGCCATGTTTTGCATCATATAGACTTCTCTTGCATCATACTTGGTTGAGCATCATGTTTTGATCTTGTGTTGTGTGTTTACCTTGTTGTGTGCTTCTTCTCGCTAGTTCATGTTTCGTTGCGATCGTGAGGATTCGTTCGACTACACTTAGGTCATCTTTGTGGCTTCTTCTTCGTCTTTTTCATGGATTCGTTCTTCTTCCTTGCGAGATCTCTGGCAAGATGACCATCCCCTTGGATACCTTTACTAGCATTGATATGCTACATGTCTCGATGCTATCGCTATATGTCGCTACCCATCATTTGTTGTGAGCCTCTCTCCTTGTTGCCATGAAACCTCTAACCTTTGACACCTTCCCAGCAAACCATTGTTTGGCTATGTTATCCGCTTGCTCAGCCCCTCTTATAGCGTTGTTAGTTGCAGGTGAAGATGGAGATTGCTCCATGTTGGAGCTTGGCTTGTTGGAATATCATAATATATCTTATTTATATTAACACACCTATATACTTGGCAATGGGTGGAAGGTTTGGCCTTTTGCTCGGTGTTTTGTTCCACTCATGCCACCTTAGGAGCCGATAAAGCGGCGTTATGTTCCTTGATTTTGTGTTCCTAACGCGGTTGGGTGTATGGGGACCCCTTGACAGTTCGTCTTTGAATAAAACTCCTCCAGCAAGGCCTAACATTGGTTTTAATTTGCAACATAATAATAACTTAATTAATTAATCAATTGCATAGGGAGTTAGCGCTACCCGAGGATTCTTCTACATACAGGGGGGCCAGTGCTGATGGTGTTGGTCCCAAACGGGCAGACTGCGGGGCCGCCACGGGGAAACTCGAGGTATCTCGCTCCCGTAGGCTTTCCCATCCGGTCGTGGCCTGAGACGAGATACACGCGGCTACGATTAGGGTGTCGGCACGCCGAGAGGTCTTGCTGGACTTGTTTTACCATTGTCGAAATGCTTGTGCATCGGGATTCCGAGTCTGATCGGATTGTCCCTAAGATAAGGGGTAATACTTTTACTTCTACTGATCGTGAGAACTTGTGATGGGCTAAGTTGGGACACCCATGCAGGGTTATGATATTTTGAAAGTCGTGCCCGCGGTTATGTGGCAGATTGGAATTTCTTAATGTCCGGTTGTAGAAAACTTGAAAGAGGATCCGATATATAACACACGAACCGCGTGAGTAACCGTGACCGTCTCTTTTCACTTTGAGAAGAGAACACGGTGGGGTTATGTTTGACTCGTAGGTTGTTCAGGATCTTTAGGGATCATTACTAGTTGCGACCGTTTGCGTAGATTCTCATCTTATTCTTGTACTCGTAAGTTAGCCACCATACATATGCTTAGCCACTGCTACAACCTTACCACTTAACCTCTTCCTACCCCTTTAAGCTTTGCTAGTCTTGTTACCCATGGTTATGGGATTGCTGAGTCCTCGTGGCTCACAGTTACTACAACAACAGTTGCAGGTGCAGGTTTCTGATGACTTGACGCGAGAGCGATGTCCTTTGTGTTGGAGTTCTTTCTTCTTCTTCTTCGTCGGACTTGGGTTAGGTTCCTGGTCGGCAACCTGGGATAGCAGGATGGATGTCGTTGTGCTTTTCATGTTTGCATCCATAGTCGGATGTATTGAATTGGTGTTGTTGTATTCATGTGACTTGTATGAATTGTTGTATCCCCATGTATGTATGTATTGGTACGATGTAATGATATCCATCTTGCTAAGCGCCCGAAATGTGGTTGTGCCCCAATCATGAGGTTTGCCACGTGATCGGGGTAGAATCGCATCTTGGGCCTGACAAGTTGGTATCAGAGCCTCGACCGACCATAGGAGCCCCCTTGATTGATCGTAGCTTGGCCGTTGTCGAGTCTAGAAGAAAACTTTTTCGGAGTCTAGTTATATCGGAGAGTAGGAATTCTTTTTACTCCTTGGTCCCTTCGTCTCTCTGGTGAGGAATCTTGACGTGGGTGATTTGAATTACTCCTCTTCCCCTTCAAATTTTTTTTAGGATCATGCAGTTAGTTTTTGTTCGTTGCGATGTCAGCTCTTTTCATCCGGTGCAATTCTCGTCAAGTTTAGTCGACCCTCTTCATCTTTGCAAGTTCAATCCTCCGTTCTTTTCAACCGGCGTCATTTTCCCCGGCCGATGTGGTCTTTCTTTTTCCCACCTGCCCACCCTTTTTGTTTCTCGGAGCCAGAGTCCTTAATCGAGTATCCATTCTACTCGTGCAAAGTCTTGCTTTCTTTACTCAATTATTCCAACCAGTGAATTATTGTCTAGTTCGTCATTCTTCATCTCTTTTTTCTTCTCAAGTGGATTCAATTCAAGTATTCGATGTTCATCATATCCTTTCCCTCGGCTCAAATGTTCCCCTTGATCCTTCACCTCTTGCAATTTAATTGTTCGGAGTTCCGAAGACATCTCAGGAGATTCATCTGTGTTCTAATTTATTCGAGGTTGTCACCTCCTTCGAGTCTTTAATTGTTCCGGTGCATCATCTCCTTTTCAGTCCTTTCCAACGGTGTTCTCTTCGGTGGGCTCATAACCCACAGGTCTTTTCCCAGGATCTTACCTAACTCTTCTTATATTTCTGGAGTATTCCCAAATTCTTTTCAAGTGTGACGTAAGTATGGATTCCATCAGTCATAGCCCTTCTTCAAGATCGCTTTCAAAATCTTTCGTGTTGATTCGACCTTCCTCTTTTCTTTTCCGGAGTATCTCAACAATTTTGGTTGTGTTTCTCGTCGACATTTGAAGACCGAAGAAGCGTTTTCCTCTGAATCTTGTACGTTCTCTCGGGGATTCATGCTTCTAGCTTAATGCTATCCTCTCGAATTATTCTGTATTTCATAAATTCTTTTCCTAACCCATCCGGAGTATTTCATGCATTCTTTTCATTGTGTTCCTCCGAAGGCCATCATTTCAGAAGATTTTTTCGTTCTCAGTTTTCAACTTCCTCCTCCAAATATTCTTTATTGATGCCTCTTTGTTTGTCTCCATATTCTTTCGGTGCTTCGTTCAAATATTCATCTAATCAGTTCGCGATCTCTTCGTTCTCTTGTATCTAAATTTCCTCAAGTGCTTTATTCTTCCGGCGATTCCTTCTCTTTTCTTCGCTCATTTTCAATTCTTCACGGTGGTTCATTCCTTTTCTTCACTCAGCTTAAATTCTTACGGTGGTTCGCTCAAGAGTTCTTCTTCCGATGTTATCATATCAATCCATTCATTTTTAGCCCAATTCTACTGGTGTTTCATGAAGATTTTCGCAAGTGCGCGATAAATCCCTCCTTAATCATTTCAACGAGAATAAGTAGTATGCGAATCCATTGCTTTCATCAATTTAATAGATGAAGGATGAGCATACCATAATTCTTATTCATTCTCGTCATGTTGATTTATTCCTTCCTTCGGAGTTTATTCTTGATGAATAAATTCTAGTTCCAAGTGCTTTCATCTTTTCTTCCTCGGAGTTCAAAGATTTCTCGGCTATCTCGTCGGAACCCCCGTCTAAATCATCGCAAGGCCTTAATCTTTTCATCCGTCATCTCTATATCATCATCCTTTTGTTACCGGAGTTCTTCATGGTGGTTCTTCATGGTTTAAATCATTCTTTAAGTATTCATCGAATTCGTATGGATCAAGCTCAAGCATTATTATTTTGCCTCTTGAGTGCAAATAATTCTCCGTATTCTTTTGAAGTGGAGTTTTGCATTTCTTCATCCTCAGCTATTCAATCTTTTGGTTGTGGCATAATTAACCACAAGTGAGAGATGTTTTCTATAAGTCCACAACAAGCTTATTCTTTTGTTGTTGATTTTCTCAACAACTCCATTCAATCATTCCTTCTAAGGTTGCTTTCAAATTCATTGTGCTAGAAGATGTGTTCTTTCCCCTTTTCTTCTCATTGCATTCTTTAATTCTTCCGGAGGCTTTGTGTTGTTCCTCTCGTCTAGTATTATTCCATCCCTCAAGCTCTTGTTCCATTCCTTTCATTTTCAACCAGAGTGCTGCCCAAATTCCTTCGTTCAAATTCCTTTCTATCTCTTTTTAACCAGAGTGGTTTTGAATTCATTCTTGTTCCTTAACTCTCGTTTCATATCCTTCAACCTTTTGGTTCTCGTCGTATCCATTGTTCTTCTTGGTCTAACGAAGTGGTTGCAACTTCGTTCTCCTCCGTCGTGTTCGTTCTTTCAAATTGTTCAACCTCACAAGGTTCTTTGGTTTCACTCTTTTGTCCTCGAAGAACTTTGTTCTTCCTTTTTCCTCTTCTGTCTCGTTCCTAAGATCTCGTGACGATATCTCTTGTTAGTAGGGGAGTGTTGTGACACCCCGAGACCGATGCGCCAGGTGTCAGCCAGTTATTCGCCATCGTTGCCATGTCATCTGCTTGCGTGTTGCATCTTCCTTGTCATCATGTGTGTTGCATCATCATGTTTTCAAAACTTGCATCCGTCCGAGTCCGCCCTTCCTCTCCATTGTCCGTTCTGAGTCTAGACACACTCGCACGCGCCTGCGGCACCTCCGAATATTTATTTTATAAGTGGCCGGAAAATGTTCTCGGAATGGGATGAAACTTGGCGTGTGTTCTTATTATAGCATAGTTAGACCGCCTGTCAAGTTTCTTCGCATTCGGAGCTCGTTTGATAGCCCAACGGATAACTATAGCGGCAGTATAGCCGGTTAAAACATCGGACGTTTTTGGTCTTCAAAAAACCCCCGTCGGGCCACTCTTCTTCCTTCTCTTCTCATCCCGAGGCCTCTCCACACAGCCCACTAATTCCACCTAGGCCCAACCTAAACCCCCCTCGCGTTTGGAGCCGTCGGATCACGATCGGGTGCTCCAAATCACCCCCAAATCCCTAAACCTAGCCCTCCTTCCCTATATAAACAACCCTCCCATGCCATGTTTTGCATCATATAGACTTGTCTTGCATCATACTTGGTTGAGCATCATGTCTTGATCTTGCGTTGTGTGTTTACCTTGTTGTGTGCTTCTTCTCGCTAGTTCATTTTCTGTTGCGATCGTGAGGATTCGCTCGACTACACTTGGGTCGTCTTCGTGGCTTCTTCTTCGTCTTCTTCATGGATTCATTCTTCTTCCTTGCGGGATCTTAGGCAAGATGACCATCCCCTTGGATACCTTTACTATCATTGCTATGCTAGATGTCTTGATGCTATCGCTATATGTCGCGCTACCCATCATTTGTTGTCAGCCTCTCTCCTTGTTTCCATGAAACCTCTAACCTTTGACACCTTCCCAGCAAACCGTTGTTTGGCTATGTTATCCGCTTGGTCAGCCCCTCTTATAGCGTTGTTAGTTGCAGGTGAAGATGAAGATTGCTCCATGTTGGAGCTTGGCTTGTTGGAATATCACAATATATCTTATTTATATTAACACACCTATATACTTGGCAATGGGTGGAAGGCTTGGCCTTTTGCTTGGTCTTTTGTTCCACTCATGCCACCTTAGGAGTCGATAAACCGGCGTTATGTTCGTTGATTTTGTGTTCCTAACGCGGTTGGGTATATGGGGACCCCTTGACAGTTCGTCTTTCAATAAAACTCCTCCAGCAAGGCCCAACATTGGTTTTAATTTGCAACATAATAAAAACTTTTAATCAATTGCATAGGGAGTTAGCGCTACCCGAGGATTCTTCTACATACAGGGGGGGCCAGTGCTGATGGTGTTTGTCCCAAACAGGCAGACTGCGGGGCCGCCACGGGGAAACTCGAGGTATCTGGCTCCCGTAGGCTTTCCCATCCGGTCGTCGCCTGAGACGAGATACGCGCGGCTACTATCAGGGTGTCAGGACGCCGGGAGGTTTTGTTGGACTTGTTTTACCATTGTCGAATTGTCTTGTGCACCGGGATTCCGAGTCTGGTCGGATTGTCCCTAAGATAAGGGGTAATACTTTTACTTCTGCTGATCGTGAGAGCTTGTGATGGGCTAAGTTGGGACACCCCTGCAGGGTTATGATCTTTCGAAAGCCGTGCCCACGGTTATGTGGAAGATTGGAATTTGTTAATGTCTCGTTGTAGAAAACTTGATAGAGGATCCGATATAAAACACACGAAGCGCGTGAGTAACCGTGACCGTCTCTTTTCACTTTGAGAAGAGAACACGGTGGGGTTATGTGTAACACCCCATATGTGATACCTTCCATATATGGCAATAAAGCATTTATCATTTGATCCTTGACCTATTCCTTGGGGTTCTTTTCATTATGAATTATTATTTTTATTACATTGTCATCTTATTTTTCTTTGCATTCAATCATTTCTCATCATCACCATTGCATCATGATCATCATGGCCTTCTTTCACTTGTTATGTTGGTCCTTGTCCTAGCTTGTCATGTGAGTGCATCTTGCTCTTGTGTTGGTGGTGATAGCAAGACCATGGCCATGCTAACCCTACCCCGCCCCCCCCCCCCTTTCGTCTTGCACCTCTTCTTCTCCTTCCTTCTTTCTTTCCATTCTTTAAGCAATTTTGCAAGTGAATTAGCCTCTTCCAAAAATGTTCATCTCCTCCCCACACCCTTGTTACCTTGACCTAAGTCACCTTGCAAAGCCTTGCCTCTATTGGGATTGTTTTGGTTAGGTTTTAAAATGGCTCAAGTTTGAATTATTTTCAAACTTAAATTATTTTACTTCCTCTAAAAATGCCCAGGACAATTTTATAAAATAGTGTGTAATTCTAGGAGCTTGAGGATATTTTTATATCTATCAAACTCCTCACCTAGCCCCCTGTACATTTTCTTTTATGTAGTTGTTTATTATTTAAACAGAAATTGTAAGAAACTGGAAAAGGAGCAGCGCAGCCGGCAGCAGCCCAGCAGCGCAGCCACCTAGCCCAATCCACGCCGCGGCCTAGCCAGCTTCTCCACGCGCGCAGCCCGCCAATGCGCAGCCGCGCCGTGACCCCCCCTCTCGCCCGGGCCCACCTGCTAGTGTCTCTTCCCCCGAACGGACTCCTGCTCTGTCTTCCTCCGTCGCCCGCGTCCAGAGACATAGCAGCCCCGCGCCGTCGTGCCGTGATCTCACGGACGTCGAGGCCACGTCGACCGCCCCCTTTTAAACCCGAGCAACGCCTCCTAGGGTTCCCCCTCTCCTCCTTCCTCCCCCCGCGCCGCGCATCTCCATGCTTCCTCCCCGCGCGTTGCCGCCGATGCCATGGCCGACCCGAGCCGTAGCTCGCCGCCGGCGTAGCTCGCCCTGCCTTCCTCCTCGACATCCTCCAGACCCGCAGCGCTGCCCCGGGTCTGATCAGAAGCAAGGCCGAGCCCAAGATCTCCTTCCACGACGTCCTCGTCGTCGTCTTCTTCTTCTCGGTCAGTAGCTCACCGGACTTCCTCGCCATCGTCGCTGTCGTGTTGCTGCGTCCCCGACCCTGTCTTCACATCCTAGGTAAACTAGGTATATCCAGCCCCTTCCCTGCTCCTTCCCGTCGTCTTCAGTGCACCAGCGTCGTCGCCAGATCCATGCAATCCCCGTGTTCTCGCTGCTCCGGTGGTTTCTGAATTTTACTGTCGTATGGCGACAGTAGGCGTCATAGATCCTCGCGCTTCGCCCCGCTCTGGGTTTTTCCCTCTCATGCACACCGCCAGCGCCCGAGCACAAGCTCGTTGAGCTTCTGCGCTCGCCTCCGTCCTCCGCACACGCGCCAGCACGCGCAAGCTCGTGGACCCTCTGCCTCGCCATGGCCCGAGCCGTGCGCGAGCTCGTGCTCGAGTCTCTACACATGCGCATAGCACACCCACACCCTCGCCTGAGATCCGCAACCTCGCCGGTGCTCCTCTGCTCCGGTGGCTGCCGATGACGCTCGCCGTCGTCGAGCCCTCTCTGTTGCAGGCAGATGAGGACCTGTACTAGTTGCAGATCACCTCAAGAGGAGCCAGACCCCCTCTTCTGTCAGCCGCACGCGCTCAGCCCAGTGGTCTGAGTCTCCCCCTCGCTACCAGGAGATCCTGGGTTCGATCCCCCGCACAGCCAGTAGTTTAGGCCCTTTTGTTTTTCTCTGTTACGCTGACAGCCCGGCACCAGCTGTCATCCTCAGCGCATCTCGCACCCACACCCGCACCCACTCAATGCCACGTCAGTTCCCTGGACCAACGGGTCAGCGACCGTGGTCGTTCGACTGGGTCGGTTTGAATCTTTTCCTTTTTTTTGTGTTTTTGTTTTATTTCTCTTTTGCGCATTTTCTTTTGCATATTTATTTCTGTTAATATATGCATCTGATGGAAATGCTTTGTATATGAAAAATGCCTAGTTTTTCATGTAGAATATTAATATGCAGTTTGTTGCCATGTTTAAAACATTTAAATTGTTGTTTGAATTAATTTGTGTTTAAATATGCTCAAACTTGCAAAAATCATAACTAAATAACCCTAACTCCAAATTTGACAAACTTTATATGCATTTGGGGTGGAAAATGTGTAGTTTAATGTGGTGATGTTACTTTGCATGTTTAATAACTTTAAAATATGACTTTCTCAGATCTGTCCTATTTGTATTTAAATGAATATGGGAGTTTCCGGAAATTGTTGTTTGTTCTTTCCGGCCCATTTAAAATGCTAGCATGATGATGTTGTTCCTAGAAGCAACCCTTGCCATGTTAAACAACTTTTAGAACTTGTTGGGTGCTTGTTTGAATGATCTACATAACCACTTGTGGCCATGTTAGTTTTGTTTCCTTTTGCTTATGTTCCTCATGTGTGTGATCTTGTTGCGCCATGATGCTTGTGCACTCAACTTGTCCCTCGGAGTTGCATCATTTCCTACCCATGTTCATATGCATCATATTCATGCATCATGTGTTTGACCATTGCATAATGATTGATTGTTGATCCGGTGTTTGCATTTTTGTGTTGGTTAGAGCCCGGTGACGATTCGGAGTTCGAGGTTCCTTTCGAGGTTGAGTTTGAGGAGCAAGGTTACGATCCCTCCGTGGAATCAATAGGCTAGATGACCATTCCCAGATATCACTTCTATCTTTGCCTATGCTGGATGTCTCACTCTTTAGATATTGCCTCGATGCATATTCCTGTTTGTCAGCCCCCTTATTGTTGCCATGAAACACTCTAACCGCCTTCTTAGCAAACCATTGTTTGGCTAAGTACGCATCGCTCAGCCCCTCTTATAGTGTTGTTAGTTGCAGGTGAAGTTCTGAAGACTGCTCCATGATGAACTTGTTATTGGGATAACACAATATATTATCTGTTAAACTAATGCACCTATATATTGGTAATGGGTGGAAGGCTAAGCCTTCCTGCTTGGTGTTTTGTTCCACTCATGCCACCTTAGGAACCAATAAATCGGTGTTATGTTCCTTGATTTTGTGTTCCTAACACGGTTGGGGTTTATGGGCCCCCCTTGATAATTCGCTCTGTTTAAAGCTTTTCCAGCAAGGCCCAACATTGGTTTTACATTTGCCTAATAACTAACACTTGCATAGGGTGTTGCAAACCCGAGTTCTTAATTAACAACCCGGGCCAGTGCTCCTCGTGAGTGTTGGTCCAAATTGGGGGTCCTGCAGGGCCGCATTGGGGAAACCCGAGGTATCTGGTATAACCTGTAGCATCACTCATCTGGTCGTGGCCTGAGACGAGATACGCGTGGCTACTATCAGGGTGTCGGCATGCCGGGAGGTCTTGCTGGATTAGTTTTACCTTTGTCGAAATATCTTGAGCACGGGATTCCGAGAATACTCGGGTCTTCCCACTTTGGAGTTGCGACTCCGCGGATCGTGAGTTTGTGATGGGCTAAGTTGGGACACCCCTGCAGGACCCTGATGTTCTTTGGATGATGTATGCTATTGTATTCATTGTGTGACGTGGCGAGTGTTAGCCAACTATCATTTTACAATTTCATCCCTGAATTTTACATAAGATGTGCAAAGATACCATACTTGAGATCATTCTAGTATGCGTTTATGTCTTTAAGTCGTGCCTCGACACGTGGGAGACATAGTCGCATACTGGGCATTACATTATGTTTGACTCGTAGGTAGTTCAGGATCTTTAGCGATCATTACTAGTTGCGACCGTTTGCGTAGATGTTCATCTTATTCTTGTACTCGTAAGTTAGCCACCATCATATGCTTAGCCGCTGCTGCAACCCCACCACTTAACCTCTTCCTACCCCTTTAACTTTGCTAGTCTTGTTACCCATGGTTATGGGATTGCTGAGTCCTCGTGGCTCACAGTTACTACAACAATAGTTGCAGGTGCAGATTTCCGATGACTTGACGCGAGAGCGATGTCCTTTGTGTTGGAGTTCTTTCTTCTTCTTCTTCGTCAGTCTTGGGTTAGGTTCCTGGTCAGCAGCCTGGGATAGCAGGATGAATGTCGTTGTGCTTTTCCTGTTTGCATCCGTGGTCGGATGTATTGAATTGGTGTTGTTGTATTCATGTGACTTGTATGAATTGTTATATCCCCATGTATGTATGTAATGGTATGATGTAATGATATCCATCTTGCTAAGCGCCCGAAATGCGGTTGTGCCCCAATCATAAGGTGTGTCACATGATCGGGATAGAATCGCATTTTGGGTCTGACACTCCCACCTACAACTTTTTTTTGATACCCTATTTTGTATCATCTGTTGAGGATGCTCTAACAATAATGTGTCAAGTTGGGTCTTGATGCTTCATATCACCGATGTGTTTTGCATATACAACGTACTTATGTTTCACTGACTAACTTGGTTGCCGCCCATCCAGTGTTCCTGAATTGTGAACCGCATCAGACAGGATAGGATCATTTTTGGTGGCATGTAGCTCACTATGTATTACGGCTATTTCCCTGTATTTGGTGCAACTCTCTACTGAAATTTTTAGTCTTAGTTTCTGAGTGTGAAAGAGTGTCAGATTGGATTTCTTCTCATTTTCTGATGAAATGTTCTGCCTCCACTAAACTGATATTTGTAATCAATTAAATCCAATAAAAATCATGTCCCTGGCATGTAAATAACCTCCTACATAATGACGTAATTTTTTTTGCATGGTAATACATGTCTAATTTATATAGAATAAAGATCAAGTTACAAGGCACGTAAGCACCGACCATATATGACTGGAAAGGTATGAAAATCCTATGCAAAATATCAGCGTCTGTCGCTCTACTTCGATACCAATGAAGCGGCCACCAAAGGGTAAAAAGACAGATCACTTCTTCACCCAAGCTCAATGCGGCTCCATCGCTGATCGGCAGCTTTACGGACCTCCAAAGTAGTGGTCAGAAGCAAAATCATAACCGTTGAAAGAATCAGACCGGGCATATGTCCCCGGACACGCCATCAAACTTCAGAATTGACACCCCCGCATGGCGATGACGTCGAAGGAGGAAACCAGAACTGCCAGTCTTCAACCATAGACCCATTACAAAATTCTCCATCTTTCAGCTGTCGCTTGCGTAGACAACCGCCTTCGTGTACTCCCGAATGACAAAACCTCCATGCTCCACCATGACGTCGGAGACAACGCCACAACAACGGGGATAGAGCAGAAGGAGAGACACACCTGATGGAATCGCCATCGCTGCCTCGCCAACACCATCCATGAACCCTAACTCTGCCGATCTGACACGATGCCATCAACTTGTATAATAGGCAAAAATAAACAAGACAGTGTTTGGGATAAAAGCATTATACTACCTCTATACCAAAATACAAGACTTCTTTTAGGCTAAACTAGCCTACGAAAGCATTTTATATTTTGATACGGAGGGAGTAATAAATTATACTCTCTCCTTCTCGAAATAAGTGACGCAAAAGTGACTCAACTTTGTATTAAAGAAAGTTGAGTCACTTTTGCGTCACTTATTTTGGGAAGAAGGGAGTATATAGTAGAAGAACATATATCAGTGAACCCTGCTAGGTATGTAATCGAGGTTCTCAAAGAACCCGTCTGTCTTAAAAAAGAAAGCAAGAGATGACGATGTTAGGTATCATGCGGCCCACCAAAATATGCTTTTTTGAGAGCTCATCACGGGCCGACAGGACAGCTGGCCCAGGAAGCTACGAAGCCGGTGCCAATTAGGCCATACATAAGCCTTGAGCCGTGTCCGGTCCGGTCCGGCTCCCCTGCGCCCGCCCGCCGGCCCGCGTAGAAGTAAGTAGCAGAATACTCTCACAGAAGAAAAAAAAAAGAGAGGAGGGAGCGGAATGGGTGGCCGTGGTCGCGCGAGCTTGCGCCGTCCGGTGGCGATCTGACACGCGGTACGAGCGGCGGCCGGCATACGTGTCCCGCGGCGACGGGCCCGCGGCCCCGGGGTAGGCACAACGGAGCCGTATTTCTCCCCTGCTCTCCTCGCCGCGGTTTTCACAGCCGCCCCGAAACCACCAGAGCTTCCACCGCAGATCACTCGCTCGCCTCTCCTCTCCTCTCCTCCCAACCGTCGCTGTAACAAATCCCAGTCCGTTCCTTCCTTCACACTACCTAGAAGCTTTGGCAGTTGGGTTAGGTGCCCACAGGAGCGCTCTGGTGGGATCATCTGGTGTGTTTGTTGGTAGCTAGCTAGCTAGCCAGGGGAAGAAGATCCGATGAGGTCCATGGGCAGCTCCGACTCATCCTCCGGCTCGGCGCAAAAACCACCGCGGCATCAACATCAGCCGCCGCCTCCGCAGCGGGGCTCGGCGCCGGAGCTCCCGCCGGGCTTCCGGTTCCACCCGACGGACGAGGAGCTGGTCGTGCACTACCTCAAGAAGAAGGCCGCCAAGGTGCCGCTCCCTGCCACCATCATCGCCGAGGTGGATCTCTACAAGTTCGACCCATGGGAGCTCCCCGGTATGTCATGTGTCTATCTCGTCGGTCGTTCGTGCTTAATTTATCAAGCGCCGCAAATCTCCGGTGCAATTAAATAATCGAATAATCCATCCCTCTCATGGTTATACTGCCGTGCACAAGTATTTTTATATTCTTGTAGTACATATGTATGTAGATGGTTTGTGTATGTGATCATGTCGTGCTTATTCATGCGCTCGGGATCCGGATCCATCATCAGAGAAGGCGACCTTCGGGGAGCAGGAGTGGTACTTCTTCAGCCCGCGCGACCGCAAGTACCCCAACGGCGCGCGGCCGAACCGGGCGGCGACGTCGGGGTACTGGAAGGCCACCGGCACGGACAAGCCTATCCTGGCCTCGGGGCCGGGGTGCGGCCGGGTCCGGGAGAAGCTCGGCGTCAAGAAGGCGCTCGTCTTCTACCGCGGGAAGCCGCCCAAGGGCCTCAAAACCAACTGGATCATGCACGAGTACCGCCTCACCGACGGGTCTGGCTCCACCACCGCCAGCCGGCCGCCGCCGCCACCAGTGACCGGCGGGAGCAGGGCTGCTGCCTCCCTCAGGGTACGTACACGTGTCGATCCCACGGTCTAGCTAGCAGTATTTAATTGCTCTCCAGCTTAATTAGGGTATTGTTGATGGTTGATGAAGATAATTATGTACTACGTCATCGTCTCATCAGTTGGACGACTGGGTGCTGTGCCGCATCTACAAGAAGATCAACAAGGCCGCGGCCGGAGATCAGCAGAGGAGCACGGAGTGCGAGGACTCCGTGGAGGACGCGGTCACCGCGTACCCGCCCTACGCCATGGCGGGCATGGCCGGTGCAGGTGCGCATGGCAGCAACTACGCTTCACCTTCACTGCTCCATCATCAGGACAGCCATTTCCTGGACGGCCTGTTCACAGCAGACGACGCCGGCTTCTCGGCGGGCGCCACCTCGCTGAGCCACCTGGCCGCGGCGGCGAGGGCGAGCCCGGCTCCGACCAAACAGTTTCTCGCCCCGGCGTCTTCAACCCCGTTCAACTGGCTCGATGCGTCACCCGCTGACATCCTCCCACAGGCAAGGAATTTCCCTGGGTTTAACAGGAGCAGAAACGTCGGCAGTATGTCGCTGTCATCGACGGCCGACATGGCTGGCACGGTGCACAACGGTGGAGACAATGCGGTGAACGCCATGTCTACCTATCTTTCCCTGCAAGACGGGACGTACCATCAACAGCATGTCATCCTCGGCGCTCCGCTGGTGCCAGAAGCCGCCGCCGCCACCTCTGGATTCCAGCATCACGTCCAAATATCCGGCGTGAACTGGAATCCCTGAGCAAATGATATGAAGAACACCACACACGCGCATGCACGCATGCAAAACTTTTGCAAGTCGTACAACGTTGCTAGCCAGTAGTTGTTGCAGTTTGTGGTAGTCCCTTTCAGTGAGCACTGAGTAGTTGCATGCACATCACCATTGCATGGATATACTCCCTCCGTTCCAAAATATTTGTCTTTTTAGAGATTTCAACAAATGACTACATACGAAGCAAAACGAGTGAATCTACACTCTAAAATATGTCTATATACATCTGTATGTTGTAGTCATTTGAAATGCCTAGAAAGACAAATATTTAGGAACGGAGGGAGTATATGGCTGCATTGCACCATGGGCACGTACTTGTGCAAACTTGCTAGCCATATAGTAGTACATAGCTAGGAGTATTTTCGAAGTACAAAAAATCATAACATAGTACTCCATATATATTGTAGATAATATATAATATTGTAGATAATATATATTACAGATATATCATATATGCATATATATTGTAGTGCATATAGAAAATATATATGCAGTGGATTGCAATCCCCAGTCAGATATAATTTTTGGCCAGGTCTAGCTGCTCATCATGTATAAATAGGCGTGTATGTAAATAAGCAACGCATGGTAATTGCATGCACGCATATGATTGATCTACATGGACATACATTGTATAACTTTTTGTTTCCGTGAATTAAGATTTGTGAGCTAGTATGTCTGATTGGAATTTATATGCTAAATATGTTTGGAAAATGTGTGTTGTCTCCTTAATTTTATTTTTCGAAGGAAAACATCATCTTGACAGTTGTCACATGGCCAAGCTGACCGCGGATGCCTCCCAAATCACCGCGCTCATGTAAGTTCTATGTCGCCTTGTCGCCACACTAAAATTAAGGAAAGATATGTGCACGAAAGACATAAGTACATCTCTATTCCATCCTTTCATCCGGCTTCCAAGATGTGTGCCATAATTTTCCATCTACGCCGACGGCCTGGCCGTCGGCATATGCTGGTCGCGTGGCCTCCCTTGGTTGGTCACACCCGGTGACGGCGACGTCAGTTGCCGTCTGGGGGGTTTATGTGCCGATGGCTTATCTATGCCGACGGCGTATATGTCTATGCCGACGGTCTGGTAAAAGTCCGTCGGCATAGGGGGTTATTCCGGTGGTGGTCTGTGTGTGTGTGTGGGGGGG
>LR738714.1:23849318-23865070 GCA_902687465.1 Secale cereale | reverse complement strand
CCGGACATGCGTTGTCACGGCGATACACCCAGGGCATGGCGCGGCAGGGGAAAGGAAGTTCGATGTGTTCATCGGAAAAAAAAACTTAATTAGGCTGTGAAGTGGCAACATATTTTCATGCCCTGAACAAGAGAGGAGCATGATCGTATGTGAGATCGGTACGTCGGTGAGAGCGGGGCGGGGAAAGGATGGCTGCTTGTCCCGATTCCTTTTGGCCGTGTCGCCCCCTAGCAATGTGTGGTTAAAGTTTTTACCACATGTGCCTCCTTATTGATCCACGGGGACACATGCTATGTGTTGAATTGCGAATGCGGTAACTATGCCCCCGGTGCGTGTGATTGGCTAGCTAATTAACCATGGTACTATCGGTATCCGCATATGTCTTAGCATGTTGTTGTCGTGAGACTATGTGTGCTGCTAGCGATCGGCCTATCGACATCGACGTCATGGTGACTAGGGTATAGACAAGCAGATCAAGAAGAATTGATGCTCAGATTTTTATCACCGAATATTTCGGGGCTAGGAGATGAGGAGAAGTGAATTTTTTTGACTTTGTACCTCTGGTCGAAAGCCCGTTACTTGGCTAGGAATACAACAGCAAAAATAGCGTGTGTGTTTTTGTACCTGGAAATGCAGATTAGCTGAAAACGTCTTTGTGAAAACTAGCGGTCTCGTCTCGGTGTTGGTCTAAATCAACAATGAAATAGCAAGGACACATGGTTAGACACTTGGATGTGGATCTAACATTGAAGAGATCCTAGTTAGAAACATGCTAAAGAAATACTCCCTCCATAAAGAAATATAAAAGCGTTTAGATCACTAAACACTCTTATATTTTTTTACAGAGGGAGTACAAGGAAATCACTACTAGATAACCCCAAGTTATAACTTTTCCAGACAGTCAAGTGGTTAGTGAGATGATCGTAGTAAGGAGATTGTCTCATGTAAGGAGATTGTCTTTTGAGTGTAGACCATGCATTTGTCGACGATGTGCTACTAGTGACTTCGGTATCATATTCAAGCTCAATGACTTTAATATCTGTAAGAAGGGTTAGAAATGTGATGATTTAGAATAATGTGTCAGATAATGTATTAAGCCTTACGGACGAGTATATATGTACAGACTTGAAGGGTAAGAAGCATCTTCCAAAATAAGGTAGGAGTCGGATTACAAATCCTAAACTATCAAATATATCTCAATCATCCCCCACCCCCGGCGCGGCGCGCGCGCAATAATAGCGTTAGTGTTGCGAACAACAAGAACATCACAGGCGGTCGCAGCCGAAGGGCCGCCCCCCACCCCCCTCTCCCCCGCGCGTGTTCGTTCTCGTAGCGGGCGCGTCGTAGATGGGATAGGATTGTGTGCACAAAAACAAAAACCTACGAAGGGTGGCCTGCACCTACCTCCACCAGCTGAGAGGATCGGAGGACAAGTGATATAGTAATGGCTCAAAATATATTTTTACTTTGCTCCTCTAGTCGAAGCTCGTTACTTACCCAGAAACAGTCACGAAATATAGTATGTTTGTTCTTGTACATGAAAATGCAGAATCACTGAAAACATGTTGAAGAAAAATTCTATCTAGGTGCCTATCTAACTGAACATTAAACTAACAAGGAAGCATGGTTAGACACTAGATGTGGACCTAACAGTAACCAAATCCTACTTTACGTCTTGAAGAAATAAGGCAAATTATTACCAAGTAGCCGTAAGGTATAACCAAAACCAAGTAGTACTATTTGGTTGATTAAATCATGATCCCAGCCAACTGGACATCAACCCACTCATTGTTTGATGGATCGCAGGCATGTCTCACTAAAGGAGATTGTCCTTTTGATGTATACCATGTATCCCTCAACTACGAGGTGCTAGCTAGCGGTGACCTTGTACTATCTTTAAGCTTAGCGAGGTTTATGAATGTGTCTATCTTTGATCTACAAGTTGCACTAGGCATGTCTCAGTAAAGTTTGCAACCAAAAGCAGCATGTATATATTTTGAGCCATTGAATTGGGTTATTGGAGAGGTTTAATCAACCTTTTTGTTTGCGAGAGTTACATGAACCATTGTCAAAGTCTATTTTTAGTCCCTGACACTGAACTAAACTAAGTGGCCATAATAGTTGTACTCACTGTAAAGTTGTACTAAATCAAAGATACTTATTATTTTGCGATGAAGGGAGTAGAACATAGTAACTATCAACTGTCACATATAACTCGTCAATTAAATTCAGTTTTTTGTGCTAGACCCGGATTACCCTTGTAAGACAATTATATGTACTAATCTATTTACGTTGCGAAAACATAAAATAAAGGTAAGTATGAACTATCCCCCACAAGAAAACCCTGAACTCAACGTAGGAAAAACCAGCCACACGGTAAACTCCAGATTCTATTTCTCATCACTTGCATGCCACTGACAAGACGCGCGCGTTGATAGGATTCCCTGACCCGATTACAACTTTGGTGGCCCGCATTTCAACTTGTGAACGGCGCATAAAAATCACGGCGTCTCTGTCAGCCGCGCGCGCGGGGGACAGGTGCTAGCCAGGTGAACACTAGCTAGAAGGGTTACCTCACTGTAGAATCTGTCCGGTGCATGGCCGGATCGGAACCGATCGAAGGCGAAATTCTGTTTAATTAGCGTCAAAAGCCTAGCTAGGGCTAGGCCCCGCGCGCGCGTGTCTCCTGCTTTGCTTTCCCACGGGCGAGAGCTCGCCTCCGAATGACTAATGATCGTCAGGGCTGCATGTGCTATCATGTCGAGCTCGCGGGAGTCAAAGCGATGAGAAGGCGCCGTCGCGGCCATGTCGAATACGCGAAAGCACGGGCTAATCAAGCACGTACACGCGCCAGCAAATGTCTCTCGATCAATTACGATTAATTCGGGCTTTGCGTCCGGCGCGCGCGCGGTTGCTATTCGGAGCCATGCAGGCGAACCGATGGCGGCAAAGCAAGAAGACCGGTCGTGATCCCATGGACGATGACACAGTAGGGTGATCGGGGTGCGGGGGTGGGCCCTGGCTTGCTATCTCTTGCGGCGGCCGCGGGAAAGCGGAGTGTAACGGCTCGGTCGCCATCCATGGCCATGTTGCCAGCCTCCGGCCCCGGCACGTCGCTGTCGCCGGCCGATCGTCGCGGTGACCACTCCCTCTCTTCCTTTCCGAGCCCATGCGGCCGTGCCTCGCAGCGCAAAAGCGACAAAAGATGGCAGATCGGGAAGAAGGGCACGGCGCGTGAGAGAGGGGTCGCTTTAACCTATGGCTTGAAGCTGGCAACAACAGATGGCGAGGCCGCGCCGGGGAGGGGACTGGATGTGACCGTACTGCGTCCAGAGCGGAGTGCGGTGCGGTGCGGGCGGATGTGACCGTACTGCTGTCAGGATCGCACAGACTGGAGGATGGGACCGGCCGGCAGCGGCCGCGGCCGCGCGAGGGCGAGAGCTGCTCCTGGTAGTTATCGATCTATCATCGTGTGTGGGTTAATAGTGATGGGTTAGACGCGCTGCGCTTCGCCATTGACACGCGATACGTGTCGGTTAGACGGCGCTTTCTTAGAGCATCTCCAACAGCCGCGTTATACCAGCGTCGCGTCGTAAAAAAAGGCAGTTTTAGCGCGCGCGCAACGCGTCGGGCAGCTCTAGCGGACGCGCAAAAACGGCGCGCGCGCCATTTCCAATTCAGCGCGCTGGCCGAAACGCAATCCCGCGCCCGTTATTTGCTGCGCCGGCTCGCGCGCGCGCGACTCTCGCGCGCTCGCTCGCTGCTCTCTCCCGCGCTCGCTCGCTCCCTCCCCCACTCTCGCGACCGCGCTGCCGCCGCCGCTCGCGACCCCGGCGACCGTTCAGCGCTTCCCCGGCCTATCCCCGCGCCGCCGTCACCGCCCGCGCCCGCCGGCGACCACTCAAGCGCTTCCCCGGTCTGTCTCCGCTGCGGCCGCCGCCCGCGCCCGCCGGCGACCGTTCAGGCGCTTCGCCGGCCTCCCCGCGCCGCTGCGCTTCCGCCCCACCCCCTCCTAGTCCGGCCGGACCTCGCGCGCCTCCGACGTCCGAGGAACAACGCCCGAGGGCTCGCTGCCGCGCCGCGCCCGCAAGGTGTTCGACAAAACGCCTACAAGGTATGTATTGCTCCAAACTTATGAATTTGGTGCATATTTTGAATTGTAGTTTTGATAGTATAGTATTGAACATTGTAGATGAGTTCGTCGTATGATTCTTCCGAAGAAGAATTTGATATGGAAGAGGAGGAGGATCTTGCAATGATCATAGCTATGCATATCAATAAAAAATCGAAGCACGATGGTTCGGTTATGGGTCGGGATAAAATTTGGAGAGATAGGATTGATGCCCATAACAGATTGATGAAGAACTATTTCGTGGAGAATCCCACATACCCGGAGTCGTATTTTCGTCGCCGGTTTAGGATGAGCACAGACTTGCATTGTTCAAGCGCATTGCAGAGAAACTAGCGAGCCATGACCGGTTTTTCCAGCAAAGGAGGAATGCCGCCGGAGAGCTCGGGCATAGCACCTTTCTGAAGGTGACAGCCGCTTTGGGTATGTTGGCATACGGTATCCCGGCTGATCTAGTTGATGATCACTTGGCTATGGGTGAGAGCCAAGCCATCATGTGTGTCAAGCGCTTTGAAGTGGGAATTGTGCAAGTGTTTGGCGAGGAGTATTTGAGATCTCCCACTGCTGAAGACGCCGCAAGGCTATTGGCGATGAACAAATCTCGCGGCTTTCCTGGAATGCTTGGCTCAATAGATTGCATGCATTGGAGTTGGAAGAATTGTCCAAAGGCATGGCATGGGCAATTCCACGGCCAAAAAAAGGGTTCCACTATAATCCTTGAAGCGGTGGCCGATGAGGAGACTTGGATTTGGCATGCATTCTTTGGAATGCCTGGATCTTTGAATGACATCAATGTTGTCAACCGGTCACCACTGATGAATAAGATTGCGAATGGTGAGCTGCCACCGGTGCAGTTTGTAGCAAATGGCCATACGTACAACTATGGCTATTATCTAGCGGATGGCATCTATCCAAAGTGGCAAACCTTCGTGAAGCCGTTGAAAAAGCCAGAAGCTAAGAAAAATCTTGATTTCCACAATGCTCAGGCGGCTGCTAGAAAAGATGTGGAGAGAGCATTTGGGATTTTGCAAGCCCAATTTGCTATTGTGAGAGGACCGGCTAGATTTTGGGATCAAAAAATGCTTTGGTACATCATGCACGCTTGTGTGATCATGCACAATATGATCATCGAGAATGAGCGTGGCCAAGATTTAGACTATTCACAGTATGAGCTCTTGGGACATCCCGTGCGAGTGCGACGGAAGGCTGAAAGGGTAGCCCGTTTTGTTGCCTCCTATCATGCCATTCGGCGTCCCGCAACGCACAATGATCTTCAGAAGAATCTGATTGAAGAGTGGTGGGCATGGCATGGACGACAAAGAACATGATTTCATTGCATTATTTGTATTGTATTGTTCATGAACTATTGGTTGTGTTTATTGCATTATTTGTTGTACTGAACGATAAACTTTTTGTTTGAGTTGTAATAACTATTTATTGTTGATTTATTTTGTTTGTTTGATCATTTTCTCCTATTTTTTGAATTGTATATGTGATTTGCGCTTGCTGCGCGCGCTGCATTTTTGGGCACTGCTGGAGCGATGCGCGCGCGCTGCAATATAGCGCGGCTGTTGGAGCTGGCGCCTATCCGCGCGCTAAACCAGCGGAAGCCGCGCGCGGCAAATGCGTTTTTTAGGCGCGGCGCGTAGCGCGGCTGTTGGAGATGCTCTTACGGCCAGGGAGTAGAGAAGAAAGAACTGCGGGGCATTTAATGTGGCCCGCTTTGGGCCTATTTCGAGGTCGAAACTGGGCCATGCAACACATTTGAAGAAACGATGAGCCCATTTTCCATTTCCTTTTCTTTTTCTTTGTATTCCGGTTTTTACCCCGGTTCCTGTTTTCAATTTTCTTTTATATTTTAACGAAATTAAAAACGTATTCAAGAATTTGGTAAAACATGCATGAATTAGAAAAAAAATGTGATGTTTATAAATGTGTGTGAATTTTAATAATGGGCCAGGAATTTCAAAAGTATTCCCGGATTTGAAATGTTCATGAATTACATTTGTTTTAAAATTTGAATCATTATTTACAATTTAACTATGTTTAAGAAATTTAAAATTATTCCTGATATTAAAATATCTAAGACTTTAGGAAAACTCCTATTTTTAAAATATATTCATGGATTTTAAAATGTTTATGAAATTACGAAAGTCTTATGCATTTAAGGAAATTTATGAATTTTCAAAATATTCATAAGGGTATAAAAAATTCTTGAATTTGGAAAAGTTTGCGAAATTAAAAAAATGTTCACTAATTCAGAAAATGCTCCTGAGTTTCAAAAGGTATATACGAATTTCAAAACGTACATGAATAAAAAGTGTTCCCAAATGTTCAAAATTTTAATTCTATCGGTCGCGGAGTCAGGTAGTTTAAGATGAGAAAGCCAGTAGAGTATTCCTTGGTTTAAGAGAGGAGGCATGTGGAAAATGTTCCTGAGTTTTAAAAAGTATTTATGATTGTGATAATGCACGTGAATAAAAAAAGTTCATGAATTTGAAAAATGCTTAGAAATTTGAAGAAATATCCATGAATTAAAAATAAGGAAAATGGGGGAAAGGAAAAGAAACTAAGAAACAAAGGGAGCCCCACGAAGAAAACACATAGAAAGAAAAGAAAAAGAAAAATCAGGCATAGAATGTTCCCAAAACAGAAGGAAAAAACGTCACCCTCCATGCGACAGCACAATAGTTCGTAGGAGTGACGGGGAGGGTGTGCGTTTAGTGTGCTGAGGGTTCGAGAAGATAGGTCTAGAGGGGTGGCGAATAGATACTAACAAGGGAAAAGGTTATAGCTTTTAATTTTCTTGAAACTTAGGAGATTTTAGCACAAGCTAAGTGGCAACCAATGCAATCTACGCATGCATATCCAGAGTATAGGCAGCGGATATTAAACAACATGCAAGTGCAAGAAAGTAAAGCGATAAAGATAGGAAGATCAAATACAATGAAGACACGGTGATTTTTGGCATGGTTCTGATAGATGATGATATCGTATATCCATGTTGACGGAGACTTGAGCCCATTTTTAATTTCCTTTTCTTTTACCCTGTTTCCTGTTTTAAATTTTCTTTTATATTTTTAACGAAATTAAAACCTTATTCAAGAATTTGATAAAACATGCATGAATTAGAAAAAATGTGAGATGTGTATAAATGTGTGTGGATTTTAATAATGGTCCATTAATTTCAATAGTATTCCCGAATTTAAAATGTTCATGAATTTCATAAAATATTTTTTGAATTTGAATCATTTTTTATAATTTAACAATGTTTAAGAAATAAAAAAGTATTCCTGATATTAAACTATCAAAGCTTTAAGAAAAATCCTATTTATCAAATATGTTCATGAATTTTAAAATGTTTACAAAATTATGAAAGGTTTGTGAACTTAAGAAAAATCATGAATTGCAAAATGTTCATAAGGTTATAAAAAATTCTTGAATTTGGAAAAGTTTCCAATTTAAAAAAGTTCACGAATTCAGAAAATGCTCCTGGGTTTCAAAATTTATTACCAATTTCAAAATATACATGAATAAAAAAGTGTTACCAAATGTTCGCAAATTCAATTCTATCGGTTGCGGGGTCATGCAGTTTAAGACGGGAAAGCCATTAGAGTATGCCTTCGTTTAGAGAGGAGGCATCTGGAAAATGTTCCCGAGTTTCAAAAAGTATTTATGAGTTTCAAAATGGACATGAATAAAAAAAGTTCATGAATTTGAAAAATGCTCAGGAATTAAAAATAGGAAATAAAGAGGGAAAATAAAATAAACTAAGAAACATGGGGAGTCCCACAGAGAAAACACATAGAAAGAAAAGAAAAAGAAAAATCAGACATAGAATGTTCCTAAAATCGAAAGAAAAAAGCGTCACCCTCCATGGGACACCCCAATAGTTCGTAGGAGTGATCAGGAGGGTGTGCATTTAGTGTGCCGAGGGATCAAGAAGATAGGCCTAGAGGGATGGTGAATAGATACTAACAAGGGAAAAGTTGCAGTTTTTAATTTTCTTGAAACTTAGGGAGATTTTAGCAGAAGCTAAGTGGCATCCAACACAATCAACACATGCATATCTAGAATATAGGCATCTGATAATATACCACATGCAAGTGCAAGAAAGTAAAGGGGTAAAGATAGGAAGATCAAATACAATGAAGACATGGTGATTTTTGGCATGATTCTTCAACCCATGAAGGGTCACTGATGCGCGATGCCATCATGGCTTCCATCCATATGAAGGACTAGCCTCACTCGGAGTAGATATTCACAAAGTAGGCGATTTCCTTGCCCTTACAAACTCCTTGGTTCAACTCCGCAAGATTTGAAGGCTTTCAAGTGACACCTAACAAGTCTAGGAGACACCACTCTGCAAAGGGTAATAGATGTTGTTGTTGAAGATGAAATCCTTGCTCTTGTGCCTTAAAAGATAGTCTCATCAACACTCAATCACTCTCTCACAGATTTGGCATGGTGATGGGAGAAGGATTGAAGTGGAAGCAACTTGATGTGGCTAGCAATTAAGGATCAAATTGTTGGAGTGGAATCCCTTGATCTCAACACAAGTGTAGGTGGTTCTCTCTTGGAAAATGGATATGGAAATTGGTTGTTTTGTCATGGTTGCTCTCTCTCAGACTAGGTGGAATGGGTGGGGTACATATAGTCATCACCAAAAATGTAACTATTACACACCTTTATGCACAACTCGGTGGGACCGGGTGAAACCACTCGGTGAGACCGACTAGTGCAAAATATTTGAACTTTAGACGTTTCAACAAGACCGGATGAATCCACTCGGTGAGACAAACTAGTGCAAAACATTTGAACTTTAGACATTTTAGTGAGACCGGATGAAACCACTCGGTGGGACCGATGGATGATGACCTAACCACTTTCATCGCTTCGGTGATGCCGGTTGAATCCGCTCGAAAATTCCATAGTGAAATCGATAGGTTGTAGTAGGTTGGCACGCACACATTGATGGGATAAAATGTTATCTCTATGAGACCAAGTTTCTAGGGTTTAGGATGTGGCTCTGTGAAGTGTATCTTGGTGGGTCCGGGTAGAATTGGTTCGTTGGGACCGAGATAGTCTCTAGGGGTTTTTGAACAGATAGGAATGTGAGGGTGTGGTTGAGGGTTTCTGGAGCAATCTCTTTAAACACTTGAGAAAATGACCCATGATCAAAACCTCGTCCCCCTTTAATAGTATTGGCTTTCATATCGAGTTAGTGTGATATTGGTTCACTCAACCAAAAAATGAAGAGCCTTAAAGCTTTTATCAATCCTTGTCCTTTGGTTGTTTGAGGGGGTCCACATCTCCATCCTTGTGCTTTCCTGGGTTGAACTTTTCCTGAAATGTACTTGAGAAAAATATTAGTCCAACAACATGTATGTTGACATGAATTAGCAAAACCCACCAAGGAAGCAAGTGTGCTTTCATGTGCATATGGTGAGTTACGCAGTAAATAGAAATTGCCATCCCCTACCTTCCTCACTCCACATGGTTCCCCCATCCGGCATCAACTGCATATGGACTATTTATGCAGTCCTCTCTTCCCAATCGCCACTTCTCCCATTCTCTTTTCTGAGAAAGGCCCATGGCGGTGCTGGCTTTGAACTCCGATCCGATTTTGAGTGAAAATAGCCATAAAAATGGCACACCCACCCACCCTTGCCGCTCACTCCTTTGGTATCCCTTCTAGTAATCTGATGCCAATGACCATGGATGAGATGGAGCTAAGGAAATAGTTATGTATATGAATGCTCTTAAGAATTGTATACTATTTTGATACGATGTGGACTTGTCAAATATAATGAGACTGCATCTACGTGTTTATGGGTGGCTTAAATAGGGAAATTCAGACCATATTAGAGCATTAGGAGTATGCTAATTTCACTCATTTATTCCATCTTTCTTGCAAAGTAAACATGAAGTGCATGGTTGACAACACAAACCTGACTAACTTTTTTTTGGGTCGCCCTACACATCTAATTACCATCATCTCCCTCGGTCCACTCATACTGATGCAGCGACCACTACTATCACCATTCCAATTTTTCTACAACAAAACATCACCGCCAACACCAAGTTGAAGAGTGCATATGTTGCCCGCACCAATAGTTTATATTTTGCTTATTGCATCCACGGGGAAAATTAGGCGCATAAAATGTCAACGTTGCCTTGGCTATGGTCACATGCAACGAGAATACCCAACAAAACATGTAAGGAATGCATGTGAGTATGATCCAACTAGTGACTATGACAAGGACAATTTGGCTCTTATTGATGAAATAAGACTACAAGAAACATGATCAAGATATTCAACATATGGTGCTCTAAGGTGCCAATTATAATGCATATTCGGTTTTGACTGAGCAAAATCAGCTGCACAATTAGGTCCAGATAGAATGAGCTATGAAAAAAGTGTGGTGTCTGTATAACATTGATGACAAGAGTTGTCACAAATTTTACTGGTGGAGAAGATGCCCCTCAAAACGAAAGCACATCATCATACTTACCATGCCCAAGGGTTAACAATAATAATAGGATTTAGGAAACACTAACTATCTCGGGGATTTCGTGACATTACTCATGATTTGATGGTAATGTGGAGCAAGGCGCACGAGGATGATCTAGGTACGAGATTCACACGAGGTATGTCCAGGTTTTTGGGAGAGAGTTGTTCTCCAGTCCGACTATTAGCCACATGTCATGTTGATGTTGTGATTGCACCTCCAATGGTCATATTAGCCTCTAGGCTTGCTCCACTGACTATAAATAGCCCCCTAGTTCATTCTTAGTTGGTTGGCTGCTCCATGAGATATTGACAAGCGATTTGCCGGAGTAATCCTTCCTCGCAAAGAGATTGAGAGAATCCTAAGTGAGGAAAAACAAATCCTAAACTAGTAAGCGACTAAGAATCACTAAAGAATTTGACCGAAGCTAAACTTGACATGTTATTGTTGAGAACTGACATCATCTAGAAGGTTAGATGTCTGTTCTAGAGCATCCAAGTGTAATTGTGGATTGTTGAAGAACAAGTGTGTGAAGGCCTAGAGATCACCTCAAAGATCTACCACGAGTGATTGGGCGGGGTCTATGTGAGCTTAGCTCAAGGAGAATAGAGTGAACCGAGTTTGTCTTCTGAGTTTAATCTTATCCCCTCCAACTAGATGTAGACTTGTGTCAGGAATTTGAATTGGGCGAACAAATTAGTGTCTTCACCGAGCCACTGTTTTCTATTTCTTTGCTCCATACTTTCTGTATTTCCTCTCTGTTGCAAAGTATGTCCCATGTCTATCTTCTTTGTGATTGACGCGAACATAGTGTTAAGAACTATCTTATTCTATTGTTATATACTTATGGTCATGTTTGGACTCATATTTTCCCTCATTATACTCATGGTTATATGCTTGATCGTCAGACCTGAGAATCTTGTGTCTAGCATGATCTTTTCTTTATTTTAGTCTTACTAACTAAGTCTATTGCTATCTGTTAGTTTGTCTTCTAAGTATATTGCTATCTATTAATTTATCTTCTATTCAACTCTGCATTTTCTTATGCCGCTCTGTTTTTCTTTGGTATACTTGTTTTATTGAAGAAATTGTCAAATCTCCACTTCACCCCCGCTCTGGTCGATATCTGATCCTACAATTGACAGCAAAACAAGGTCCTCCCTTGATTCTGTGCCGACCGAGAGGAGAGGGGGCAGTTGGTGGGAAACATGACCAGGCGGTGCAACGCGTGGGTGTAAGAAGTGCAGCGCGGGGGTGTAGGCAGCAAAGTGGTAGTGGGGAGGAGGCAGTGGATAGGTAGGTCACAACCGAGACAGCGGCTCACAAGCGTTTGTAATTAGTAGCCCACAGAGACGAAGGGTGATAACCCAGAAGTGTAGGGGATCTATCGTAGTCCTTTTGATAAGTAAGAGTGTCGAACCCGATGAGGAGCAAAAGGAAATGATAGGCAGTTTTAAGTAAGGTATTTTCTGCAAGCACTGAAATTATAGGTAACATATAGTTTTGTGATAAGGTAATTGATAGCAAGCAACAAAAGGTAAAAGTAAATAAGGTGCAGCAAGGTGGCCCAATCCTTTTTATAGCAAAGGACAAGCCTGGACAAACTCTTATATGAAGGAAAACGCTCCCGAGGACACATGGGAATTATCGTCAAGCTAGTTTTCATCACGATCATCTGATTCGTGTTCGGTACTTTGATAATTTGGTATGTGGGTGGACCGGTGCTTGGGTGCTGTCCTTACTTGGACAAGCCTCCCACTTATGATTAACCTCTAATGCAATAATCCGCAAATACAAAAGAAGTATTAAGGTAAACCTAACCATAGCATGAAACAAGTGGATCCAAATCTGCCCCTTACGAAGCAACACATAAACTAGGGTTTAAGCTTCTGTCACTCTAGCAACCCATCATCTACTTATTACTTCCCAATGCCTTCCTATAGGGCAAATAATGGTGAAGTGTCATGTAGTCAACGTTCACATGACACCACTAGAGGAGAGACAACATACATTTCATCAAAATATCGAACGAAGACCAAATTCACATGACTACTAATAGCAAGACTTCTCCCATGTCCTCAGGAACAAAAGTAACTACTCACAAGAAATAATATTGTTCATGATCAGAGGGGTATTAATATGCATAACGGATCTGAAATCTTCCACCAAGTAAACCAACTAGCATCAACTACAAGGAGTAATCAACACCACTAGCAACCCACATGTACCAATCTGAGGTTTGGGTACAAAGATTGGATACAAGAGATGAACTACGGTTTGAGAGGAGATGGTGTTGGTGAAGATGTTGATGAAGATAGCCCTCCCCAAGATGGGAGAGTTGTTGGTGATGATGGCGGTGATGATTTCCCCCTCCTGGAGGGAAATATCCCCGGCAGAACAGCTCTGCCGGAGCCCTAGATTGGTTTCCGCCAAGGTTCTGCCTCGAGACGACGGTGTCTGGTCCCGAAAGCCTGCTTCTGATTTTTTCCAGATCAAAACACCTCATATAGGAGAAGATGGGCATCGGGGGGCCGTCGGTGGGCCCACGAGATAGGGGCACGCCCAGAGAGAGAGGGGGGGGGGCGCGCCCCACCCTCGTGGACAACTGGTGGCCCCCCTGGTGATCTTCTTTCGCTAGATATTTTTTATATTTTCTAAAACGGAGTCATGTGGAGTTTCAGGGCTTTTTGAGTTGTGCAGAATAGGTTTCCAGAGTTTTCTTCTTTTCCAGCCCAGAATTCCAGCTGCCGGCATTCTCCCTCTTCATGTAAACCTTGTAAAATAAGAGAGAAAAGGCATACGTATTGTGACATAACGTGTAATAACAGCCCATGATGCAATAAATATCAACATATAAGCATGATGCAAAATGGACGTATCAACTCCCCTAAGCTTAGACCTCGCTTGTCCTCAAGCGAAAGCCGATATCGAGAAATATGTCCTCATGTTTAGAGATAGAGGTGTCGATAAAAAATAAAATACGGACATGAAGGCATCATGATCATTCTCATAACAGCAACATATATATATATATATATATATATATATATATATATATATATATATATATATATATATATATATATATATATATATATATATATATATATATATATATATATATATATATATATTGTCATATGATTCTTATGCTAAAGTAACAATTCATTCACAATATCGAGCATGAATCGTAAACTTCATTGAAAACCAACGAACTATAATCTGGGTCATTGAAGCAATTGCAATTTATCATAACATCGGAAAGCGTCAATATAAGAGCTTTTCAGCAAGCCTGCATACTCAACTATCATATTGTCTTCCACAATTGCTCACACTCACGCAATACTTATGTTTATGGAGTTTTAATCGGACACAGAGAAAGATAGGGGCTTACGGTGTTGCCTCCAAACCTTTTACCTCAAGGGTACTGTCAACAGTAATAGACCATGAAAACTTACATCCAAGTGGGTATATATGTCAGGATCTTTCCAACACAATGTGCTTGCCAAAGGATAAAATGTAAAAAGGAAAGGTGAATTTCACCTTGACTCTTGTAAGGCAAGAATACTAGATAGGCCCTTCGCAGAGGGAAGCAGAGGTTGTCATGTGTTTTTATGGTTGGATGCATAAAGTCTTAGCACAGAAGAACGTTACTTTATATTGCCACTGATAAGGACCTTTATTATGCAGTCCGTCGCTTTTATTACTTCCATATCACAAAATCGTATAAAGCTTATTTCCTCCACACTAATAAATCATACATATTTTAGCGAGTTTAAAACATGACAACTGATGACCCACAAGTGTAGGGGATCTATCGTAGTCCTTTCGATAAGTAAGAGTGTCGAACCCAACGAGGAGCAGAAGGAAATGATAGGCAGTTTTCAGTAAGGTATTTTCTGCAAGCACTGAAATTATAGGTAACATATAGTTTTGTGATAAGGTAATTGGTAGCAAGTGACAAAAGGTAAAAGTAAATAAGGTGCAGAAAGGTGGCCCAATCCTTTTTGTAGCAAAGGACAAGCCTGGACAAACTCTTATATAAAGGAAAGCGCTCCCGAGGACACATGGGAATTATCGTCAAGCTAGTTTTCGTCACGATCATCTGATTCGCGTTCGGTACTTTGATAATTTGGTATGTGGGTGGACCGGTGCTTGGGTGCTGCCCTTACTTGGACAAGCCTCCCACTTATGATTAACCTCTAATGCAAGCATCTGCAACTACAAAAGAAGTATTAAGGTAAACCTAACCATATCATGAAACATCTGGATCCAAATCAGCCCCTTCCGAAGCAACGCATAAACTAGGGTTTAAGCTTCTGTCACTCTAGCAACTGTAACATCCCAAATTTTCAATTTGGAATGTTATACATTAGATCATCATGCATATCATATTTTCTTGCTTTTGGTGGATCCAAGAAAATCCTAAGCAACTCAAGGACCCTCGGAGAGAGTAGGGGATTTCAATATTTTCATATTTGAGGTTTCTCAAATTTTGAAAATAGGATCTTTGATTTTATTTATTTTATCTTCAAGTATTTCTATTATGAAAATATGGGATAGGGAGTAAAATGACTCTCCCAAAAATAAAGAAATACTAAGGATTTAATAAAAAAATTAAATAAGTTTTCTTTGGAGTTTTATTTGAATTAGGAAAAATTGCATGTTTTCAAAAATGCATTTTAGTGCCAAGAAAATGTTCATCTTGTTCTAAATATTCTATTTGGACGGTGAAAATTTATTTGGGCAATTTTAGATTTTATTTTATTTTATTTTCAAGATTTCTTTTTCGTAGCGTCGGCGTTAGAAAAAAAAATATAGGGGGACCCGACCCGACTGGGCCGAAGCCCAGCCGAGCCAGGCCCAGCCGCCCGCAACGCCTTCCCCGCCCGCGCGCCGCCGTGGCCGGATCGGACTCCGCCGCCGCCACCGATTCTTGCCCCCTCCCCCAAGTTTCTAGCCCCCCCACTATATAAGCCTCCGCCCCCCTGCCCCTTGCCGCACACCGCCCCGTCGCCGCATAGCCGCCGCCGCAGCGCATCGCCGCCGCAGCGCACAACCGCCACCGCCGCCGCCGCAGCGCACCACCACCACCGCAGCCCCGACGCACC
>LR738714.1:23760252-23839425 GCA_902687465.1 Secale cereale | reverse complement strand
CCACTATATAAACCGCCGTCCCCCTGCCCCTTGCCGCACACCGCCCCATCGTCGCATAGCCGCCGCCGCCGCCGCATAGCCGCCGCCGCAGCGCATCGCCGCCGCCGCCGCAGCGCACCACCACCACCGCAGCCCCGCCGCCGACGCCTCCCGCCAGCCGAAATGACGAGGTAGCAGCCCGCCGCCGGTTTTCGGTAGAAAACCATCGGTCTTTTTTTTAAGACCCCTAGTTCGTTTTTTTAGATCGGTTTTTTTCCCGGTTTAGTTAATTAGTGAGCGTTAACCCGTTCGTTCGTTTTAACGAACGAGTTCGTCGTTTAGTCTCAGCTGACGAACGTCCGTTCGTTAAGCTGTTTTTAGTTTCCTTTTCGTAGTTTATTTTCTGATCGCGATTTCTGATTCGATCTTCGTTCTAGTTTATCTTTTCGCTCGTTTATCGGAATCAGGCGATTCAAGCGCCTGGAGTTTCGTCTCGAAATTCTCTTTCTGTTTAACCTAGTCACTCAAGCGTTTGCCTCTGCTAAATTTGGACTTAGGTCCAGATTGGTACGGTAGTTGTTTCTCTTTCGCCGTTTGTCCTTCGTTGCTTTGTTTTGAGTTTCTTTTTGCAAACCGGAGTTCTTAAGTTGAACTTTCTGGTTAGATCCCTTATTTGAGTTTTACCCATGCATTAGTTAAGTACTTATTGTGTGCTTGTTTGTTTGCGATAGAGTACCCGGAGTGCGCTGCTTGCTACTTTGAATCTCTAGGTTTTGCGGATCATCAGCAAGGCAAGTAACACTTTGATCATACTTTCCAATTACCCAGTTTTCATTGCATTAGTCAAACCCTCACACATTGCATGAGCAGGAGATATAACATGTGGGACTGGGAAGTAGATTGAGGTAGAACCTATTACCTGCATTACATTCAAACCTTTGGGAGTTACTTCTAGGTTTGCTGTTAGGTTATGCCATGCTCGTAGACGTGGATTGGGTGAGTGTATCCATGACAGATGTGAGATTGTTAATTAATGGTTCAACTTAAGGTGGCAACTTAAATACACATCTAGGTGGATTGAGGCACCTGGGTATTCCAGCGATTGCTAGGCTTTTCTTTATGGACCGCCACCCAGGCTCAAAGGGATCATGAGATTATTCATACTAGAAACTTCCGTGTGCAGCCACAAGCTATTATGGGCTCTAGAATAGTTGACTAAGTTGTGCGAACTCTTAGAGTGATGGACTAGCAGATGTAGGGGATGTAGGATGGTACGATCCACCCGGACGTAAGGTGCTAGCGCTTCTGAAAGACTGTGTCTCAGTCATCTGTTTCTCAAACAACCTGTAGTGCGAGAATTCCAACGGAGGCGTTTGAGTCTTGTGGGGAAAAGTGCACAAACCTCTGCAGAGTGTACAAACTGATCATGATTAGCCGTGTCCCCGGTTATGGACGTTTTGAGTATCTAGTACTTGGATTATCATGTGAATCTCATCATGTTAAATTTAATTAATATTGTTGGGTTTTAATGATGATTATTAATTGGGATTGAGAGGATGTCTATCTTCTCAATGATGTTTCAACTACCATGATAGTTAATTAAAATCTATTCCTTTGCAGTAGGGAAAAATTGGCTTTACGCAAAAACTGTAACCATAGAGCTTTCCACCAGCCATATTGCATATAGTATAGCTTTACTTTTGTTATTCTTTATGTGTTATTTTGCCAGCATATTCCATGTGCTGACCCGTTTTCGGGCTACAACGTTCATGTTGCAGACTTTTCAGACGACGAGTAAGGTGCCTATTAGGTCGTGGTTCTATACCCAGTGATGCCGTTGGAGTTGATGGACTCACTTATCTTCCAAGCCTTCCGCTGTTATTGTGTTAGATGGCCTTAAGTCATTTTTATTGTAATAAGTTCATTGTTGGAACTATCGATGTAATAAGTGTGTGATTGCTACTCTTTTATAAATCCTTCAAGTACTGTGCGTGTCAGCATTACTGATCTAGGGATGACACTGATGCACAGAGATCAGACTGTTTGAGGTCTGGTCGCTACAGCAACCCATCATCTACTTATTACTTCCCAATGCCTTCCTCCAGGCCCAAATAATGGTGAAGTGTCATGTAGTCAACGTTCACATGACACCACTAGAGGAGAGACAACATACATCTCATCAAAATATCGAACGAAGACCAAATTCACATGACTACTAATAGCAAGACTTCTCACATGTCCTCAGGAACCAAAGTAACTACTCACAAGACATAATATAGTTCATGATCAGAGGGGTATTAATATGCATAATGGATCTGAACATATGATCTTCCACCAAGTAAACCAACTAGCATCAACTACAAGGAGTAATCAACACTACTAGCAACCCACAGGTACCAATCTGAGGTTTGTGTACAAAGATTGGATACAAGAGATGAGCTAGGGTTTGAGAGGAGATGGTGCTAGTGAAGATGTTGATGAAGATAGCCCTCCCCAAGATGGGAGAGTTGTTGGTGATGATGGCGGTGACGATTTCCCCCTCCCGGAGGGAAGTATCCCCGGCAGAACAGCTCTGCCGGAGCCCTAGATTGGTTTCCACCTCGGTTCCGCCTCGAGACGGCGGCGTCTGGTCCCGAAAGCCTCCTTCTGTTTTTTTACAGGTCAAAACACTTCATATAGGAGAAGATGGGCATCGGGGGGCCTTCGGGGGGCCCACGAGACAGGGGGCTGCTACCTCTTGAGCTTGCGTTGTATTCCCTCGAAGAGGAAAGGGAGATGCAGCACAGTAGCGTAAGTATTTCCCTCAGTTTTTGAGAACCAAGGTATCAATCCAGTAGAAGACCACGCGCGAGTCCCTCGCACCTGCACAAACAAATAAGAATTTCGCAGCCAACGCGATAAGGGGTTGTCAATCCCTTTACGGTCACTTACGAGAGTGAGATTTGATAGAGATGATAATTATATTTTTGGTATTTTTGGTTTAATAAAACAGCAAATAAAAACGGTAAAGTAAAGTAGATGTAGATTGATATGTTGAGAATAGACCCGGGGGCCATAGTTTTCTCTAGTGGCTTCTCTCATGATAGAGATATTCTACGGCGGGTAAAGAAATTACTGTCGAGCAATTGATAGAAAAGCGAATAATTATGAGACTATCTAGGCATGATTATTGTATATAGGCATCACGTCCGAGACAAGTAGACCGACTCCTGCCTGCATCTACTACTATTACTCCACACATCGACCGCTATCCAGCATGCATCTAGTGTATTGAGTTCATACGAACAGAGTAACGCCTTAAGCAAGATGACATGATGTAGAGGGATAAACTCAAGCAATATGATGTAAACCCCATCTTTTTATCCTTGATGGCAACAATACAATACGTGCCTTGCCGCCCCTACTGTCACTGGGAAAGGACACCGCAAGATTGAACCCAAAGCCAAGCACTTCTCCCATTGCAAGAACTATAGATCTAGTAGGCCAAACCAAACCAATAATTCGAAGAGACTTGCAAGGATAATATGAGCACACATAAAAAGTTCAGAGAAGAACCAAATATCTTTCATAGATAACCTTGATCATAAACTCACATTTCATCGGATCTCGACAAACACACCACAAAAAGAGATTACATCGAATAGATCTCCTCGAAGACCGAGGAGAACTTTGTATTGAGATCCAGAGAGAGAGAAGAAGCCATCTAGATACTAGCTATGTACCCGAAGGTCTATGGTAAACTACTCACAACTCATGGTGAGGGCGATGATGATGATGATGAAGGCCTCCGTGATGGATCCCCCTCCCGGAACAGGCTCCAAGATGGGATCTCCACGGGAACAGAAGCTACGGCGGTGGAATTAGGTTTTTCTCTCTGCATATGGAGTTTCTGGGGTCTATGGATATATATAGGAAGAAGGAGGGCACCGGGGGCCACACGAGGGAGCCTCGAGGTAGGGGGCGCGCCCTGGGAAGGGGGGCGTGCCCCCACCCTCGAGGGCAGCCCCTCTGTCCCCTGACTTGGTCCTGAAGTTTCCCGTGCGTGATTTTCTCCAAAAATATCTCTCGCGAAGGTTTCATTCCGTTTGGACTCCGTTTGGTATTCTTTTTCTGCAAAACCCTGAAATAGGCAAAAAACAACAATCTGGACTGGGCCTTTGGGTTAGTAGGTTAGTCCGAAAAATGATATAAAAGTGAATGATAAAGCCCATTAAACATCCAAGACTTCATAAATAATAGCATGGAACAATAAAAAAATATAGATATGTTGGAGACGTATCAGGGGCGCGCCCAAAGAGGGGGGGCGCCCCCCACCCTCGTGGACAGCCGGTGGCCCCCCTCGTGATCTTCTTTCGCCGGATATTTTTTATATTTTCTGAAACGTAATTCTGTGGAGTTCCGGGGATTTTGGAGTTGTGCAGAATATGTTTCCAGAAGTTGCTCCTTTTCCAGCCCAGAATTCCAATTGCCGGCTTTCTCCCTCTTCATGCAAACCTTGTAAAATAAGAGAGAAAAGGCATAAGTATTATGACATAACGTGTAATAACAGCCCATAATGCAATAAATATCAACATATAAGAATGATGCAAAATAGACGTATCAACTCCCCCAAGCTTAGACCTCGCTTGTCCTCGAGCGAAAGCCGATATCGAAAAATATGTCCACATGTTTAGAGATAGAGGTGTCGATAAAAGCAAAATACAGACATGAGGGCATCATGATCATTCTTATAACAACAGCATATATATTTTCATATGATTCTTATGCTAAAGTAACAATTCATTCACCATATCAAGCAGGAATCATAAACTTCATTGAAAACCAACAAACTATGATCTCGGTCATTGAAGCAATTGCAATTTATCGTAACATCGGAAAGAGACAATATAAGAGCTTTTCAGCAAGCCTGCATACTCAACTATCATATTGTCTTCCACAATTGCTCACACTCACGCAATACTTATGTTTATGGAGTTTTAATCGGACACAGAGAAAGATAGGGGCTTACGGTGTTGCCTCCCAACCTTTTACCTCAAGGGTAATGTCAACAGTAATAGACCATGAAAACTTACATCCAAGTGGGTATATATGTCAGGATCTTTCCAACACAATGTGCTTGCCAAAGAATAAAATGTAAAAAGGAAGGGTGAATTTCATCTTGACTCTTATAAGGCAAGAATAATAGATAGGCCCTTCGCAGAGGGAAGCACAGGTTGTCATGAGTTTTAATGGTTGGATGCACAAAGTCTTAGCATAGAAGAACGTCACTTTATATTGCCACTTGTGATAAGGACCTTTATTATGCAGTCCGTCGCTTTTATTACTTCCATATCACAAGATCGTATAAAGATAATTTCCTCCATGCTAATAAATCATACATATTTTAGCGAGTTTGTAACATGACAACTTACTTGGAAGGATCTTTCTCAATCCATAGGTAGGTATGGTGGACTCTCATGGAAAAACTAGGTTTAAGGATGTATGGAAGCACAAGTAGTATCTCTACTTAGTGCGAGGAGTTTTGGCTAGCATGAGGGGGAAAGGCAAGCTCAACATGTTGGATGATCCATGACAATATACTTTATTTCGGTTATAAGAAGACATAACCCATTATGTTGTCTTCCTTGTCCAACATCAACTCTTTAGCATGTCATATTTTAATGAGTGCTCACAATCATAAAAGATGTCGAAGATAGTATATTTGTGTGTGAAGCCTCTCTTCTTTTATTACTTCCTATTAATTGCAACGATGACCAAAACTATGTTTGTCAACTCCCAACAACTTTTATTTATCATACTCTTATATGTGAAGTCATTACTTCCCATAAGATCAATATGATCTCTTTGATACTCTTTATGTTTTCTTTCTTTTTATCAAGACCAAAGTGAGGAAATCAAGCCCTTGACTCAACACTAATCTTTATTATATAGCTCACGGACTCGATTACAAAGGGTAAAGATCATAAAGCAAAAGCTCACAACTAGATCATGCTAACTTTATTCTACTAGATCAAGATACTACCAAAAGGATCGAACTAAGAAAAATGGTAAAGATAGGAGTGATGGTGATACGATACCGGTGTCACTCCCTCAAGCTTGGCAATTGCCAAGGGGAGTGCCCATGCCCATATGATTATGTCTCCTTCTTCGGGGGTGGTGGTGATGGCTTCTTCCTTAGCTTGCGCTTAAGGACATAATTTTGCTCCTTTAGATCATTGATCTCTTGCTCAAGATTTAATATCTTCTTGCATAGTGCCTGCTTGTTTTCCTGCAAGAGGTTAAAAGGGATAAATTCGACCTTAGGTTTCTTTACTCTGTCAGGGAGGCTTGATTTTTTGAACTCCACATGCATATCCCCCGATTGAGGTAGTGGGACTTCGTCTTCGTCTGAGCTGGTCCAATCCTCCCCGTTGGGATCGTGGTCCTCTTCTTCCTCCGTGGTCCAACCATAATGCTCCCAGTCCCCATAGACCTTAGGGTCAGCAAGGGAATCAGCTACATAGCTTTCTCCCTCCGAGTCCTGGGACGACATGTTGCTTTTATCTGCGACAGAAACAACTCGAAATGAAAACAGAGGATTTTTGCGTGATACAGAAGTCAAAACCTTCGGGAGTATATATAATGAATTTTTCCCAACCAAAAGGAGTAACATACAAGAAATCCGAGTCCGGGGGGCACACGAGCTGCCCACGAGGCAGGGGTGCACCCAGGGAAGGGGGGCACGCCCTCCACCCTCATGGACGGCTCGTGACTCTTCCGGACTGCTACTTATTTTTCTATTTTTCTAAATATTCCAAAACAGAGAAAATTACCTTTAGAACTATTTTGGAGTCGGTTTACTTATCGTACCACATACCTCTTCCTTTTCGAAGGCTGAATCGTTCTCAAAAGTGCCCCTTATGTATTCCTCCGGGGTTAAGGTTTGAATAACATTGGTTTCAACATTTATAGGATTACCTGAGATATAATGTTTGATTCTTTGACCATTTACCACCTTCGGATTTGTGCCTTCGAAGTTGTTGATTTTTAGACCTCCTCGATAATGTAAGGTCCTTCCCACTTGGAGAGAAGTTTTCCTGCAAAAAATCTTAAACGAGAGTTGTATAGCAAGACATAATCACCTACGTTAAACTCACGCTTTTGTATCCTTTTGTCATGCCATCTTTTAACTTCTCTTTAAACAACTTGGCATTCTCATAAGCCTGGGTTCTCCATTCATCAAGGCAGCTAATGTCAAACAACCTCTTTTCACCGGCAAGTTTGAAATCATAATTAAGCTCTTTGATAGCCCAATATGCCTTATGTTCTAGCTCAAGAGGTAAGTGACAAGCTTTTCCATATACCATCTTATATGGAGACTTACCCATAGGACTTTTTGTATGCAGTTTTATAGGCCCATAATGCATCATCAAGTTTCTTGGACCAATTCTTCCTAGACCTATTAACTGTCTTTTGCAAAATTAATTTCAACTCTCTATTACTTAGTTCTACTTGACCACTAGTCTGTGGGTGATAAGGGGATGCAATTCTATGATTCACATCATAATTTGCAAGCATCTTACGGAAAGCACCATGAATAAAGTGTGAACCACCATCAGTCATTAGATATCTAGGGACTCCATACCTCGGAAAAATAACATCTTTAAGCATCTTAATAGAGGTGTTATGATCAGCACTACTAGTTGGAATAGCTTCTACCAACTTAGTAACGTAATCAGCATCAACTAAAATATGTGTGTACCCATTAGAGGCAGGGAACGGTCCCATATAATCAAAGCCCCAAACATCAAATGGTTCAATAACAAGTGAATAATTCATAGGCATTTCTTGACGTCTACTAATATTACCAATTCTTTGACATTCATAACAAGATAAGACAAACTTACGGGCATCCTTGAAGAGAGTAGGCCAATAAAAGCCGGATTGCAATACCTTATGTGCAGTTCTATCTCCCGCATGGTGTCCTCCATAAGCTTCGGAGTGGCACTTGCGTAGAATATGTTCCTGTTCATGCTCAGGTACACAACGTCTAATAATACCATCTACTCCTTCTTTATAAAGATGTGGGTCATCCCAGAAGTAATGTCTCAAATCATAGAAGAACTTTTTCTTTTGTTGGTATGTGAAGCTAGGAGGTATAAACGTAGCAACAATATAATTAGCATAATTAGCATACCATGGAGCGGTACGAGAAGTATTTATGACAGCTAATTGTTCATCAGGAAAGCTATCATCAATAGGGTGTGGGTCATCAAGTATATTCTCTAACCTAGACAAGTTGTCTGCAACGGGGTTCTCAGCTCCCTTTCTATCAATAATATGCAAGTCAAATTATTGCAGCAAGAGAACCCATCTAATAAGTCTAGGTTTAGCATCTTTCTTTTCCATAAGGTATTTGATAGCAGCATGATCAGTGTGAATAGTTACTTTAGAATCAACAATATAGGGTCTAAACTTATCACAAGCAAATACAACTGCTAAAAATTCTTTCTCAGTAGTAGCATAATTTTTCTGGGCACTATCTAGAGTTTTACTAGCATACTGGATAACATTCAATTTCTTATCAACTCTTTCCCCTAAAACAGTGCCTACAACATAATCGCTAGCATCGCACATAATCTCTAAGGGTAAATTCTAGTCAGGAGGCTGGACAATAGGTGCAGAGATCAATGCTTTCTTAAGTATTTCAAATACTTCTAGACAATCATCATCAAAGACAAAAGGAATATCTTTTTGTAAGACATTAGTCAGAGGCCTGGAGATTTTGGAGAAGTCCTTTATGAACCTCCTATAAAACCTGGCATGACCAAGGAAACTTCGTATACCTTTGATGTCCTTAGGGCATGGCATCTTTTCAATAGCATTGACTCTAGCCTTATCAACTTCAATACCTCTTTAAGAAATTTTATGTGCCAAGACAATGCCTTTGTTAACCATAAAGTGGCACTTCTCCCAATTCAAGATGAGGTTAGTGTCTTCACATCTCTGCAAAACTCGATCAAGGTTGCTTAAGCAATCATCAAAAGAAGTTCCGTAAATGGAGAAATCATCCATGAAAACCTCAATAATCTTTTCACAAAAATCAGAGAATATAACCAGCATGCATCTTTGAAAGGTAGCAGGTGCATTACATAAACCAAAAGGCATACGTCTATAAGCAAAGGTACCGAAAGGACAAGTAAAAGTGGTCTTTTCTTGATCCCCTTTTGACACAGGTATTTGGGAGAAACCAGAATAACCATCTAGAAAGCAAAAATGAGTATGTTTGATAACCTTTCTAGCATTTGATCAATAAATGGCAAGGGGATGATCTTTCTTAGTAGCTTTATTTAACTTACGGAAATCAATTACCATCGGATAACCTGTAACTATTATTTGCGGGGTCAATTCATCTTTATCATTAGGAACGACAGTCATAACTCCCTTCTTAGGGACACAATGGACAAGACTTACCCACTGGCTATTAGCAACTGGATAGATAATACCTGCCTCTATAAGCTTTAGTATCTCCTTCCTTACCACTTCTTTCATCTTAGGATTCAACCGTCGCTGATGATCAATAACCGGTTTAGCATTTTCTTCCAATTTTATCTTGTGTTGTCATAAAGTGGGACTAATGCCCTTAAGATCATCCAGAGTATATCCAATAGCAACACGGTGCTTCTTCAGAGTTTTCAATAGTTTTTCTTCTTCCTGCTTTGAAAGGTTAGCACTAATAATAACAGGATATATCTTCTTTTCATCAAGATAAACATACTTAAGATTATCAGATAAAGGTTTAAGTTCAAACACGGTATCACCCTTGGGTGGAGGAGGATCCCCTAGGATTTCAATAGGCAAGTTGTTTTTCAATACGGGTCCCTGATTAAAGAATATTTCATCTATTTCCCTTCTCTGATTCATATGTGTATCATTTTCATGGTCTAGCAAGTATTGTTCTAAAGGATCATTAGGAGGCACAGCAATAGAAGCAAGACCAATAATTTCATCCTTACTAGGTAGTTCTTTATCAAGGGGTTGTCTACGGAATTTAGCAAAGTTAAAATCATGAGACATATCCCCTAAACCAACAGTAACGATATCTTTCACGCAATCTATCTTAGCATTAACAGTGTTCAAGAAGGGTCTGCCAAATATAATGGGACAAAATTCATCTTGTGTGGAACTAAGAATAAGAAAATCAGCAGGGTATTTAAACTTCCCACACAAGACTTCAACATCCCTAACAATCCCAACTGGTGAAGTAGTGTCTCTATTAGCAAGATTAATAGTAACATCAATCCCTTCTAACTCAACGGGTGCAATATCATGCATAATTTCTCGATATAAGGTAAGAGGGATAATACTCGCACTAGCACCTACGTCACATAAACCATGATAGCAACGATCTCCTATCTTAACAGAGATAACAGGCCAGCCTACAATAGGTCTATATTTATTCCTTGCATTGGATTTGGCTATCCTAGCAGACTCTTCTTGGAGGTAAATAACATGTCCATCTAAATCTTCTACCAAGAGATCTTTAACCATCGCAACACTAGGTTCAACTTTAGTTTGCTCAGAGGGTGTAGGTGTTCTAGTATTACTCTTACGAACCACAGTTGAAGCTTTAGCATGATCCTTTATCCTAACAGGGAAGGTGGTTTCTCAATATAAGCAGTAGGAATAATAGGATCAACATTATAAGTGATAGTCTTTTCTTCAACTTTAACAGGTTCAACTACTTTTACTTCAATAGGGGGATGGTATTTAAACCACTTCTCCTTGTGGAGATCAACATGAGTAGCAAATGATTCACAGAAAAAAGCTACTATCTCAGAGTCAAGTCCATATTTAGTGCTAAACTCATAGAAAACATCAGTATCCCTAAAAGTTTTAGCACAATCAAACTTAGGGGTCATACCTGACTCCTTACCTTCGTCGAGATCCCAATCTTCAGAGTTGCGTTTAATTATTTCCAATAAATCCCATTTGAATTCAATAGTCTTCATCATAAAAGAGCCAGAACAAGAAGTATCGAGCATGGAGCGATTAGTGAGAGAAAGCCGAGCATAAAAATTTTGAATGGTCATTTCTCTAGAGAGCTCATGATTGGGGCATGAATATAACATTGAATTAAGACCCCCCCCCAAGCTTGAGCGATGCTTTCTCCTTCTCAAGGCCAAAAATTATAAATATAATTATGATCACGATGAACCTGGTGCATAGGGTAGAACTTCTGATGAAATTCCAACTTCAGACGATTATAGTTCCATGATCCAATATCATCACATAGCCTAAACCATGTCAATGCATCTCCCTTCAAAGATAAAGGGAAGACCTTCTTCTTTATAACATCCTCGGGCATACCTGCAAGCTTAAATAATCTACAAACTTCATCCACATAGATTAGGTGTAAATCGGGATGCAGTGTTCCGTCTCCTGTAAAAGGATTTTCAAGCAGTTTCTCTATCATACCCGAAGGAATTTCAAAGCAAACATTTTCAGTAGGTGCAGTAGGTTGAGGAGAAACTCTTTGCTCTTCTGGTCGGGGTGAAGATACCCCGAACAAGCCCCTCAAAGGATTCTGAGCCATGGTAACAAGTGACAATAAATTTCAGCACACTATATAATTTTGTCCTTACCAAATTCCAGTTACCAAAAGCGCTTCACTCCCCGGCAACGGCGCCAGAAAAGAGTCTTGATGACCCACAAGTGTAGGGGATCTATCAAAGTCCTTTCGATAAGTAAGAGTGTCGAAACCAACGAGGAGCAGAAGGAAATGATATGCAGTTTTCAGTAAGGTATTTTCTGCAAGCACAGAAATTATAGGTAACAGATAATTTTGTGAGAGGGTAATTGGTAGCAAGTGACCAAAGGTAAAAGTAAATAAGGTGCAGCAAGGTGGCCCAATCCTTTTTGTAGCAAAGGACAAGCCTGGAAAAACTCTTATATAAAGGAAAGCGCTCCCGAGGACACATGGGAATTATCGTCAAGCTAGTTTTCGTCACGATCATCTGATTCACGTTCGGTACTTTGATAATTTGGTATGTGGGTGTGACGCCCGGATAATCAAGCTACAGTAAACCTCTACTAATGATGCCACATCACCGCGGTTACAGTCGATAAACTCACGTTAGTTTAAAACCAATTCAAATTCAAATTTGAATTAAAGTCAAACGATAAAATTATTCAAATGTTTAAACTAAAATGTTCGGGTCGTGCCTAATAATGCATAGGTAATCATGTTGGAGAAACCACATTTTTATCAGGTGTTCGAATGTCCTAAAATAGTTAAAACACTAGCCAAACAATTAGTGAAATGCCTTTTACAAATTAATAAAATATTAAATTATTTTATTTTGTTGCCCAAACTTATGTGGGAGTGGCATACTTATTAACACTAAATTTGGTACTGCCTTTATAATTTATAAAACTAAAATAAAAGGGGAACTAAAATTAAACAGAAAAGGATAAACTATAAAAATAAACAAAACAAAGAAGAACAAACTAAAGACCCCCCCCCCCCCCGTGGGCCACTAGCCCAGCTGGCCAGGCCACCCCAAGGCCCAACCCATCTGGCTTACCTCCCACCTCACGCTACCGGGGGCAGGGGTGCCGTAGCGGCCATCTGCCGACGATGGCCGTGCGTGGCGGCCATCGGCCCCTCCTACCCGTCTACTAGTTGCCCCGAGCACGTACCCTCCTGCCCGAACCCTAGCGCCCTGAATCCACTCCTCCCTCGCACGCGCTCGTCTTCCCCGCCGCCAACCTCGCCCGAGCGTGTCCATCGCCACCGCTCGCCGATTGCCGCGGCCACCGGTGCCTCGGCGCCTCCTCTTTGTGTCAAGAAGCTCCGCGGGGCTCCCCTTCTTCCTCTACACAGCAAGATCGATGCCCGGGAGCACTGCACCGATGCCAACGCCTTCGTCTTCCACCTTCGGCTCCACGGATCACCGTCGTTGATCCGCTACCATGGCTGCCTCCCCACCTTCGTCGAGCTCCTCCTCCGCACCACTATGAGCTCCACCACTTCCTCCCCCATTCCCGAGCTCGGATTCGAGCTCGACCACGCTCGCCGCCGTGTCATAGCCTCACCGCCGCTTCTCGACTCGCCGACGCGGCCCCGGCCATCGTGGGCCTCGCCCGACCCCAGCACTGTGCTCCCGGTGCTCCCAGGAGCACAACGCTCACACACACACCTCCTCCCGCGCCCCTAGGACTGCCCCTGGTGAACCCTGATGCCGGCCGCCGCTCGTCGTGAATGCTCCAACTAGCTCCGGCCATCTCCAGACGAGCAAGTAGCACTGATCGATTCACGACGCCGGCCTCGTTCGAACGCATCTACCCGCCGCTCGGATGGTCGCCGGAGCTCAACTCCGGTGGGTCTCCGCCGTGCCTCGCCTCGTCGTCGGCGCGCGCGTATCCCCCCAGCCAGGCCCCGTCCGCTCGCGGCCGCCCCGCCCCGGCGCCTGCCGCGGGCTTCGCCCTCTCCCGGCGTCGCACGTCGGCGCTCCATCGCTCCTGCGCGGTGGCCCTCCCATCGCCGACGGCCTGTCCCGGCGGCCTCCCATGCGCCCGGATGGGCAGCGCCTTGGCCGGGCAGGCGCCCGGCTCCCGCACCCGTTAAACGCCCGCCCCGCTAGCCCCCGGGGCCACTGCCAGGCAGGGTCCAGCCGCTGTTTTTTTAAAGGGGTTTAAAATAGTTAAAATAAAATAATGTTAATTAATTAATTAATTAGATAATTAATTAACCTAATTAACCTGGCTTAATTAGCCTGTTGAACTGGATTAGACTATTTAAAATGTTAGTTAATATGTACCTATGACAGGCGGGTCCCACCTGTCAGGATTGACCAGTCAACTGGTCAGTTGACCTGCTGACGTCATGGTGCTGTCATGATGACGTCATCAATTACTATTCTGGATAATTCGAATTTAAACATTAAATTAAATCCAAAAAATATATTTTAAAACTTAGAAAAATCATATAAATTAATCCGTAACTCGGATGAAAATACTTTATATATCAAAGTTGCTCAGAATTTCAAGACGCATCCGAATATGCAGACCGTTCGTCAATCACACGTAGCACCGTATTTTCCCATGTTATGCTTTGTGGTGCGATGTTTGCTTTATATTTATTGTTTCTCCCCCCACTTCTCTCCGATAGACATCGGGACTTAGACTACTGACGGTGCCACTGTGATCGGCTGCGACGACCATGACCCCTCCTTGCTAGAGCAACCAGGCAAGCCCCCCCCCCTTGATCACCAGATATCGCCCATTTTCTCTCTTATTCTTGCATTAGAACTGCTACTGTTGATGATTCGATAGCTCCTATTCTGTTGCATAGCCTGTCATTGTTGCTACAACTGTTGATACATGTACCTGCTATCCTAATGCTTAGTATATGATGCTAGTATTCCATCAGTGGCCCTACATTCTTGTCCGTCCGCCATGCTATACTATCGGGTCATGATCACTCGGGTGGTGATCACGGGTATATACTTTACAATTACATACACATGATGATGATTCGGTTATGGGGGCTGAAGGGGCAGGTGGTTCCACCCAGGTAGTGGTGGGCCTGGGTTCCCGTCAGCCCCCTGATGGTTACTTTGTGGCGGAGCGACAGGGCGGGTTGCGACCACCTAGGAGACAGGTGGGCCTGGCCCTGGTCGTTGTCCGCGGTTATTTCATAATAACATGCTTATCGATATCTGATATTTGATCTGAGTCTGGCCATTGGCCTATACGCACTAACCAGCTGCGTGGGAATAGTTATGGGCTCTCGACGTCGTGGTATCAGTCGAAGCCTTCTTGACGTCAGCGACTGAGCGGCGCGCGCCGGGTTGGACCGCGTAACATAACTTCCTTAGTAATGGAGGTTGCTAGGTCTGCTCACCGGCCGCCCTCGCAACGTGCAGGTGTGCATTGGGCGATGGGCCCCGACCCCTGTGCGCTTAGGACTTAGACCGGCGTGCTGACCTCTCTGTTGTGCTTAGGTAGGGCTGCGACGTGTTGATCTTCCGAGGCCGGGCATTACCCAGGAAAATGTGTGTCACACCCCGCATTTTGTAACATGTCATTTGCATCAATAAAGCATGAAAATTTGGACCAGCAATTTTTTTTGGCATCATTTGGCTTTTATTTGGAATTGAGTTTTTCTTCCTATGTTTTTCATGTGCTCATTAAAGTCAACTACTACCTCTTGTAGAATTCATCTCCATATCCAAAACTTCTGCCCAATGATCATACCAAGTGTTTATAGAAGTATAGTATTTTCTTATAAAATTAATTTGGCCAAAAAGGTATTTTCAAAAATTAGTATTCCAAAAACCCCTGAATTGAGGTTTGCACTGCAAGTTCTTGATTTAGGGTGAGAAAATTATTTCAAAAAGTATATTTGAGACCTAGTAGTCATAGGACTCCCAGAAACCACAAAAGTATGATTTTAAAAGTTATTTTCCTATTTTATTTAAAAGCTTTTTCTTAAGTTCAGAAATGGTCTTTAATAGGGAAAAATTATTTAATTATTTCAAAAATACTTGCCAAAATTCAGGGAGACTCATAGGACATATATTGTCCATATATAAGAGTTTCAACACTTGGTCATGTTCAAAATATTGGGCTAATCCCTCAGAAACCCTTTCTGGATATTTCAAGCTTTTGAAATATTTACAAAGGAAATATTCTCTAAAAATTCTAGGGAAATTCTATCATGTCATATGTGACATATTTGATGATCTTGCCAAGCCCCATGCCTTGGGAAGCAAGATAACATCCTCAAAACCCTTCAAAACCATTCTGTCCATATCTGAAGTTTGAGCAACTTTACATTGCCAAACTTGTCCAAATGCTCTCAAACTTGGTGCACATGCAAGAATGGCCTAATAAGGCTTCTAGACCAAATGGCACAAGCTTTGGAGAAGGATAACTTGATCAGAATACCCCAAAACCATTTCTGTTCAAATTTAAATTTGAACAACTTTACATTACCAACTTTTTACCTGGAGCTTCAAACTTTGTGGGCATGATCATAACCCCAAATGATGAAACTACACCAAGTGGTGCATCATGGGGAGATGATTAGCTTGAAGTAAACATGGTGAAACCATTTCTGTTGATTTCTAGGGTTCACCAAAGTTACATTGGCTAGTTTCTTCAAACAAGCCCAAATTTGGTGGAACACCCTATTTCCATATGACATTCAATCCAGTTAAGCGTCATGGCTAGTGGAGATCATTTGCTTGACCAAAACTTGATCAAACACCTTCTGCCATTTTACCAAAACCATCATCTTGACCTCTTTTACTATTTACTTTTGCTTCAACTTTCTACCACAGCTTCACCTAGTTACATTCTACCTCCAGTAACTCCCCTTGGACCAGAGCTCCATGACTGAAGGGTGAAAACCCCAATTCACCTCGCTGGACAGCCCTGATCTTACCATCTACCAGCTTCCCTCCTCTCTCACTGATCACCCAGAGCATCCAAGGCCACAACTGGTTTGTTTACTTCGTGTTGGACCCCCCCAGACACGGCGAACACGACCAGTAAGCCAACGGCATGCCATGGCATGCGATTAGCACGCTCCAGAGCGCGCTACAGTGCACACCCGCACTGTAGCATCGCCCAATCCATCGCCCCCGACCACCTCATGCCACCCCTTCGCGCCATTCGATGCACCTCGACGTCCGCAACTCCCCCCGGCGCTATCCCCCTCCTCCTTCTCCCTCCAGTCGACATCCTCGCACGCGCGCCGGCCGCCCGCGAGCTCCAACCTCTGGCTTCACACGCGCGCAGCTCCAGAAGCATCCCCCACTCCCCCTCTTCCTTCCCTCCGCCCTGGAACTCGTCCAGCAACACCGCAGACGCATCCCCAGCGCCTCCCGTGCACTATGGCGACGAGCAGAGGCTCGCCGGCGCACAGGTCCACGGCACCTCGCCGTCCTCCTATAAATAGGACCCCCGAGCCCCTCCTCTCTTCACCAACAGCATTCTCCCTCTCTCAATCACCTCCCTGAGCCACTCGCCGCTCTCCAGACCCGCCCGAGCTCGAGATCGAGCTCGAGCTCCGCCGCGGCGGCTCCTCGTCGCCAGCTCGGTACAGGCCGCCCCAGCCCCTTCTAGCTCTCGATCTAGCACCACCGCATCGCCCTAACTCGATTCCCCCTCTTTCCGCTCTCTGCAGCTACCGGAATCGACCGGAGCAGCATCCACCCGAAGCTCCTCCGCAGCGTGTCCTCGCCGCCGGCAAACCAGGCCCCTCCGGCGACCCGCACCACCACCACTGGAACGGCGACTCTCCGATGGACCCATTCCTGCCCATAGCTCGCCCCGCCGTGCCCGGAAGCGTCGCCGGTGAGCTCGCCGGCTCTCTGCCGGAGGGTTAGGTATGACAGGCGGGCCCCGCCTGTCAGCCTCCCCTCGCCCTCGCACCTCTCTCCACTCACTGACGTCGGGCCCCTCCCGTTAGGTTTGAAAACCCTGGCGCGCGCGCTGGTGCCCGTGCGGTGGGCTATTCGCCCTGGGGCGTTGCACTGTGGCCGTTCCGGCCCAGTGGCACAGAGCCTTTTTCCATTTTTCTTTTCTATGGAATTTCAAATAATTTCACAGAATTAAATATATGTCCAAATGTATTAATTCCAGTTCCTAAAAACTTGTAAAAATCCAACCTATTTAATGGTGTCACTTTCACACATGTCCATGAACCTTTTCTGTTCTGTTCAAATTTAAATTCATATTTGAACATTAAAACTTCTGTTCAAATATTCATGGACCACATTCTGCAACTCCAAAACTCCAACTAAGAATTTTTTCCATCTTAGTTTTCCCTCTAGTATTTAACAAAAATAAGTTGACATTTTTCTGAGCACTTTGGTTTTTCTGTTTTTATTGTGGTCTTATTTTCCCGTTGTTATTTTGCGACTATTAGATACCGTATTTGACGAGGTTGCTGAAGAAGAAGGTGGGGAAGGATTTGAAGACTTTGAAGACCAAGCCAATCCAGGCAAGTAGCCCTTTGACCATGATACCCTTGTGTTCTACGGAACCCGTTTGCTTCCGAATGCATGATGATAAGAGTTACGGTGGTGACCTAGTTGAGAATCACCGCATGATGCATGCTTTACTCATGATCTAGCTATGTGCTAGATGCAATGCAAATGATTAGTAGTGTTGCTTAATGATGCATGTGTGCCATGAAACCTTCGTGGTTGCATTCTTTTCAAAAAAAACCATCGGGTGCCCCTAATGCCCGAGGGTGATGTTGAGTTAGGTCATCACTTGAGGAAGAAGTGATGTGCCCGTAAAGATCTTGTGCATGGGTGAAATGATGGATTAGATTTATGTGTGACTACCATCCCAACCAAACATGTGCAACCACTCTACCCCTTATGGGACGGGGCTTTATTGATTACTTAGGCCGATACTAGCATGGTGCCCGCATTACTAGTGACGGGAAGGCTTGAGGTCTTTCCCGGGACGGGGTCGTGCTTGGATAGACGACCATGACTGTTTTTACAGGGCACCGGACACACCGTTAGTCCCTTCGTGTACGCGTGACATTGAAAATAGGGAAAGTCCCATGATCTATTGTTTGTACTCGAGGGCTGTGCACCAACGAGTGGACCCTATGTTAGTGTCGTCTAAGGAAAGATAATGACCGGGTGCTTCCCCCGAGTACTTGAGGTACTGCGGGATCGTGGGTGACACGAAAGCTTCCCGGATCTTGTGGGTAAAGTGCGCAACCTCTGCAGAGTGTAAAACTATTCGAATAGCCATGTCCACGGTCATGGACAGTTGGGTGGTGCTACTTAAACTATGTCCAGAATTTTACTATATCAGAGAAAGTATGTGTGTGTGATGAGTCAAGGTGGTGACTTGACTCGATGAGTTGAATCCTATTCATGTTGATATCGGTAACCTGTCTTCGAGGTTACGTGAAATTTATTGATGCATATACTTGATGGTAGAATATTCATTCTAGCTCGTAGCTAGATTGCTCATTGTTGTACAATTGCATTGTTACCGTGAACCAAATCATGGGTTGCTTGCGAGTACATTCAAAGTACTCATTGGCTTGCCACTGGTTATTTAATTGGCCAGGCATGGAGGAGCAGGAATATGAAGAAGAATTCTATGGAGACGAACATGCGAACTAGGACGCTATCCCAGTCAGAATGCCTGTGGGGTTAAGGCAGATGGCATGGGTTCTACTTATCTTCGAAGACTTCCGCTATTTGAGTTATTTGCTATTCAGCCCGTGAGGCTTTATCTATGTAAGACTTGGCCATAATGGCCATAATTTGTGTAAGACGGTATGTATGGATGTAAGACTCTTGTTATTCAGCTTCTGTGCGTTCAGTGAGCATTGATATCTGGGATCACTGTACACATGCATTCGGTGAACTCGACTTCTAAGTCGGTGTCCCCACAGAGCTGGTATCAGAGCCATCCTGACTATAGGAAGCCTTAGTTAGCATGGGCGTTAGTTAGATGAGACCCCTTTTCAAAAACATTCTGAACTTCTCTTCTTTTCTAAACCTTACCAACCTGAGATATCATCAGCTTATTAACCTCTCCTATTCAACCTTTGTAGATGGCCGCTATACCTGAAGAGCACCTGACCACTGGGTTTCCCTTGCTTCTCGAGGATAGCCTCCAGGAGTGCCAATTCCACCGAGCGCCCATCCTCACCTACCTTGAGCATTGGGTTAGCGACACTGAGGTGGAGTACCATGTGGAAGTGATCGTGAAGGCAAACGATCCTCCCACAAGTTGGTTCTTCGAGGGACCCCGGATGGCAACACTACCTCTCGCTGTCAAGGCTGCTGCACTCAAGGCACTAACCCGTCTCCGCGAGCTTCTTCCGGAGATGGCAGCCAAGATGACAACCCGCTTCTTGCTTTACCAGAAGGAAGGTGAAGATGAGAGCAGCGCACTAGCCCCTCCACTGAAGGAAGGACTCCCGCTTCGATTCCAGACCTACTTCAGTCTATGTGCCGACATCTTGGCACAAGATTTGGCCGCGGAATCGATGAAGCTCCGAGAAGAACTTCATAAGACCAAGGCACTTCTTCGTCGAGCACAAGAGAAGACAGATAGGATCAAGAAGGAAGGTACGCCTCCCGGACAGTCCGCTATCGCGTACCGAGGCGGAAGACCCTCCGGAGATGTATCTTCCAGGGATGAAGAACCACCTCGGCAACGCCATATGACGGCAAGGGAATATCGCAAGCTTTTCTCGGCACCATCGACAAAGCACCGCCGTATCCAACTCCTCCACTCCCCCACACCCTCAAGTGACAAGGGGGCCCATACAGATGAAGACAAGGAGGAAGACCCAGAAGAGCCAGAATACGCGACCAAGCATTTCGCCGCTTAGGCATTATTCGCAACTCGGATATGCCAGTTCGTGACCTCTACGGTAGGATAAGTCGAGTAATCCCCATGCGCAGTCGAGTCCTTGTATGGTTCATATGAAACCATCTAGTGTTTGCTTTTGTTGTGTTTGGATGTATGTCGTATTCTTCCTTCGGGAATATGTAAACGACTACATCACCCGTTTGAATTTTAATGAATGTGTTTGGCCCTTTCGGCCCTTGCATGATTTGATTAGTGTCACACCACCCCCTTACTAGGCACCCATCTATATTGCTTTCCCTCTTCCAAGTCATGAGACCTTTTACCGCTCCAACAGGATGCCTGTTGTAACTCGTACTGGTACCTCTACCCAGCAGCCTGAAGCCGGAGCATCCGCTCAATCAGAGGCAGACCACGACCAAACCAACGACCAAGCTCCACCACCACCACCTCCTACGAACATGGACATGGCTCAGCTTCTCCAAGCTTTCCGAGAGGAACGCCAAGCCAACACCGCAGCCCTTCAGTTGATTGCTCAAGCTGTCACCAACAACCGCCAGCCGGCGGGGAATGGCAATGGACGTTCCACGTTGGCAGAGTTCAAGGAGCATGCACCGCCAACTTTCATCGAGACTGCTGAACCCCTGGATGCAGACGATTGGGTCCGCACCATTGAGGACTTGCTGGAACTAATCAGATGCACCGAAGACCGTGAGGAGGTGGCTTATGCAGCCCACTGCCTCGGGGGGACTGCTAGAGCTTGGTGGGATGGATTCAGGGTCATGCATACTGGGCAAGACATCACTTGGGACAACTTCAAGGCAGAATTCCGCAAAGCCCACATTCCTTCCGGAATCATGGCTATCAAAAAGCGTGAATTCCGAGCTCTGAAGCAAGGAAGTGGCACTGTCAAGGAGTACATGCAGAAGTTTAGTGTTCTGTCAAGGTATGCCCCTGAAGATGTCAGCACTGATGCTCCAAAAAGGGAGCGCTTCATGGAAGGCCTCAATCAGACTCTGCAGTACTCACTTGTCGTGTGCGACTGCCCAACCATCCCTGACCTGGTGAACAAATCACTCATGCTTGAGGACAAGCGGCGTGCTCTGGAAGACACTCGTAAGCGCAAGATGGTCAGCAAGGGAAGTTCCAGCAACCAGAAGCCTCGCCCATGGCAGTCAGCCCCAGTCAAGCCAACCTATCAGCAACCAAGAGCTCCTGCACCTCGCACCAACTATCAGCCTCAGCAGTATGCCAACCCAAGGCCAGCATTCAACCCCAATAACAATGGTGGCAACAAGATCAATAATCCAAACCAAGTCACTTGCTTTGGATGTGGTCAGTCAGGACACATCTCAAGGGTGTGCCCCAACAAGAAGCCTGATGCCCCGCACCCCAATGCGCAGAACCCAGGACAAGGCCGCGGGATGCCACCAAGGAACCCAGCTCCTTGCAACCCGCCTAACCATGGGAAGGGGCGTGTGAATCACGTCACTGCTGAAGAAGCCCAGGAAGACCCGGACGTCGTGCTGGGTACGTTCCTTGTCAACTCAGCACCTGCAACTGTCTTGTTTGATTCTGGAGCCACGCATTCATTTGTCACTCAAAGATTTGCATTAAAAAGTGGCATGACCCCTACACCCCTGAATAACCCCATGGTGATACAAACCCCCGGAGCAGAGATGAGAGCCAAGATAGGCTGTAAAGGAGTCAGTATTACCATTAACGGTGTAGACTTCCTAGTAGACCTTATCGTCGTGAGATCACAAGGCTTGGATGTGATCCTAGGCATGAATTGGCTCAGCAAGCACCAAGGCTTGTTAGACTGTGCCAATCGGACTGTCACTGTGACCAATGACCAAGGAGTCGAAGTCAAGTTTGCTTCCAACTCCTCTTCCGCTCAAGCCGCCCAAGTCAACTGTCTGTCTGAAGTTGGGCTGGAGCAAGTACCGGTGGTATGCGAGTATCCTGATGTCTTTCCGGATGAGCTACCGGGAATGCCCCCTGACCGTGACATTGAGCTCATCATCAAGCTCGTGCCCGGGGCAGGACCCATCTATAAGAAGCCTTATAGAATGGGGACGGAAGAATTAGCCGAGTTGAAGAAGCAACTGGAAGAGCAGCTGAGGAAGGGATTTATCCGCCCAAGTGCCTCCCCTTGGGGATCACCTGTTCTGTTTGTGGCAAAAAGGGATGGTACCATCCGCTTATGCATTGACTACCGTTCCCTCAATGAGGTTACAATCAAGAACAAATATCCACTTCCCAAGATTGAAGATCTGTTTGATCAGCTCAGCGGAGCCAAGGTGTTCTCCAAGATCGACCTCAAATCTGGGTACTACCAGCTAAAGATCAGACCCCAAGATATTCCGAAGACGGCATTCGTAACCAGATATGGCATGTATGAGTGCACGGTCATGTCCTTTGGGTTAACCAATGCCCCAGCTTACTTCATGTATCTCATGAATAAAGTCTTCATGGAATATTTGGACAAGTTTGTTGTTGTCTTCATCGATGACATTCTTGTCTTCTCGAAGACGGAGGAAGAGCACGAGCAACATTTGGGGATGGTCCTAGACAAGCTTCGGGAGCACCAACTATATGCCAAATTCAGCAAGTGTGAGTTCTGGCTGCATAAAGTTGGATTCTTATGTCATGTCTTGACCGAAGAAGGATTGTCGGTTGATCCCGCGAAGATCGAAGTTGTGACCCAATGGCAATCTCCAACGACCGTCAAGGAAGTTAGAAGCTTCCTCGGACTTGCGGGCTATTACTGCAAATTCGTGGAAGGGTTCTCTAGCATTGCCCGGCCAATGACTCAGCTCCTCAAGAAGGACAAGAAGTTCGAGTGGACGCCAAAATGCGAAGAGAGCTTCCAAGAGCTCAAGAAGAGGTTGACCACCGCCCCAGTTCTGGCAACACCTGATATTCACAAGGAGTTCGTGATATATTGTGATGCCTCTCGAACCGGATTGGGAAGCGTCCTGATGCAAGAAGGCCGAGTCATAGCTTACCTCTCTAGGCAGCTACGACCTCAGGAAGAGAACTACGCTACTCACGATCTTGAGTTAGCAGCAGTGGTTCATGCCTTGAAGACATGGCGGCATTACCTCCTAGGGAAACGGTGTGAGATGTACATAGACCACAAAAGTCTGAAGTACATTTTCACCCAAAAGGAATTGAACATGAGGCAGCGAAGATGGTTGGAACTCATCAAAGATTATGACCTCAGTGTTCAATATCACCCCGGGAAGGCTAACGTGGTGGCCGATGCCTTAAGCAGGAAGGCTTGCTCCTTGAATGCCATAATTCAAAAGAGGTAGCCAGCCCTGTTTAAGGAGCTCGAACAATTCAGTTTGGAATTGGTCACCCCTGGATTTCTGGATCATTTGGAAGTCAAACCGACCCTGTTGGACGAATTCAAGAAGGCGCAAGGTGGGCACTCAAGCATTGAAGGCATCAAGAAGAAGATGAAGCGGGGCAAGGCCCCAGAATTCTCCGAGGACGAGCACGGGATTGTTTGGTACAAAGGCCGCATCTGCGTACCAAACAAGATGGAGCTGAAGAACCTGATCCTGCAAGAAGCCCATGACACTCCGTATTCCATCCACCCTGGAGGAACCAAGATGTATCAAGACTTGAAGGAAAGATTCTGGTGGCACTGGATGAAAAGAGAGATTGCGACCTATGTTGCAAAGTGTGATGTGTGCCAAAGGGTCAAGGCTGAATATCAGCGACCCGCTGGATTGCTCCAACCACTCAAGGTTCCTGAGTTGAAGTGGGATAAAGTAGGAATGGACTTCATCACTGGATTACCAAGGTCGAATAGGGGACACGACTCCATCTGGGTCATAGTCGACCATTTGACCAAGGTGGCCCATTTCATTCCCGTCAAGACTACTTATGATGGCAACCGGCTGGCAGCTCTCTACATCGACAGAATCGTAAGCCTTCACGGCATTCCCAAGGAGATTGTGTCAGATCAAGGAACCCAGTTCACCCCAAGGTTCTGGAAGAAGTTCCAAGAAGCCTTGGGAACCAAGTTATCTTTCAGCATGGCTTTCCACCCACAGACCGGAGGTCAGACATAACGAGTAAATCAAATTCTCGAAGACATGCTCCAAGCCTGTGTCTTGGCATATGGAGCCAAGTGGGAAGATTGCCTCCCTTTTGCCGAGTTCTCCTATAACAACAGTTATCAGTCGAGCCTCCAGATGGCACCATTTGAGGTGTTGTACGGACGCAGATGTCGCACACCCTTCAACTGGTCAGAGACTGGAGAAGGGCTAGTCTTTGGACCGGATATTCTCCACGAAGCAGAAGAGCAAGTCCAACTAGTCAGAGAACGTTTCAAGGCAGCCAAGTCAAGGCAGAAGAGCTATGCTGACACTCACCGTCGGGACATGAGCTTCCATTTCGGGGACCATGTGTACCTGCGGGTGACTCCTCTAAAGGGAACCAAGCGTTTCCACGTCAAGGGGAAGCTCGCACCAAGGTTCATTGGACCCTTTGAGATCACTGCACGACGAGGAGAAGTGGCTTACCAGTTGGAACTACCACCTGAGCTATCCGATGTGCACAACGTATTCCACGTGTCACAACTCCGGAAATTTCTCCAAGTTCCGAACAAGCCTGATCTCTACAAGGATGTTGATCACCAAGCCATTGATCTCCAGCCTGATTTAACCTACCACGAGAAGCCCATTCATATTCTGGATGAAGCAGAACGACGGACGCGAAGCCGCACCATCAAGTACTTCAAGGTCCAGTGGAGCAACCACACAAAAGCAGAAGCAACCTGGGAACGTGAAGACTATCTTAGATGCGAGTATCCCGATCTCTTTTAAGCCTAGTTTAGGAATCTCAGGGACGAGATTCTTGTAAGGGGGGGTAGGTCTGTCACACCCTGCATTTTGTAACATGTCATTTGCATCAATAAAGCATGAAAATTTGGACCAGCAAATTTTTTTGGCATCATTTGGCTTTTATTTGGAATTGAGTTTTTCTTCCTATGTTTTTCATGTGCTCATTAAAGTCAACTACTACCTCTTGTAGAATTCATCTCCATATCCAAAACTTCTGCCCAATGATCATACCAAGTGTTTATAGCAGTATAGTATTTTCTTATAAAATTAATTTGGCCAAAAAGGTATTTTCAAAAATTAGTATTCCAAAAACCCCTGAATTGAGGTTTGCACCGCAAGTGCTTGATTTAGGGTGAGAAAATTATTTCAAAAAGTATATTTGAGACCTAGTAGTCATAGGACTCCCAGAAACCACAAAAGTATAATTTTAAAAGTTATTTTCCTATTTTATTTAAAAGCTTTTTCTTAAGGCCAGAAATGGTCTTTAATAGGGGAAAATTATTTAATTATTTCAAAAATATTTGCCAAAATTCAGGGAGACTCATAGGACATATATTGTCCATATATAAGAGTTTCAACACTTGGTCATGTTCAAAATATTGGGCTAATCCCTCAGAAACCCTTTCTGGATATTTCAAGCTTTTGAAATATTTACAAAGGAAATATTCTCTAAAAATTCCAGGGAAATTCTATCATGTCATATATGACATATTTGATGATCTTGCCAAGCCCCATGCCTTGGGAAGCAAGATAACATCATCAAAACCCTTCAAAACCATTCTGTCCATATCTGAAGTTTGAGCAACTTTACATTGCCAAACTTGTCCAAATGCTCTCAAACTTGGTGCACATGCTAGAATGGCCTAATAAGGCATCTAGACAAAATGGCACAAGCTTTAGAGAAGGATAACTTGATCAGAATACCCCAAAACCATTTCTGTTCAAATTCAAATTTGAACAACTTTACATTACCAACTTTTTACCTGGAGCTTCAAACTTTGTGGGCATGATCATAACCCCAAATGATGAAACTACACCAAGTGGTGCATCAAGGGGAGATGATTAGCTTGACTTAAACATGGTGAAACCATTTCTGTTGATTTCTAGGGTTCACCAAAGTTACATTGGCTAGTTTCTTCAAACTAGCCCAAATTTGGTGAAACACCCTATTTCCATATGACATTCAATCCTGTTAAGTGTCATGGCTAGTGGAGATCATTTGCTTGCCCAAAACTTGATCAAACACCTTCTGCCATTTTACCAAAACCATCATCTTGACCTCTTTTACTATTTACTTTTGCTTCAACTTTCTACCACAGCTTCACCTAGTTACATTCTACCTCCAGTAACTCCCCTTGGACCAGAGCTCCATGATTGAAGGGTGAAAACCCCAATTCACCTTGCTGGACAGCCCTGATCTTACCATCTACCAGCTTCCCTCCTCTCTCACTGATCACCCAGAGCATCCAAGGCCACAGTTGGTTTGTTTACTTCGTGCTGGACCCCCCAGACACGGCGGACACGACCAGTAAGCCAGCGGCATGCCATGGCATGCGATTAGCACGCTCCAGAGTGCGCTACAGTGCGCACCCGCACTGTAGCGTCGCCCAATCCATTGCCCCCGACCACCTCGTGCCTCCCCCTCATGCCATTCGATGCACCTCGACGTCCGCAACTCCCCCCGGCGCTGTCCCCCTCCTCCTTCTCCCTCCAGTGGATGTCCTCGCATGCGCGCCGGTCGCCCGCGAGATCCAACCTCTGGCTTCACACGCGCGCAGCTCCAGAAGCATCCCCCGCTACCCCTCTTCCTTCCCTCTGCCCTGGAACTCGTCCAGCAACACCGCAGACGCATCCCCAGCGCCTCCCGTGCACTATGGCGACGAGCAGAGGCTCGCCGGTGCACAGGTCCACGGCACCTCGCCGTCCTCCTATAAATAGGACCCCCGAGCCCCTCCTCTCTTCACCAACAGCATTCTCCCTCTCTCAATCACCTCCCTGAGCCACTCGCCCCTCTCCAGACCCGCCCGAGCTCGAGATCGAGCTCGAGCTCTGCTGCGGCGGCTCCCCGTCGCCAGCTCCGTACAGGCCACCCCAGCCCCTTCTAGCTCTCGATCTAGCACCACCGCATCGCCCTGACTCGATTCCCCCTCTTTCCCCTCTCTGCAGCTGCCGGAATCGACTGGAGCAGCATCCACCCGAAGCTCCTCCACCGAGTGTCCTCGCCGCCGGCGAACCAGGCCCCTCCGGCGACCCGCACCACCACCACTGGAACGGCGACTCTCCGCTGGACCCATTCCTGCCCATAGCTCGCCCCGCCGTGCCCGGAAGCGTCGCCGTGAGCTCGCCGGCTCTCTGCCTGAGGGTTAGGGATGACAGGCGGGCCCCGCCTGTCAGCCTCCCCTCGCCCTCGCACCTCTCTCCACTCACTGACGCCGGGCCCCGCCCGTCAGGTTTGAAAACCCTGGCGCGCGCGCTGGCGCCCGTGCGGTCGGCTATTCGCCCTGGGCCGTTGCACTGTGGCCGTTCCGGCCCAGTGGCATAGAGCCTTTTTCCATTTTTCTTTTCTATGGAATTTCAAATAATTTCACAGAATTAAATATATGTCCAAATGTATTAATTCCAGTTCCTAAAAACTTGTAAAAATCCAACCTATTTAATGGTGTCACTTTCACACATGTCCATGAACCTTTTCTGTTTTGTTCAAATTTAAATTCATATTTGAACATTAAAACTTCTGTTCAAATATTCATGGACCACATTCTGCAACTCCAAAACTCCAACTAAGAATTTTTGCCATCTTAGTTTTCCCTCTAGTATTTAACAAAAATAAGTTCACATTTTTCTGAGCACTTTGGTTTTTCTGTTTTTATTGTGGTCTTATTTTCCCGTTGTTATTTTGCGACTATTAGATACCATATTTGACGAGCTTGCTGAAGAAGAAGGTGGGGAAGGATTTGAAGACTTTGAAGACCAAGCCAATCCAGGCAAGCAGCCCTTTGACCATGATACCCTTGTGTTCTTCGGAACCCGTTTGCTTCCGAATGCATGATGATAAGAGTTACGGTGGTGACCTAGTTGAGAATCACCGCATGATGCATGCTTTACTCATGATCTAGCTATGTGCTAGATGCAATGAAAATGATTAGTAGTGTTGCTTAATGATGCATGTGTGCCATGAAACCTTCGTGGTTGCATTCTTTTCCAAAAAAGAACCATCGGGTGCCCCTAATGCCCGAGGGTGATGTTGAGTTAGGTCATCACTTGAGGAAAAAGTGATGTGCCGGTAAAGATCTTGTGCATGGGTGAAATGATGGATTAGATTTATGTGTGACTACCGTCCCAACCAAACATGTGCAACCACTCTACCCCTTATGGGACGGGGCTTTATTGATTACTTAGGCCAATACTAGCATGGTGCCCGCATTACTAGTGACGGGAAGGCTTGAGGTCTTTCCCGGGACGGGGTCGTGCTTGGATAAACGACCATGACTGTTTTTACAGGGCACCGGACACACCGTTGGTCCCTTCGTGTATGCGTGACATTGAAAATAGGGCAAGTCCCATGATCTATTGTTTGTACTCGAGGGCTGTGCACCAACGAGTGGACCCTATGTTAGTGTCGTCTAAGGAAAGATAATGACCGGGTGCTTCCCCCTAGTACTTGAGGTACTGCGGGATCGTGGGTGACATGAAAGCTTCCCGGATCTTGTGGGTAAAGTGCGCAACCTCTGCAGAGTGTAAAACTATTCGAATAGCCGTGTCCACGGTCATGGACAGTTGGGTGGTGCTACTTAAACTATGTCCAGAATTTTACTATATCAGAGAAAGTATGTGTGTGTGATGAGTCAAGGTGGTGACTTGACTCGATGAGTTGAATCCTATTCATGTTGATATCGGTAACCTGTCTTCGAGGTTACGTGAAATTTATTGATGCATATACTTGATGGTAGAATATTTATTCTAGCTCGTAGCTAGATTGCTCATTGTTGTACAATTGCATTGTTACCGTGAACCAAATCATGGGTTGCTTGCGAGTACATTCAAAGTACTCATTGGCTTGCCACTGGTTATTTAATTGGCCAGGCATGGAGGAGCAGGAATATGAAGAAGAATTCTATGGAGACGAACATGCGAACTAGGACGCTATCCCAGTCAGAATGCCTGTAGGGTTAAGGCAGATGGCATGGGTTCTACTTATCTTCGAAGACTTCCGCTATTTGAGTTATTTGCTATTCAGCCCGTGAGGCTTTATCTATGTAAGACTTGGCCATAATGGCCATAATTTGTGTAAGACGGTATGTATGGATGTAAGACTCTTGTTATTCAGTTTTTGTGTGTTCAGTGAGCATTGATCTCTGGGATCACTGTACACGTGCATTTGGTGAACTCGACTTCTAAGTCGGGGTCCCCACAATGTGTCCGGCCAAATGGGATCGAGCATGCTGGGTTATGTGGTGCACCCCTACAGGGAAGTTAATCTATTCGAATAGCCGTGTCCCTTTATAAAAGGACGACCCGAAGTTGTACTCTGACCTCATGACAACTACAACCGGATACTTAATAAAACACACCCAGATGAGTTCCAGATATAACTCGGTGGTTGCTCTCTCACAGGGTGATGTGCGGGAGGATCGCCGGGTATGATTATGCTATACGATGATAGTTGGTGAACTTACCATCTATTCTATTCTTCTGCTGCAAGACGGAGGCTGCCAGAAGTTGGATACTTGTTACTATTCCATCTACTCTCTTCTACTGCTGCAAGATGGAGGCTGCCAGAAGCATAGTCTTCGATTGGATTAGCTATCCCCCTCTTATTCTGGCATTCTGCAGTTCAGTCCATAGATACTACCCCCTTTATACAGATACCATTGCATATGTAGTGTAGATCCTTGCTTGCAAGTACTTTGGATGAGTACTCACGGTTGCTTTTCTCCCCCTTTTCCCCTTTTGTCCCTTCTTCTCGGATGACGCAACCAGATGGTGGAGTCCAGGAGCCAGAGGATCCCGAGGATGTTTCTACGTGAAGTTCGGCTTCGAGGAGTAGTTAGGAGGTCCCAGGCAGGAGGCCTTGCCTTTTCGATCATTGTTACTTTTGAGCTAGCCTTCTTAAGGCAAACTTGTTTAACTTATGTCTGTACTCAGATATTATTGCTTCCACTTACTCTTCTGTTTTCGAGCTTATGTATTTGATCCCTCGAGGCCCCTGGCTTGTAATATATAGCTTGTATTCTTTTAATTTGTGTCTAGAGTTGTGTTGTGATATCTTTTAGTGAGTCCCTGATCTTAGTTGTACACATTTGCGTGCATGTTTAGTGTATGGACAAATCGGGGGCGTCACAGTGGGTGGACTGGTGCTTGGGTGCTGCCCTTACTTGGACAAGCCTCCCACTTATGATTAACCTCTAATGCAAGCATCCGCAACTACAAAAGAAGTATTAAGGTAAAGCTAACCATAGCATGAAACATATGGATCCAAATCAGCCCCTTACGAAGCAACGCATAAACTAGGGTTTAAGCTTCTGTCACTCTAGCAACCCATCATCTACTTATTACTTCCCAATGCCTTCCTCTAGGCCCAAATAATGGTGAAGTGTCATGTAGTCGACGTTCACATGACACCACTAGAGGAGGGACAACATACATCTCATCAAAATATCGAACGAAGACCAAATTCACATGACTACTAATAGCAAGACTTCTCCCATGTCCTCAGGAACAAAAGTAACTACTTATAAGACATAATATAGTTCATGATCAGAGGGGTATTGATACGTCTCCAACGTATCTACTTTTCCAAACCCTTTTGCCCTTGTTTTGGACTCTAACTTGCATGATTTGAATGGAACTAACCCGGACTGACGCTGTTTTCAGCAGAACTGCCATGGTGTTGTTTTTGTGGAGAAATAAAAAGTTCTCAGAATCGCCTGAAAATCAACGGAGAATTATTTCAGAAAATATAAAAAATACATGCAAGAAGATCCACACCGGGGGGCCCACGGCATGTCCTCGAGGGCTTCCCAGGGCGGGCCCCCTGCCTCGAGGGCCCCCCGATGCTCCACCGACGTACCCCCATGTCCTATATATTCCGTTTCGGGGAGAAAAAAATAAAAGAGAAGGAATTATCATGTTTTACGAGACAGAGCCGCCACCAAGCCCTAATCTCTCTCAGGAGGGCTGATCTGGAGTCTGTTTGGGGCTCCAGAGAGTGCAGATCGTCGCCATCGTCATCATCAACCTTCATCCATCACCAATTCCATGATGCTCACCGCCGTGTGTGAGTAATTCCATCGTAGGCTTGCTGGACGGTGATGGGTTGGATGGGATTTATCATGTAATCGAGTTAGTTTTGTTAGGGTTTGATCCCTAGTATCCACTATGTTCTGAGATTGATGTTGCTATGACTTTGCTATGCTTAATGCTTGTCACTAGGGCCCGAGTGCCATGATTTCAGATCTGAACCTATTATGTTTTCATGAATATATGTGTGTTCTTGATCCTATCTTGCAAGTCTATAGTCACCTACTATGTGTTATGATCCGGCAACCCCGAAGTGACAATAATCGGGACGACTCCCGGTGATGACCATAGTTTGAGGAGTTCATGTATTCACTATGTGTTAATGCTTTGGTCCGGTACTCTATTAAAAGGAGGCCTTAATATCCCTTAGTTTCCAATAGGACCCCGCTGCCACGGGAGGGTAGGACAAAAGATGTCATGCAAGTTCTTTTCCATAAGCACGTATGACTATATTCAGAATACATGCCTACATTTCATTGATGAACTGGAGCTAGTTATGTTTCACCCTAAGTTATAACTTCTACATGATGAATTGCATCCGACATAATTTCCCATCACTGATCCAATGCCTACGAGCTTTACCTATATTGCTAGTTGCTATTTACTTTTCTGTTGCTATTATCACAAAAACTACAAAAACACTATCTTTACTTTTAATGCTGCTACCGCCACTACCATATTACTTTGCTACTAAACTATCTTGCTGCAAATACTAAGTTTCCAGGTGTGGTTGAATTGACAACTCAGCTACTAATACTTAAGAGTATTCTTTGGCTCCCCTTGTGTCGAATCAATAAATTTGGGTTTAATACTTCACCCTCAAAAATGTTGCGATCCCCTACACTTGTGGGTTATCACGTATTAATATGCATAATGAATCTTAACATATGATCTTCCACCAAGTAAACCAACTAGCATCAACTACAAGGAGTAATCAACACTACTAGCAACCCACAGGTACCAATCTGAGGTTTGGGTACAAAGATTGGATACAAGAGATGAGCTAGGGTTTGAGAGGAGATGGTGCTGGTGGAGATGTTGATGAAGATAGCCCTCCCCAAGATGGGAGAGTTGTTGGTGATGACGGCGGTGACGATTTCCCCCTCTCGGAGGGAAGTATCCCCGGCAGAACAGCTCTGGCGGAGCCCTAGATTGGTTTCCGCCTCGGTTCTGCCTCGAGACGGCGGCGTCTGGTCCCGAAAGCCTCCTTCTGATTTTTTCCAGGTCAAAACACCTCATATAGGAGAAGATGGGCATCGGGGGGCCCACGAGATAGGGGGCGCGCCCAGAGAGGGGGGCGCGCCCCCACCCTCGTGGAAAGCCGGTGGCCCCCCTCGTGATCTTCTTTCGCCATATATTTTTTATATTTTCTGAAACGTAGTTCTGTGGAGTTTCGGGGCTTTTGGAGTTGTGCAGAATAGGTTTCCAGAAGTTGCTCCTTTTCCAGCCCAGAATTCCAGCTGTCGGCTTTCTCCCTCTTCATGCAAACCTTGTAAAATAAGAGAGAAAAGGCATAAGTATTATGACATAACATGTAATGATAGCCCATAATGCAATAAATATCAACATATAAGCATGATGCAAAATGGACGTATCAACAACTTACTTGGAAGGATCTTTCTCAATCCATAGGTAGATATGGTGGACTCTCATGGCAAAACTGGGTTTAAGGATGTATGGAAGCACAAGTAGTATCTCTACTTGGTGCGAGGAGTTTTGGCTAGCATGAGGGGGAAAGGCAAGCTCAACATGTTGGATGATCCATGAAAATATACTTTATTTCGGATATAAGAAGACATAACCCATTTGTCTTCCTTGTCCAACATCAACTCTTTAGCATGTCATATTTTAATGAGTGCTCACAATCATAAAACATGTCCAAGATAGTATATTTGTATGTGAAGCATCTCCTTCTTTATAACTTCCAGTTAATTGAAACGATGACCAAAACTATGTTTGTCAACTCCCAACAACTTTTATTCATCATAATCTTTATATGTGAAGTCATTACTTCCCATAAGATCAATATGATCTCTTGGATACTCTTTATGTTTTCTTTCTTTTTATCATGACCCAAGTGAGGAAATCAAGCCCTTGACTCAACACTAATCTTCAATATATAGCTCACGGACTCGATTAGAAAGGATAAAGATCGTAAAGCAAAAGCTCACAACTAGATCATGCTAACTTTATTCTACTAGATCAAGATACTACCAAAAGGATCGAACTAGGAAAAACGGTAAAGATAGAAGTGATGGTGATACGATACCGGGGTCACTCCCCCAAGCTTGGCAGTTGCCAAGGGGAATGCCCATACCCATATGATTAAGTCTCCTTCTTCGGGGGTGGTGATGTAGGAGTTGTTGACGATGTAGGCTTGTTATCCAGCTTCCAAGGCATGGGCTCACCATCGTAGAAGGGTGATCGAGCCTCCGGGATACTCAAATCTGCAGCCAAACTCATCTTCTTGAATCTATATACATACTCATAGTTTTGGTTTTGCAGGTCATAGATCTGGGCTTGGAGGTGTTCGATTTTCTCTTGAAGATTGGAGATAGCTTCCCCAAAGATCCTTGAGTCCAGCTTGAGGTTGTTGGTGTGCTCCGAGATCATCATGTGGTTGGCATTGAGTCCATGTTCCACCATACTCGCGGTCCTCCTTGGCCCCTCAACATCACGGATGTGCAGCACCCCCTCATGCAACTCCATGGTTTTAGGGTGATGCAGCACCTCCGCAAGGTAGGGGTTGATGACCTTCTCGAAGAACTTGTCCTTGGGGATGTTGGAGGACGCCATGATGATCTAGATCTGTCAAAAACAGCAGCTCGAAATGAAAACAGATGATTTTTGCGTGATACAGAGGTCAAAACCTTCGGGAGTATATATAATGAATTTTTACCAACCAAAAGGAGTAACATACAAGAAATCGGAGTCCGGGAGGCACACGAGCTACCCACGAGGCAGGGGGCGCGCCCTCCACCCTCGTGAAAGGCTCGTATCTCTTCCGGACTGCCATTTATTTTTCTATTTTTCTAAATATTCCAAAACGGTGAAAAATTGCCTTTTGCACTGTTTTGGAGTCGGTTTACTTACCGTACCACGTACCTCTTCCTTTTCGGAGTCTGAATCGTTCTGGAAAGTGTCCCTTATGTATTCCTCTGGGGTTATGGTTTCAATAACATTGGTTTCAACATTTATAGGGTTACCTGAGATATAATGTTTGATTCTTTGACCGTTCACCACCATCGGATTTGTGTCTTCGAAGTTGTTGATTTTTATGGCACCGGAACGATAGAACTCCTCGATAACGTAAGGTCCTTCCCACTTAGAGAGAAGTTTTCCTGCAAAAAATCTTAAACGAGAGTTGTATAGCAAGACAGAATCACCTACATTAAACTAACGCTTTTGTATCCTTTTGTCATGCCATCTTTTAACTTTTTCTTTAAGAAGCTTGGCATTCTCGTAGGCCTAGGTTCTCCATTCATCAAGGGAGATAATGTCAAATAACCTCTTCTCACCGGCAAGTTTGAAATCATAGTTGAGCTCTTTAATAGCCGAATATGCCTTATGTTCTAGCTCAAGAGGTAAGTGACAAGCTTTTCCATAAACCATCTTATATGGAGACATACCCATAGGATTTTTGTATGCAGTTCTATAGGCCCATAATGCATCATCAAGTTTCTTGGACCAATTCTTCCTAGACCTATTAACTGTCTTTTGCAAAATTAATTTCAACTCTCTATTACTTAGTTCTACTTGACCACTAGTCTGTGGGTGATAAGGGGATGCAATTCTATGGTTGACATCATACTTTGCAAGCATCTTACGGAAAGCACCATGAATAAAGTGCGAACCACCATCAGTCATTATGTATCTAGGGACTCCAAACCTCGGAAAAATCACTTCTTTAAGCATCTTAATAGAGGTGTTATGATCATCACTACTAGTTGGAATAGCTTCTACCCACTTAGTAACGTAATCAACAGCAACTAAAATATGTGTGTATAAATTAGAGGCAGGGAACGGTCCCATAAAATCAAAGCCCCAAACATCAAATGGTTCAATAACAAGTGAATAATTCATAGGAATTTATTGACGTCTACTGATATTACCAATTCTTTGACATTCATCACAAGATAAGACAAACTTACGGGCATCCTTGAAGAGAGTAGGCCAATAAAATTTAGATTGCAATACCTTATGTGCAGTTTTATCTCCAGCATGGTGTCCTCCATAAGCTTCGGAGTGGCATTTGCATAGGATCTGTTCTTGTTCATGCTCAGGTACACACCGTCTAATAATACCATCTACTCCTTCTTTATAAAGATGTGGGTCATCCCAGAAGTAATGTCTCAAAACATAGAAGAACTTTTACTTTTGCTGGTATGTGAAGCTAGGAGGTATAAACTTAGCAACAATATAATTAGCATAATCAGCATACCATGGAGCAGTACGAGAAGTATTTATGACAGCTGATTGTTCGTCAGGAAAGCTATCATCAATTGGTTGTGGGTCATCAAGTATATTCTCTAGCCTAGACAAGTTGTCTGCAACGGGGTTCTCAGCTCCCTTTCTATTAATAATATGCAAGTCAAACTCTTGCAGCAAGAGAACCCATCTAATAAGTCTAGGTTTAACATCTTTCTTTTCCATAAGGTATTTGATAGTAGCATGATCAGTGTGAATAGTTACTTTAGAATCAACAATATAAGGTCTAAATTTATCACAAGCAAATACAACTACTAAAAATTATTTCTCAGTGGTAGCATAATTTTTCTGGGCACTATCTAGAGTTTTACTAGCATACTGGATAATATTCAATTTCTTATCAACTATTTGCCCTAAAACAGCACCTACAACATAATCGCTAGCATCACACATAATCTCAAAGGGTAAATTCCAGTCGGGAGGCTGGACAATGGGTGCAGAGATCAATGCTTTCTTAAGTATTTCAAATGCCTCTAGATAATCATCATCAAAGACAAAAGGAATATATTTTTGTAAGAGATTAGTCAGAGGCCTGGAGATTTTGGATAAGTCATTTATGAACCTCCTATAAAACCCGGCATGACCAAGGAAACTTCGTATACCTTTGATGTCCTTGGGGCACGACATCTTTTCAATAGCATCAACTTTAGCCTTGTCAACTTCAATACCTCCGTTGACACCAGATTTTGGCACGGTCAAAAACTTAATTAAGACGGCCGCAAATGGAAAAGTACTCAAGGTGAGAAAGTTCCATATCATCAAAAGGATAAACTTTGATGTTTGGGCCATGGCCATCCAACCTCATCTCGAAGGCCGAAGTTGTGTTCGAAATACTGAGATTTTGTATTCAGAACACTAATCGGCTAATTACGGCCCCAAGACCGCCTCATATAGAAAAACTTTCTACATTAATTGTCTTCGTCTCGTCGAAACGTTCAATTTTGATATAAAATCGTCCCAATCCGAGTTCGTATGCAAAAGTTAGAGCTATCGGGGTGCAGCCTTGTCATGAGGCAAGATGGGGCGCGCCCCACCAGACCTATGTCTGATGGGTAGCGCGAGCGAACAGGTGTTTTGCGTGCTCGTTTTGGCCTAGAAGATGACTTCAAATCGAAAACTGTTCAACATGAAAGTTGTTCGTCTCGTCGAAACGGTCAAGATTGCTTTCGAGATCTTTTCCATCCGAGGTTGTTTACCACATTAAAAATTACCCGCAAGGTGCAGCCAGTTTAAACCGAACAGTTTTGGAAAGTTCAGACAAAACCAATCCGAATTTGGCTAGGGTTTTGGAGGTGAATCCAAGCCTTTTTGTTACACGGGAAGTCCAGCCGCCTCTTATATACCTAAGAGGTGACGGCCGATTGAACAACACACAATCGAACAAACACATCTACCACTTTTACCTTTACTTTTATTATCCTCTCCCTTGTTCTTCTTCTTCCTCGTTCTTCGTTCGTTCTTATTCATTGCAGGGTGGCGAACCTCGAGGCCCTAGGGGTGGTCAGGTCGACCTAGGGCAGCCCATAGCCGCCGCGCGCCCCGACGGGTCCCTCCCGGGCGTGTGGGGCTTCGGGTCGTCAAAAGTGCCTGCCGGATTGCTTGCGTACGGCGCTTCTGAATGGGTCTCCTTCGACTTGAGCTGCGGTGCATCACCCTCGGCGTCGAGGGTACACGGTGACGTGTTTGTGTGCGAACACACTTTTTGGCGACTCCGCTGGGGACGAAGCTTTGAACGGTCTCCGGCCCGTTCTTGCTACGAAGAGATCGTCATCTAGAGTTTGCAATCTACAAAGGTAATATGAATACCCAATTCACTTATGTAGATGCAAATAATGCATATGTTGTTGCTAGATCGTCTAATGAGCATATTGTATCGGCTAGCCCTAGTTTTATCAATCATGCATCTAATTATGTGCAACAGCCGATTCAGAATCATCTTCATGCTTCAACTTCATATAATTTTAGCAACATGCAACATATGTATCCCAACTCTTATACATCGGCAACCCCACAAATCTATAGGCCGATGAACAACATGGTGAGTTCGGTTAATCAAGTTGAAACACCCCATGTAGAAACTTTCAATGGCATGCAACATAGTGTTTCATCTTTTTATTCATCGGCAACTAATTTGCAACATGGTAATCCTAACATGCTGGTGGATAGAGGAATTGGCCATAATACTACTAGTTATTCGACCAATTACCCTCAAACATCGTATGCTACACCTCATGCTACTAATTTTTCAGCACCATACGCAATTGTAGATGTTCATAATTCGGCTCCGCACCTTCATGCTCATGGCCGAATAAGTGAGAATTCAACCAGGGCGCATGTGTCTTTTCATGGTGACGTAGCATATATATCATGTTGCCCCTACATAGTTACAGAATTTCGGCAACACACCAGTGCCGAAAGTGTCTCAAAGTATTGGGGGGCAATCCGATGAAGATTGGGCTGAAATTGGTCGAAAAAAGCTTAAAGATAGCCTAGCTGCAATGTTTCCTGAATTTAGACAAGAACATGCAACCTTGGGAATAAAAGAAAGAAAGAGTGGTGATTCGGATAACAAAGTTAATTTGGTTATCAAAATAGCCGAATCAAATAGTATGTGTACCGAATTTAATGAAGAAAAAGAGGACGCCAAGGCATTGGAGAGTCATTTAAAAGTGGAGCAAAGTATTATTCCAGTAACACAACCATTATGCTCTCCCAACGTGTTTGAAAAGGTATGTCTATCAAGTGATTTACCTATCCTCCGATTTGGTCACAACTTTATTGTTGATGCTTCTATAAGAAAAATTCTATAAATAATTTTGAAAGACCAATGAAGAAGGGTAATTTACTTGTTAGCAATAAAATTGTTATAGAACATATCGGTCAACCTATTGTGCCATTTACAAAGACCGATAGTGATTTATTATTGCAGCCAAAGTTTTTCCCATTACTTTATTTAAAATTCATATCTAATTGGGTGGCTTTGCTTGCTTCATACTTGGCTTACGCATGGCCTCAACTGAGACATGTATGTTCTAACTACTTTGATTTCAGAAATTTAAAGCCAACTTTATACTTTGTTGAGAAAACCGATGATAGTATAATTTGTTTCTCAAAGACATCGGAGATAGAGTGCAAAGCACTATGCATGGCCGAATGGGGTGATGTAAAATCTGAACCATTCGTTTGCTTAACTCCAAAGCCTTTCGCACGCCAAGATCGGCTAGAAAATAAAAAGTGTACCTTCAGTTCAAGCATGTGTGATCAAATATTTGATTTATTGCTGAAAAATAAGTACATTAGAATTCTTGATCACCGTGTCAAGCCATCAGTCCAAGGACGAATATATTGTAAGTTGCATTATTCGTCCAAGCATAATCTTGAGGATTGCAACATACTTCGTCAAATAGTTAAATCATCCATTGAAAAAGGACGATTGAAATTTGTTGAAACACCAAGAGATGATCAGTCTATTCCGATTGGTCCTGATGGCAAAAAGTTTTTGCATCGGTTGCTTCAAGCCGATCCATTTAAATAGAAGGTAAAAACTACAGGTGATGGGATCAAGCTTTCAAGTAAACAAATTTTTGAAGAGCACAATGAACATAATCTTGAGGGCGAGAATTCCATCAAAGTTACAATGAAGACGCTAAGGACTGGGGGGCAACAAGAAAATCCAAAAATTGGTGCAAGCACAACCGATGCACAAAGGTAAAAAGTCAAAAGTCACTTTCACGCAACTATTGGAAAAATATCGGAAGATAAGTGAGGACAACATTGTTTATCGGCCAAGTAATTACAAGAGCATCAAGACCAACCCCTAGGCGCAAACCCGAAGATAGGCATTGGCAAAATGAGAATTCTAATGCAGTATATTCGTATCCATATTTTGGGCCGCCGATGCCAATGTCGTGGATACCTCCCTATGCTCACGTAGATACATATCCATCATGGGACATGTACGATACAAGGGCACATTCTCCATCTTATTTCAGATCATCTCACCAATATAATGCAGCTTCGAGAAGATCAATATTTGAACAATCACATGTTAAAGACCGTTTCAATCATAAGGAATCGGTCCAGAGCTCAGGGAAGAAGAAAGAGGTGGTCAAGCAAGTCTACCGTGTTAAAAAAGATGGACGTAAGAGTGTAGCTTCATATTTGATCTCAAATGAAAAGGAGCCAATTAAAGTATTGACACTGGCTACAAAAGGCAGCGAGGCAAGTCAATCAAATGTCAAATCTGAAGAGAAGAAGTTGAGAGTGCACAAGGTAGAACAAGAATTGCCATTACTTCAAACAAAATCGCAGCCGGGGTGCCCAATCGGCTTATCTTATTGGCAAAAGAAGAAATTGCAAAAACTTAGTACACAAGAACTTAAAGAAAGAAACATGGCATGGGTTCCCAAATGAAGTACTCAAAATAAGAATTATGTGCAAGCATCCATTACAAAAAGTGCGGCAAAGGTGAAGAAGGAAAAGAATGGAACTTATAAAGGACCAAGCCGAAGGTTTCAACATCTTCGGTCTACACATTATCCATATTCTTTAACTATGTCATTAATGCCCATGCCATTGAATTCTTCATCAGGTATGATTGGTTACCCGCAATGGTCTTATTTTAATCCGTGGACGCAATATAAATTCTTACATCTTGCAAGGGTTTTACCACATCATCATTCATTTGATTAGCTGCATTTTGTTGCTGATCCATATGGCCGATATATAATTATCGCTCTAAGCATAAACATGGCCGATATAGAAATTATAGCCCTAAGCACATAAAATGGCTGATGGAGTGTTGACATCCTCCTTAGAAAAAGCATCGTGCAAGTTATTTTTCGGCACACAAGTTTGCCGAAAAACAGGGGGGCATGTGTTGACACCAGATTTTGGCACGGTCAAGAACTTAATTAAGACAGCCTCAAATGGAAAAGTTCTCAAAGTGAGAAAGTTTCATATCATCAAAAGGATAAACTTTGATGTTTGGGCCATCGGCATCCAACCTCATCTCGAAGGCCGAAGTTGTGTTCAAAATACTGAGATTTTGTATTCAGAACACGAATCGGCTGATTACGCCCCCAATACCGCCTCATATGGAAAAACTTTCTATATGAATTGTCTTCGTCTCATCGAAACGGTTGATTTTAATATAAAAATCGTCCCAATCCGAGTTCGTATGCAAAAGTTAGAGCTACTAGCAAAAATGACCGTGCGTTGCTACGGGAGACCCGCAATTGATGTGTATTTAAATTTAGTTACGATTAGATGGGCAAAACACAATGATAGTTCATGCGAAATTTAATGCCCACCAAAATTTTAGACCCACACAATAGCAGGTTATATATGAATTCCAAATGGACTTCAATTTTCTATATAGAGCTTTCACCATCATCATATTCTAAGTTACAATAGAACTGGTTATCTTCTATCCCAGCTTCAAATATATTCCATGATGGTTGTAGATGTGGTGTTGGCATGTGCTAGGTGGCTGGTGAGCACCAGTTGTCGGCGATCCATACCGTTGTCACACAATGTTAATAAAATAAAAAATGGAAATAGTGACATTTTACACAAACAATTCTAAAAAACAAAAATAGTTGGTGTCAAGCTCTAGAGGTACTAAAACATGTTGTCAATTGTAATAAGGAGAAGACGTACTGCCTGATCTCTCTAAATAACATTAATATTAATAAAAAGCATAAATAATGAGATCACACGGTTGATTGACATATTAGTACTATTTATGGAAGACTTTAACTCGTTAGCATGCGATTTACTTTTATTATTGGGCCTGTAGAAATCGATAGGAAAAAATGTTGTTAGTGCCGATACAACCGGCCATCGTTGCAACTGGAGAAACAAAGAAATGTACTTCTCTAGAGAAACATTGTTGTTGCTAATTCTTCTTTTCGTCACCAAGGTCACATTTGTCCGGATCACACGGTCATCCTCAACCATTTTCAAATATTCAGCCCACAATCAAATCCTTCCTTTTAATTATTAGCCTCACATTTTCATCACCACTGTCAATTATGGTCATGTTTGTCCGGAACACACAGACCTACTCAACCGTCTTCATATATATATTTAGCTCGCAATCAAATCCCTCCTTTTAATTGTTAGCCTCACATAATCCTTCCTTATTAAGTATCCCATCCATTTAAATATTCTGGCAAGCCCACCACAATTCCTCCTTACCCTATTAAGGATCCCATCCATTCAAATATTCTGTCGAGCCCACACCACCCTTCCTTTATATTCTTCCGAGCCCACACTATCCTTCCTTTGAATTAGCCGCATATATTTAGCCACAATAATCACCCAATCCACTTAATTAGCTGCCCTTTTCTCACGGTTGTTTGTTAATTACTATGGCAGCTGATATATGAAATGATTTGACTGAATTGGTTGTCCTGGCTGAGATTATTAGAACAGATCCCAAGTTCGATTCTGCATTCTAGCGTTTTCTTTTTTACTTTTTCTAAGACCTAAGATAAGAAAGCCCACTCGCACGCAGCCCATAAGGAAGGCCCAGTGTTATGTGCGGCTAGTTAGATGGGCTGGCGTGGCTGCTGGTACCTGGACGTACTATGAGATTATTAGAACAGATCCCAAGTTCGATTCTGCATTCTAGCGTTTTCTTTTTTACTTTTTCTAAGACCTAAGATAAGAAAGCCCACTCGCACGCAGCCCATAAGGAAGGCCCAGTGTTATGTGCGGCTAGTTAGATGGGCTGGCGTGGCTGCTGGTACCTGGACGTACTATTCTTGTAAAATTTGATCGAGGAGAGGAGACGTGGAGAGATGTACAATAGAAATTAGTACCACCTCGTAGAATCGGGAAAAGAGACCAACATACAGAAGAAGTGAAAAAAAGAATGACGGTGAACCTGACGGATTCATTCCTTACTTTATTTTATAAATTAATTATTAGCAAAAGGGCCCATGCGTTGCAACGGGTCCAACTCTCTCTCCCATCATCAAGATATCGAGTAGAAACAACCCATTGCTCCTAATTGGGAAACATGGTGCAAATCTCTAACATCCTAAATGTTAGCAAAACTTTCTCATATGGGTGTATTTTGGTGCTTTAACTATTAAACAATATAATATAATACATCTTTGATTAAATGGATGAGTCATCTAATTTTCTTTTATGATTGGTTGTGGTACATTCTCTTTAATCAACTATTCCAGTTACGATTTTGATGTATTATTTCTTATATCTTTCAATTATTTTGATTTAAATTGCAACTGTACAACTCCCACAAAATAAAAATGCCATATTATTTAAATCTAATCATATAGTGATTGATTATTCATTTTAGTGGAATCCATCGCTAAAAATACAAATACGTTTTTACTTACACTACTATTTTTTTAAATAGGGTAAATTACTTTGTATTATTTTCTTCTTATTCTGAAAAAGCTTCTGCATGCAAGTTTCGTCGATTATGATGTGTTTTTATTAGTATTTTTTTACTGTTTATTCACGAGAAGAAGCGTATTGTGACCGTGAAACCGACGGATTCAATCCGTGCTTTATTATTAGTTATAGATGTGTAGAATTGGATTGTTAATCTTCTACTATTTACCTATTATAAAGGAATTTTATGACTTAATATGTGAAGTAAAAAAAAATACCTGTCATGTGGCTATCTTGTAGCATGTCTCCATGCCCCAAACGTGTCAGCAGGTGGCTGCTGGTGTTTTTAGGCCTCCTCTTTTTCATTGATAGCCGACCAGGGTCTCTTTGTGCCAATGTAACATGTGCATGTTTCCCATCACAGCCCCGTTATACCTCTTGGGAGGTAACCTTCCTTTCTCCTTGTTTTTAGGAATGAAGGTGGTCAGTTCGATCCCCAGGCTGTGACAATATTATTTTTCTTTGCAATAATAATAGATTCCGTATTTTGGGCATGGACACAAGTAAAACGTAAAGTTGGACACAGCCTGGCCGGCCCATTATAGTAACAAAGGCCCATCTGGCTATCAATCGTGCGTGGCGAGATTTGCTAGCGATCGATCGTTGGCTCCCGGGAGCCGGTAGGGATTAGTATCACCTCGGATGTAGAAAATAATATAGGTATAGGTGAAAGAAAAACTAAAAGCGTAAATTCACATGAAGAAAGCGTATTGTGACGGTGAACCCGACGGATTCGTTCCGTGCTTTATTATTAGGTATATTAGGTAAACATAGGGGTGCAGCCCTGTCATGAGGCAAGATGTGGCGCGCCCCACCAGACCTATGTCTGATGGGTAGCGCGAGCGAACAGGTGTTTTGTGTGACCGTTTTGGCCTAGAAGATGACTTCAAATCAAAAAACGTTCAACATGAAAGTTGTTTGTCTCGTCGGAACAGTCAAGATTGCTTTTGAGCTCTTTTCATCCGAGGTCGTTTACCGCACCAAAAATTACCCGCAAGGTGCAGCCAGTTTAAACCAAACAGTTTTGGAAAGTTCGGACAAAACCAATCCGAATTTGGCTAGGGTTTTGGACGTGAATCCAAGTATTTTCCTTACACGGGAAGTCCAGCCGCCTCTTATATACCTAAGGGGTGACAGCCGATTGAACAACACACAATTGATCAAATCATCTACCACTTTTTATCTTTTATCTTTTCTTCTCAACCCTAGTTCTTCTTCTTCCTTGTTCTTCGTCTGTTCTTCTTGTTGCAGGGCGGCGAACCTCGAGGCCCTAGGTGCGGTCAGGTCGACCTAGGGCAGCCCATAGCTGCCGCGCACCCCGACGGGGTCCCTCTCGGGCGTGTGGGGATTCGGGTCCTCAAAAGCACCCGCCGGATTGCTTGCGTACCGCGCTTCCGGACGGGTCTCCTTCGACGTGAGCTGCGGTGCATCACCATCGGCGTTGGAGATACACAGTGACGTGTTCGTGTGCGAACAACCTCTTTCAGAAATTTTATGTCCCAAGACAATGTCTTCATTAACCATAAAGTGGCACTTCTCCCAATTCAAAACAAGATTAGTGTCTTCACATCTCTGCAAAACTCGATCAAGGTTGCTCAAGCAATCACCAAAAGAAGTTCCGTAAACGGATAAATCATCCATGAAAACCTCAACAATCTTTTCACAATAATCAGAGAATATAGCCATCATGCATCTTTGAAAGGTAGCAGGTGCATTACATAAACCAAAAGGCATACATCTATAAGCAAAGGTACCGAAAGGACAAGTAAAAGTGGTCTTTTCTTGATCCCCTTTTGACACAGGTATTTGAGAGAAACCAGAATAACCATCTAGAAAGCAAAAATGAGTATGTTTGGTAACCTTTCTAGCATTTGATCAATAAATGGCAAGGGGTAATGATCTTTCTTAGTAGCTTTATTTAACTTACGAAAATCAATTATCATCCTATAACTTGTAACTATTCTTTGCGGGATCAATTCATCTTTATCATTAGGAATGACAGTCATACCTCCCTTCTTAGGGGCACAATGGACAGGACTTACCCACTGGCTATCAGCGACTGGATAGATAATACTTTCCTCTAGAAGCTTTAGTATTTCCTTCCTTACCACTTCTTTCATCTTAGGATTTCACCGTCGTTGATGATCAATAACTGGTTTAGCGTTTTCTTCCAATTTTATCTTGTGTTGGCATAAGGTGGGACTAATGCCCTTAAGATCATCCAGAGTATATCCAATAGCAGCACGGTGCTTCTTCAGAGTTTTCAATAATTTTTCTTCTTCCTGCTCTGAAAGTTTAGCACTAATAATAACAGGATATATCTTCTTTTCATCAAGATAAACATACTTAAGATTATCAGGTAGAGGTTTAAGTTCAAACACGGGATCACCCTTGGGTGGAGGAGGATCCCCTAGGATTTCAACAGGCAAGTTGTTTTTCAATACGGGTCCCTGGTTAAAAAATATTTCATCTATTTCCCTTCTCTCATTAATATGCATATCATTTTCATGGTCTAGCAAGTATTGTTCTAAAGGATCATTAGTAGGCACAGCAATAGAAGCAAGACCAATAATTTCATCTTTACTAGGTAATTCTTTATCAAGGGGTTGTCTACGGAATTTAGCAAAGTTAAAATCATGAGATATATCCCCTAAACCAACAGTAACAATATCTTTCATGCAGTCTATATTAGCATTAATGGTATTCAAGAAGGGTCTACCAAATATAATGGGACAAAAGTCATCTTGTGAGGAACCAAGAACAAGAAAATCAGCAGGGTATTTAACTTTCCTGTTGGTGAGATAGTGTCTCTATTAGCAAGATTAATAGTAACATCTATCCTTCTAGCTCGACGGGTGCAATATCGTGCATAATTTCATCATATAAGGATATAGGTATATTACACTTGCACTAGCGCCTACGTCACATAAACCATGATAGCAATGATCTCCTATTTTAACAGAGATAACAGGCAAGCCTACAATAGGTCTATGTTTATTCCTAGCATCGGGTTTGGCTATTCTAGCAGATTCCTCTTGGACGTAAATAACATGTCCATCTAAATCTTCTACCAAGAGATCTTTAACCATAGCAACACTAGGTTCAACTTTAATTTGCTCAGAGGGTGTAGGTGTTCTAGTATGTCACATCCCTAGATCAACCCCTGTGGTCCTTGCCTGATCATCATGTCATCATGTTTAATTTTTGTTAAACTTGAAATGGGGATTGTTCAAACCCTAGCACCAAAGGAACTCAACTAGGTTGAACCTAAATACTTTTCAATGTATCCAAAGTGCCCTTCACAAAATGTTCATCATTTTTGGTCTTGGCTAAAACCTCTGCCAAAAATGGTTTCATAATTTTGGGAGCCATTTTGGATCCTTGAATTAAATCATAGATATTTGCATTTGGACATTTAAATCCTATAGATAATTTTAAATGCCCAAATAATCTTGGAAGTAAATGAGGGTTGTTGGAATTAATCCAGACAGTGCCCACAAATATTTCCAAGATTTATGAAAATGTTCTGGCATTTTTATTAAATCAAAACAAAAGCAGAAAATAGAAAACAGAAACTATTTTAGAAATTAAGAGAGAGAGCACTTACCTGTGCAGCCCACCAAACCGGCCCGGCCACAGGCCCAGCCCACCACCGCTGTCGTCCTCCTGAAAAGCAAGATTGTTTGTAAGCTTAATAACATATCGGTGGTTCGTGATTTTCCGATTATCTTCTCGGAAGTATTTCCAGCTTGTCCCCTGACCGCTATGTTGAGCTCGTGATCAAGTTGGTTTCTTATAAACCACCACTTCTCCAAGAATCTGTGTTGGATACCCCAAACTAGTTGGTTAAGCTAAACAACAACTTGGAGAGTTGGAAGATAAAAGCTTAACCCACATAGCTCACTCCAAAGGGATATCTTGTGTGTGTATTGAAGATAGATGATATCTTCTTCAATTGATCCCCGTGATCATTTGTGGATCTATTGTCTTGTCTAAACTTTGATTTGAGTATGGGTTATCGTCAAGTCAAATCAGAACCAACGATATTCGTAATGTTGTCTTACTCATGGTTGTTCCCTTGAGCATACACCATTATATCTTTTGGGTCTGACCAATGCTATCACTTTGTTCACATTGTCATGGAATTCCATCTATATGGAAACCTGGATGAGTTATTGTTGAGCCCATCGACAACATCCTTATCTTCTCCATGATTTCGTTGAACCTCCAGCTAGTGTTGGAAACTTTTATAAGAGTTATCTTCATGTCCTGTTCATGAAGTATATGTTTGGTGCAAGAAGTGATTTTCTCCCAGTTCATGTGCATTAGGTGCAAGTTGCCGCCATGATTTCGAGAAAGTTAGTTTTGCTTCCTCCGGAATCATTCCAAGTCAGTCATGCACGTGCGAAGTATGCTATGGCTTGAGAGATTAGCTACCTCCATCCTATCGGTATTCCCTAGCACATCAAGCCACCGACTGATTTGTTCAAGGAAGAGAAGTCTATGCTTGGGATCTAATCCATGGACTTGCATAGAGACTTCGATATCCTCAATGATGGTTCCCCACCTGAACTTGGTAGTATTTTATTGTAAGACTGGCATGTGATCATGTTGTCTGGAACAACGTGTTCACATGTGTGTAGCAGAACCAGCTCGTGTTTTGGAGCTTACTATCGCAGTTCATTTCCCGAGAATCTCGCGACGTCGTCTCATCGATTTGAGTTGCAAACTTTCATTTTTCTCTCTAGACTCGATGAGTCTGGAATATCTTGACACCAGCCAGATCTGAATCTCAGGCGAATATGATGGTTGGAGCATTTTCCAAGAACTATAATATTGGTCTCTCGATAACCGGTAAAGTGGATGTCGTGGCCAACACACCCAGCTGGAAGACCTATTGTTGTAGTATCTTGATTGAAGAAGTTGGCCACCTTCCTCATAAGGATTTCATAGGATTTACTTCCTAGTTGCTTCTTATGGATTCTTGTGCTCCCGAAGTCCGACCTTATACTTGACGTTCTAGGTACCAAACCATTTTAATAAATGGGTTGTGCTAGCACCTCAAGGAGAACATTAGAAGCGGAGTGCTAAATGTCTCTCGGTCGATCATCTAGATTTTGCCCCTGACACCGCTAAGGTGGAATCTGAGAAAGTGTTATCTTCCTTTGCATCTGCACCGTCCATCGCTATTCATCATGGTCGTATGTTGTGTCGCCAGGATCCTTGACATGGATATTGGTAGAACCTTGATGAATATGGGAATGCTCAAGTTCTTGAGAGCACGCACAAGCACTAGGTGTTATCACCGGCACTAACCGGGATTGCTTCCAGTATTCTTGGTTATATTATACCCTCTCAAAGAGTAGATCCACTCTCTACTGTTGGGATTTACCCCAGTTACCAGAATCATTCCCAGCATTTGCATTTTGTTCCCAGCTTGCACCACCATTGTGCCATTTACCATGGGCTGCCCTTTTCAGCAATTGTTGTTCAGGATCATCTTCAAAAGTGGACTTACCATGGGTCCCATCCATTTCCGATGATAAGCAAAATCATCCCTTGTGTTGTCTTCAACAAGGTAGTCCACATCATCCATTCTGGCCCGAGAATGTCATTCTTTCGGACTCCGTCAAACGATCGTTTGTGATTGCCTTAGGCTGGTATAGGGAATTTCAATGATCTCTATATCAAAAGTAATTCTTTTTGCCACTTAAGGGAATAACTCTACGAGTCGCCTTCTCCAAGGTGTCCCGTCTGGTGACATTGATCACCATCCTTTTAGGTGTGGAATTTTGCCTGCCAAGTGAACCTTCATCATTTGTTTCACTCCATCCTCTTGGATGGGTGTTCCGTGTCTCAGCTCAAGAGATGCTTCAATGTCTCACTCCATGAGCTGATCTTGGGTTCCTCGATCTTCGGAAGATCGATTTCTACAGAGTATGTCTCCGTTATCATCTGGTTGGATGAAGATCCCAAAGCAAGGATGACAATATCAATATGATGCAATAAATCAATATCTTCGAGAAGGAAATTTGGATCCTGAAGATTGTGCTAGCTTGTGTCCCCTCTGATTTCTTACCCTACGCTTGAATCTCGGGACGAGATTCTTGTTTTAGTGGGGGTGAGTTGTCACATCCCTAGATCAACCCCTGTGGTCCTTGCCTGATCATCATGTCATCATGTTTAATTTTTGTTAAACTTGAAATGGGGATTGTTCAAACCCTAGCACCAAAGGAACTCAACTAGGTTGAACCTAAATACTTTTCAATGTATCCAAAGTGCCCTTCACAAAATGTTCATCATTTTTGGTCTTGGCTAAAACCTCTGCCAAAAATGGTTTCATAATTTTGGGAGCCATTTTGGATCCTTGAATTAAATCATAGATATTTGCATTTGGACATTTAAATCCTATAGATAATTTTAAATGCCCAAATAATCTTGGAAGTAAATGAGGGTTGTTGGAATTAATCTAGACAGTGCCCACAAATATTTCCAAGATTTATGAAAATGTTCTGACATTTTTATTAAATCAAAACAAAAGCAAAAAATAGAAAACAGAAACTATTTTAGAAATTAAGAGAGAGAGCACTTCCCTGTGCAGCCCACCAAACCGGCCCAGCCACAGGCCCAGCCCACCACCGCTGTCGTCCTCCTGGCGCAAGTCGGCCAGGCGTGTGGCCGGCGCGCGCGCTCGGCCGTGCTGCCACGCCACCTGCCTGCCTGGTCGCCCGAGGACAGCGCGACGCCACGAATCATCTCGCCGCTGACGTCTGGATCGAGCCGGCCTCTCCAGTCCTTCCCCTCGCCTCTCCCTCACTCCCTTCCACACATGGCCGAACGCCACCGTCGTCGCCGCTGCCGTAGCCGTAGCCACCATGACCCCCTCGCCTCCCCGACGCGCCAACGAGCTCCGCTGCGTCCTTCTCGTCCTCTCCACCAAGCTACGGGACGCCGGGAGGCCCTGCTTCATCGTCATCGCGCTCGTCTTCAACCTCCGGTCGCCGTCGACCTCGCCGTCGATTCGCAACGTCCGTCGCCTCCCCGAGCTCACCGAGGCCACCGGCGCAACCGTCGTGAGCTCCTCTCTCTTTTCCCCCTAGTCACTCCATCTGAGTAGCCCTCTAACCACTGTCGCCGACGAGCCCGAGAGCTCGGATCCGCCGGCGATGCCGCCGCCGTGGCCACATCCACGCACGCTCAAAACTGAGTGCGTCACCGCACTCAGTGTTCCTCCAGGAGCCCATAGCCACCTCTATTTTTCCCTCCCGAGCCCCCTAGTGCCGCACCCGCACCTGCCCGAACTCCGGCCACCGCAAAAGTTGTCGCCGCCGTAGTTTTGCTCCACTCCGGCGAGAGCTGATGCCACCACTAGATGCGCAAGAGCTCCAGCAGGCCATAGCAACAAACCGCTCCTAAAACCGAGCTCCCTAGCGTTTTGCCGACGCGCGCCGCCGTCGGTTTGGTCGCCGCCGGCCAAACTCCGGCGACTGCTGATGTGGCGATGTCATTAGCGCTAAACCCTGCCGCTAAAACACCCTAATAGCCACTAACAGTGGGCCCTAGCCCTGGTCAAACCCCAGTCAGCGCTGGTTTTGACCGGATTTAGTCCATGTGTCACTGACGTGTGGACCCCACACGTCAGGGTTGACTCTGGCCGGTCAGTTGACCTGCTAACCTCAGCCTGACGCAGTGCTGATGTAGTAAGTATTTTCTGGAATTTTAAATAAATCAGAAATGATTTATTTAATTCAGAAAATAGCCAAAACTTCTAAAAAATCATAGAAAATAATCTATAACTCAGATGAAAATAAATTATATATGAAAATTGATCAGAAAAATCCAAGGAATCTGTTTATGGCATTTTCATGCATGTTTGAATAACTTACATCCACTGTTTAGGACAATTTGAATAAATGGCATTTGAATAATCACATATGGGGTTTGAATTTGAATCTTTGGTTCAAACCAACTTCATTTAATTGTGTTGCTAGTTGCATTAGCTCAACCAACAGCATATTGCCATGTCATGATCATGCATCATATTGTCGCATTTCATTGATTGTGTTCTTTCTCTGTTTGCCGGTTTTGTTCTCTCTCAGTAGACGACGTTCCGACGATGAGTTCGATGACACCGATGAAGAGCTATTAATATCTTCAGAAGTGCCAGGCAAGCAGAACCCCCTTGTTCATTCCGATACAATCCCACTCTCTCGCTCCTGCTCTCTTTACTGCATTAGGACAACAACGATTGAAATGCTTTGGCTGCGGTAGTTGAACCCCTTTCCTCTGCATGACCTGTCATTGCCATAGTAAATAGTTGAAACCCACTAGCATGAGTAGGAGTTATTTGAGCCATGTTGTGCCTACTCATTCATGCTTTCCGGTTATGCCTGCTATTGCTTAGAGTTGAGTCAGGTCTGATTCATCGGGGATGAATTGGGAAATTATGAACATGTCCTACCGTTGAGAGCTAAGTGTGTGAACACGATTTGGTAAAGGTAGCGGTGAGAGGCCATGTAGGAGTACATGGTGGGTTGTCTCACTGGAACCGTCCTTAAGAACTGAGTTCTGTGTAAGTTGTCCAATGACAAAGCTACTACCACGCATTGGAATGCTTAAGTGCCCCTCTCGACTTATTAATCAACTCGATCTCTGTCCAGGAGTTGCAACTAGTCTCTGGTGTTTGTAGGTAGTGTTAGTAGTCTACCAAGTGGCACACGGTACATGTGGGCTTGGGGCAGACTAGGCATCATGGCACGGTGTACCAAGCGTAGATCCATCCGTCGAGGTGGGCTTGGGAACCCTGCGCACATCGTTTGGGGCCGTGAGCGACACCCCGGCCGGATCTCCCCACGGATGGAACCCGAATAGGCGATAAACCTGGACGAGAGACTTGTGTGGTTAGTCAGGTCGTGGCCGACACCCTCGCCAGGCTTCCGTTTGAAGGTTGCCGAGATACACGACGTGTACATGGCGGTAAGTGGCGAGAGCGTGTGTGAAGAAGTACACCCCTGCAGGGTTAACATGATCTATTCGAATAGCCGGGTCCGCGGTTATGGACTTCTTGGATGCTTACGTGGTACATAGACAAGTGAAAGTGGATACTCTAAAATACTCAAGACAAGTGTGAGTGCTATGGATGGCCTTCTCGTAGGTAGACGGGAATGGATCCATAGTGGTGTATTGTTTGGTGAATATCTGGACTCGTGTGCGCCACCTCAAAGAGTTACTTGCAGTCGTAGTTTAGGATAGCCACCGAGTCAAAGCTGGCTTGCTGCAGTCAAACTCCACCACCCCTTTGTTGATACTGATGCATATGTAGTTAGTTCTGATGTAAGTCTTGCTGAGTACCTTTGTACTCACGTTTGCTTAATTTATGTTTTGCAGAGAGACTTCAGTCTCGCTAGTGGTTCCGCGTGGACTTCGACGTTTATCTTGTTACCTCAGCTACGGTCTTGTGCCCTTGGGAGGGTCTTGTAGATTGTCAGGCTTCTTAGCCTTTTTCATTTCTAGTTGTCTGTACTCAGACATGTTATGCTTCCGTTGCCTGTATGCTCTATATGATGGGTCATGTGACCTCTGTTTGTAATAAATGCTATGATGGCTCTTCTGGGCCTTTATCTATATGAGTTGTTGAGTTAAGTTGTGATGCCATGTTGTACAGCACATACTTGCATGTTATGCGTACGTGTAATGTGTATTGCTATGTGTGGGATCCGACACCTAGTTGTTTACCCTTGGTAGCCTATCTTACAGGGAAATGTCTCCTAGTGCGTCCACTGAGCCTTGGTAGCTTGCTACTGCTCCGGAACACTTAGGCTGGCCGGCATGTGTCCTTCTTCGTTCCTGTGTCTGTCCCTTAGGGGAAATGTCACGTGTTGTTCCTTTAAGTCCTTGTAGCTTGCTACGACTTGGGTTCATACGTTGATGACCGACACGTTCGTTGCTGGGTCATGTATGCCTGTCTCTGTAATTTAGTGCCACTTTTGGTTTATAACTGGTCATGTCGGCCCGGATTCTCTGTCATATGGATGCTAGCGACACTATCATAAACGTGTGCCAAAATGCGCAAACGGTCCCGGGCCAGGTAAGGTGGCACCCGTGGGGATACCGTGCGTGAGGCCGCAAAGTAATATGGTGTGTTACAGGCTAGACCTGTGTGACTTAGGATCGGGGTCCCGACATAGTATTACTCTTACGAACTACAGTTGAAGCTTTAGCATGATCCTTTATCCTAACAGGGAAAGGTGGATTCTCAATATAAGCAGTAGGAACAATAGGATCAACATTATAAGTGATAGTCTTTTCTTCAACTTTAACAGGTTCAACTACTTTTACTTCAATGGGAGGATGGTATTTATACCACTTCTCCTTGGGAAGATCAACATGAGTAGCAAATGATTCACAAAAAGAAGCTACTATCTCAGAGTCAAGTCCATATTTAGTGCCAAATTCACGGAAAACATCGGTATCCATGAAAGCCTTAACACAATCAAACTTAGGGGTCATACCTGACTCCTTACCTTCGTCGAGATCCCAATCTTCAGAGTTGCGTTTAATTCTTTCCGAGAAATCCCATTTGAATTCAATAGTCTTCATCATAAAAGAAGTAGAACAAGAAGTATCGAGCATGGAGCGATTATTGAGAGAAAGCCGAGCATAAAATTTTTAAATGATCATTTATCTTGAAAGCTCATGATTGGGGCATGAATATAACATTAACTTAAGCCTCCCCCAAGCTTGAGCGATGCTTTCTCCTTCGCGAGGCCAAAAATTATAGATATAATTACCATCATGATGTACCTGGTGCATAGGGTAGAACTTCTGATGAAATTCCAACTTCAGACGATTATAGTTCCATGATCCAATATCATCACATAGCCTAAATCATGTCAATGCATATCCCTTCAAAGAAAAAGGGAAGACCTTCTTCTTGATAGCATCCTCGGGCATACCTGCAAGCTTAAAAAATCCACAAACTTCATCCACATAGATTAGGTGTAAATCGGGATGCAGTATTCCGTCTCCTGTAAAGGGATTATCTAGCAGTTTCTCTATCATACCCGAAGGAATTTCAAAGCAAACATTTTCAGTTGGTGCAGTAGGTTGAGGAGCAACTCTTTGCTCTTCTGGTCAGGGTGAAGATACCCCGAACAAGCCACTCAAAGGATTATGAGCCATAGTAACAAGTGACAATAAATTTCAACAACTATATAAATTTTTCCTTATCAAATTCCACTTACCAAAGGCGCTTCACTCCCCAGCAACGGAGCCAGAAAAGAGTCTTGATGACCCACACGTGTAGGGGATCTATCGTAGTCCTTTCGATATGTAAGAGTATCGAACCCAACGAGGAGCAGAAGGAAATGATAGGCAGTTTTCAATAAGGTATTTTCTGCAAGCACTGAAATTATAGGTAACAGATAGTTTTGTGAGAAGGTAATTGATAGCAAGTGACAAAAGGTAAAAGTAAATAAGGTGCAGCAAGGTGGCCCAATCATTTTTGTAGCAAAGGACAATCCTGGACAAACTCGTATATAAAGGAAAGCGCTCCCGAGGACACATGGGAATTATCGTCAAGCTAGTTTTCATCACGATCATCTGATTCGCGTTCCGTACTTTGATAATTTGGTATGTGGGTGGACCGTTGCTTGGGTGATGTCCTTACTTGGACAAGCCTCCCACTTATGATTAACCTCTAATGCAAGCATCCGCAACTACAAAAGAAGTATTAAGGTAAACCTAACCATAGCATGAGACAAGTGGATCCAAATCAGCCCCTTACGAAGCAACGCATAAACTAGGGTTTTAGCTTCTGTCACTCTAGCAACCCATCATCTACTTATTACTTCCCAATGCCTTCCTCTAGGCCCAAATAATGGTGAAGTGTCATGTAGTCGACGTTCACATGATACCACTAGAGGAGAGACAACATACATCTCATCAAAATATCGAACGAAGACCAAATTCACATGACTACTAATAGCAAGACTTCTCAGATGTCCTCAGGAACAAAAGTAACTACTCACAAGACATAATATTGTTCATGACCAGAGGGGTATTAATATGCATAATGGATCTGAACATATGATCTTCCACCAATTAAACCAACTAGCATCAACTACAAGGAGGAATCAACACTACTAGCAACCCACAAGTACTAATCTGAGGTTTCGGTACAAAGATTGGATACAAGAGATGAACTAGGGTTTGAGAGCAGATGGTGTTGGTGAAGATGTTGATGAAGATAGCCCTCCCCAAGATGGGAGAGTTGTTGGTGATGACGGCGGTGATGATTTCCCCCTCCCGGAGGGAAGTATCCCCGGCAGAACAGCTCTGCCGGAGCCCTAGATTGGTTTCCGCTAAGGTTCCGCCTCGATACGGCGGCGTGTGGTCCCGAAAGCCTCCTTCTGATTTTTTTCAGGTCAAAACACCTCATATAGGAGAAGATGGGCATCGGAGGCCCGTCGGGGCAGGGGGCGCGCCCAGAGAGGAGGGCGCGCCTCCCGCCCTCGTGGACAGCTGGTGGCCCCCTGGTGATCTTCTTTCGTCAGATATTTTTTATATTTTCTGAAACAGAGTCCTGTGGAGTTTCGGGCCTTTTGAGTTGTGCAGAATAGGTTTCCAGAGTTTGCTTCTTTTACAGCCCAGAATTCCAGCTGCCGGCATTCTCCCTCTTCATGTACACTTTGTAAAATAAGAGAGAAAAGGCATAAGTATTGTGACATAACGTGTAATGACAGCCCATAATGCAATAAATATCAACATATAAGCATGATGCAAAATAGACGTATCAAAGGCCAAGGCTTTCTTGAGTTTTATTGACGGGAAAAGTTGTCCACACAGTGAAAATATGTAAATTAATTAACGAGGAAAAGTATGTTGAGCCCCATCTTACGGGCACTTGACAAAAGCGTCCCGTCATGAAGAAGTAGAGGGCGACTGTCGTGATCATCACATGACACCAACTTTGCTGGGTGACGCCCGACTAGATCTTGCATGGGTCGTATAAATCATGGTTATTTTATTTTTTGGGTCCTTAATGCTTGGCTCTCGGCAAAGATATGTCTCTACCGAGTCCCAGCAATTGCTGAGGTTTGTAGTTGGCTTACATTGTTGGTGCCAAAAGCTCGTGCTTCGGATCCAGTAGTGAGTTATAGCATAGACAGATGGGGGATGGGGATCCCCCGAGGTGATTATTCAAAAAAAGGATAAATAATCAAGAAGAGTTGTATGCCACATTTTTAGTTTGTATGAATGTACTTTAATCATGAATTGCCATATTTTTTGTGGGGATATAATTGCCACATTGAAATGATATGATTGCTAATCCTGAATCAACTTTGTTCTGAGTTGACACTCGAACCAACGGCTGTAATCTCATGACTAGAAGGGTTGTGCATGCTTTGTTGTGCCGTTGGTGTTGTTGGATTTCTTAATAAGAATTACTCACTCTCTTTCAAAATATAAGGTGCATTAGTTTTTTGAAAAGTCAAACTTTTTAAGTCACATCAAATTTGTACAGAAATATATCAAATCATTATGATTAGATTCATCATCAAATGAATTCTCATACTTTTTTTAGTTGGTTGGCTGCTCCATGAGATATTGAAAAGTGATTTGCCGAAGTAATCCTTCCTCACAAAGAGATTGAGAGAACCCTAAGTGAGGAAAAAATAAATCCTAAACTGGTAAGCGACTAAGAATCACTAAAGAATTTGGCCGGAGCTAAACTTAACATGTTATTGTTGAGAACTGAAATCATCTAGAAGGTTAGGTGTCTGTTCTAGAGCATCCAAGAGTAATTGTGGACTGTCAAAGAACAAGTCTTTGAAGGCCTGGAGATCACCTACACGAGTGATTTGGCGGGGTCTATGTGAGCTTAGCTCAAGGAGAATAGAGTGAAGCGAGTTTGTCTTCTGAGTTTAATCTTATCCCCTCCAACTGGATGTAGAGTTGTGTCGGGAATTTGAACTGGGTGAACAAATGAGTGCCTTCACCGGGCCACTGGGTTCTATTTCTTAGCTCCACACTTTCTGTATTTCCTCTCTGTTACAAAGTATGTCCCATGTCTATCTTCTTTGTGATTGCTGCGAAGATAGTGTTAAGAACTATCTTACTCCATTGTTATAGTTATGTTTGGACTCGTATTTTCCCTCATTGTACTCAAGGTTGTATGCTTGATTGTCAGACCTGAGATTCTTGTGTCTAGCATGCTCATGTCTTAATTTTAGTCTTACTAGTGTACTTCCACTAAGTCTATTGATATCTGTTATTTTGTCTTCTGAGTCTATTGCTATCTATTAGTTTATCTTCTATTCAACTTTGTATTTTCTTATGCCGCTCTGTTTTTCTTTGGTATAGTCGTTTTATCGAAGAATTTGTCGAATATCCACTTCACCCCCGCTCTGGTCGATATCTGGTCCTACAATTGATAGCAAAACAAGGTGCTCCCTTGATTTTGTGCCGACAGAGAGGAGACGGTGGGTAAGTTGGAGGAAAAGGTGACCAGGAGATGGAACACAAGGGTGTAAGAAGTGCAGTGCGGGGGTTTAGGGAGTGCAGCGCAGGGATGTAGGTAGCAACGCGGTAGTTGGGAGGAGGCAGTGGATAGGTAGGTCACAACCGAGCTAGCGGCTCACGCGCGTTTGTAATTTATAGCGCACAGAGATGAAGGGCAAGGCTTTCTTGAGTTTTATTGACGGGCAAAGATGTCGAGACAGTGAAAATAAGTAAATTAATTATCAAGGAAAAGTATGTTGAGCCCCATCTTACGGGCACTTGACAAAAGCGTCCCGTCATGACGAAGCAGAGGGCGACTGTCGTGATCACCATGTGGAACCAACTTTGTCGGGTGACGCCCGACTAGATCTTGCATGGGTAGTATAAATCGTGGTTATTTTATTTACTAGGTCCCTAATGCCTAGCTCTTGGCAAAGATATGTCTCTATTGAGTCCCAGCAGTTGCCGAGGTTTGTAGTTGGTTTACAATATTGTTGCCAAAAGCTCGTGCGTCGGATCCAGTAGTGAGTTATAGCATAGGCAGATGTGGGATGGGGATCCTCCGGGGTGATTATTAGGAAAAGGATAAAGAATCAAGAAGAGTTGTATGCCACATTTTTAGTTTGTATAAATGTACTTTAATCATGAATTGCCAGATTTTTTGTGGGGGTATAATTGCCACATTGAAGTGATACGATTGCTAATCTTGAATCGACTTTGTTCTGAGTTGACACTCGGACCATCGGATGTAATCTCATAACTAGAAGGGTTGGGCGTGCTTTGCTGTGCTGTTGGTGTTATTGGGTTTCCTAAAAAGAATTACTCAATCTCTTTATTAATATAAGGTGTATTAGTTTTTTGAAAAGTCAAACTTTTTAAGTCTGATCAAATTTGTACATAAATATATCAAATCATTATGATTAGATTCATCGTCAAATGAATTTTCATACTTTTTTTTGTTGGGGAACGTAGTATTTTAAAATTTTCCTACGATCACGCAAGATCTATCTACCAGATGTATAGCAACGAGAGGTAAGAGTGTGTCTACGTACCCTCGTAGACCGGGAGCGGAAGCGTCAAGTGACGCGGTTGATGTTGTCGAACTTCTTCGCGATCCAACCGATCAAGCACCGAACGTACGGCACCTCCGCGTTCAGCACACGTTCAGCTTGATGACGTCCCACGAGCTCTTGATCCAGTTGAGCTTCACGGGCGAGTTTCGTCAGCACGACGGCGTGGTGACGGATATGATGTGTTTACCGGCGCAGGGCTTCGCCTAAGCTCCGCGACGGTATGACCGAGGTGTGATTCTGTGGAGGGGGGCACCGCACACGGCTAAAACAATTCAACTTGTGTGTCTTTGGGTGCCCCCTGCCCCCGTATATAAAGGAGCAAGGGAGGGAGGCCGGCCAACTCCTCCTTGTGCGGCTAGGGAAGGAGTCCTACTAGGAATAGGATTGCAATCCTATTCCTAGTAGGATTCACCAAAAGAAAGAAGAGGGAAAGGAATAGGAGAGGTGGCGCCCCCCCAATCCTAGTCCAACTAGGAACCCTAGGTGGGGGCGCCGGCCAGCCCTATGGGCTGCCTCTCTCTTTCCCTTTAGGCCCACTATGGACCATCCCCTCTCGTAGGGGGTTCCGGTAACCCCCTCCGGCAATCCCGATAAATCCGAAACTTTCCCGGAACACTTCCGGTGTCCGAATATAGTCGTCCAATATATCAATCTTTATGTCTCGGACATTCCGAGACTCCTCGTCATGTCCGTGATCTCATCCGGGACTCCGAACTACCTTCGGTACATCAATACTCATAAACTCATAATACCGATCGTCATCAAACGTTAAGCGTGCGGACCCTACGGGTTCGAGAACTATGTAGACATGACCGAGACTCATCTCCGGTCAATAACCAATAGCGGAACCTGGATGTTCATATTGGCTCCTACATATTCTACGAAGATCTTTTATCGGTCAGAACCGCATAACAACATACGTTGTTCCTTTTGTCAACGGTATGTTACTTGCCCGAGATTCGATCGTCGGTATCTCTATACCTAGTTCAATCTCGTTACCGGCAAGTCTCTTTACTCGTTCCGTATCACATCATCTCGTGACTAACTGATTAGTCTTTTGCTTGCAAGGCTTATTGTGATGTGTGTTACCGAGAGGGCCCAGAGATACCTCTCCGACACTCGGAGTGACAAATCCTAATCTTGATCTATGCCAACACCACGAATACTTTCGGAGACACCTGTAGAGCATCTTTATGATCACCCAGTTACGTTGTGACGTTTGATAGCACACAAGGTGTTCCTACGGTATTCGGGAGTTGCATAATCTCATAGTCATAGGAACATGTATAAGTCATGAAGAAAGCAATAGCAGAAAAACTAAACGATCATAGTGCTATGCTAACGGATGGGTCTTGTCCATCACATCATTCTCCTAATGATGTGATCCCGTTGATCAAATGACAACTCATGTCTATGGCTAGGAAACATAACCATCTTTGATCAATGAGCTAGTCTAGTAGAGGCATACTAGGGACATACTATTTTGTCTATGTATCCACACATGTACTAAGTTTCCGGTTAATACAATTCTAGCATGAATAAAAGACATTTATCATGATATAAGGAAATACAAATAACATCTTTATTATTGCCTCTAGGGCATATTTCCTTCAGTCTCCCACTTGAACTAGAGTCAATAATCTAGATTACAAAGTGATGATCCTCACACCCATGGAGTCTTGGTGCTGATCATGTTTTGCCCGTGGAAGAGGCTTAGTCAACGGGTCTGCAACATTCAGATCCGTATGTATTTTGCAAATCTCTATGTCTCCCTCCTTGACTAGATCGCGGATGGAATTGAAGCGTCTTTTGATGTGCTTTGTCCTCTTGTGAAACCTGGATTCCTTCGCCAAGGCTATGGTTCCAGTGTTGTCACAAAAGATTTTCATTGGACCCGATGCACTAGGTATTACACCTAGATCGGATATGAACTCCTTCATCCATACTCCTTCATTCGCTGCTTCCGAGGCAGCTATGTATTCCGCTTCACACATAGATCCCGCCACGACGCTCTGCTTGGAACTGCACCAACTGACAGCTCCACCGTTCAATAAAAATACATATCCGGTTTGTGACTTTGAGTCATCCGGATCAGTGTCAAAGCTAGAATCGACGTAACCATTTACGACGAGCTCTTTGTCACCTCCATACACGAGAAACATATCCTTTGTTCTTTTTAGATACTTCAGGATGTTTTTGACCGCTGTCCAGTGATCCACTCCTGGATTACTTTGGTACCTCCCTGCTAGACTTATAGCAAGGCACACATCAGGCCTGGTACACAGCATTGCATACATGATAGATCCTATGGCTGAGGCATAGGGAATGACTTTCGTTTTCTCTCTATCTTCTGCAGTGGTCGGGCATTGAGTCTTGCTCAACTTCATACCTTGTAAAATAGGCAAGAACCCTTTCTTTGACTGATCCATTTTGAACTTCTTCAAAATCTTATCAAGGTATGTGCTTTGTGAAAGTCCAATTAAGCGTCTTGATCTATCTCTATAGATTTTGATGCCTAATATGTAAGCAGCTTCTCCGAGGTCTTTGATCGAAAAACTTTTAATCAAGTATCCTTTTATGCTATCCAGAAATTCTATATCATTTCCAATCAACAATATGTCATCTACATATAATATTAGAAATGCTACAGAGCTCCCACTCACTTTCTTGTAAATACAGGCTTCTCCAAAAGTCTGTATAAAACCATATGCTTTGATCACCTCATCAAAGCGTATATTCCAACTCCGAGATGCTTGCACCAGTCCATAGATGGATCGCTGGAGCTTGCATACTTTGTCAGCACCTTTTGGATCGACAAAACCTTCTGGTTGCATCATATACAACTCTTCTTTGAGATACCCATTCAGGAATGCAGTTTTGACATCCATTTACCAGATTTCATAATCATAAAATGCGGCAATTGCTAACATGATTCGGACAGACTTAAGCATCGCTACAGGTGAGAAAGTCTCATCGTAGTCAACTCCTTGAACTTGTCGAAAACCTTTTGCAACAAGTCGAGCTTTGTAAACAGTAACATTACCGTCTGCGTCGGTCTTCCTCTTGAAGATCCATTTATTTTCGATGGCCTGCCGATCATCGGGCAAGTCAACCAAAGTCCACACTTTGTTCTCATACATGGATCCCATCTCAGATTTCATGGCTTCAAGCCATTTTGCGGAATCTGGGCTCATCATCGCTTCCTCATAGTTTGTAGGTTCATCATGGTCTAGTAACATGATTTCCAGAACTGGGTTGCCGTACCACTCTGGTGCGGAACGTACTCTGGTTGATCTACGACGTTCAGCAGAAACTTGATCCGAAGTTTCATGATCATTATCATTAACTTCCTCACTGATTGGTGTAGGAATCACTGGAACAATTTTCTGTGATGTACTACTTTCCAATCCGGGAGAAGGTACAATTACCTCATCAAGTTCTACTTTCCTCCCACTCACTTCTTTCGAGAGAAACTCTTTTTCTAGAAAGGATCCATTCTTAGCAACGAATATCTTGCCTTCGGATCTGTGATAGAAGGTGTACCCAACAGTCTCTTTTGGGTATCCTATGAAGACACATTTCTCCGACTTGGGTTCGAGCTTATCAGGTTGAAGCTTTTTCACATAAGCATCGCAGCCCCAAACTTTAAGAAACGACAACTTTGGTTTCTTGCCAAACCATAGTTCATAAGGTGTCGTATCAACGGATTTAGATGGTGCCCTATTTAACGTGAATGCAGCTGTCTCTAAAGCATAACCCCAAAACGATAGTGGTAAATCGGTAAGAGACATCATAGATCGTACCATATCTAATAAAGTACGGTTACGACGTTCGGACACACCATTACGCTGTGGTGTTCCAGGTGGCGTGAGTTTTGAAACTATTCCACATTGTTTCAAATGAAGACCAAACTCGTAACTCAAATATTCTCCTCCACGATCAGATCATAGAAACTTTATTTTCTTGTTACGATGATTCTCTACTTCACTCTGAAATTCTTTGAACTTTTAAAATGTTTCAGACTTGTGTTTCATTAAGTAGATATACCCATATCTGCTCAAATCATCAGTGAAGGTCAGAAAATAACGATACCCGCCGCGAGCTTCAACACTCATTGGACCACATACATCAGTATGTATGATTTCCAACAAATCTGTTGCTCGTTCCATAGTTCCGGAGAACGGAGTTTTAGTCATCTTGCCCATGAGGCATGGTTCGCAAGCACCAAGTGATTCATAATCAAGTGATTCCAAAAGTCCATCATTATGGAGTTTCTTCATGCGTTTTACACCAATATGACCTAAACGGCAGTGCCACAAATAAGTTGCACTATCATTATTAACCTTGCATCTTTTGGTTTCAATATTATGAATATGTGTATCACTACAATCGAGATCCAATAAGAATAGACCACTCTTCAAGGGTGCATGACCATAAAAGATATTATTCATAAAAATAGAACAACCATTATTCTCTGATTTGAATGAATAACCGTCTCGCAATAAACAAGATCCAGATATAATGTTCATGCTTAACGCTGGCACCAAATAACAATTATTTAGGTCTAATACTAATCCCGAAGGTAGATGTAGAGGTAGCGTGCCGACGGCGATCACATCGACTTTGGAACCATTTCCCACGCGCATTGTCACCTCGTCCTTAGCCAATCTTCGTTTAATCCGTAGTCCCTGTTTCGAGTTACAAATATTAGCAACCGAACCGGTATCAAATACCCAGGTACTACTACGAGCATTAGTAAGGTACACATCAATAACATGTATATCACATATACCTTTGTTCACCTTGCCATCCTTCTTATCCGCCAAATACTTGGGGCAGTTCCGTTTCCAGTGTCCAGTCCCCTTGCAGTAGAAGCACTCAGTTTCAGGCTTGGCTCCAGATTTGGGTTTCTTCGTGGAAGTAGCAACTGTTTTGCTATTCTTTTTGAAGTTCCCCTTCTTTCCCTTGCCCTTTTTCTTGAAACTAGTGGTCTTGTTAACCATCAACACTTGATGCTCCTTTTTGATTTCTACCTCCGCAGCTTTGAGCATGGCGAAGACTCGGGAATTGTCTTTTGCATCCCTTGCATATTATAGTTCATCACGAAGCCTTTATAGCTTGGTGGCAGTGATTGAAGAACTCTATCAATAACACTATCCTCGTCAACTTTGCAACCAAGTTGAGTCATATGATTGTAGTACCCAGACATTCTGAGTAAGTGTTCACTGATAGAACTATTCTCCTCCATCTTGCAGCTGTAGAACTTATTGGAAATCTCATATTTCTCAATTCGGGCATTTGCTTGAAATATTAACTTCAACTCCTGGAACATCTCATATGGTCCATGACGTTCAAAACGTCGTTGAAGTCCCGGTTCTAAGCCGTAAAGCATGGCACACTGAACTATCGTGTAGTCATCAGACCGCGACTGCCAGACGTTCAAAGCGTCTACATTAGCGGGAGGGGGCTTGTCACCTAGCGGTGCTTCAAGGACAGAATTCTTCTGTGCAGCAATGAGGATAATCCTCAGGTTACGGACCCAGTCCGTGTAATTGCTACCATCATCTTTCAACTTAGCTTTCTCTAGGAATGCATTAAAATTCAAAGGAACGGTAGCACGGGCCATTGATCTACAACAACATAGATATGCAAAAACTATCAGGACTAAGTTCATGATAATGTTAAAGTTCGATTTAATCATATTAAATTAAAGAACTCCCACTTAGATAGACATCCCTCTAGTCATCTAAATGATCACGTGATCCAAATCAACTAAACCATGTCCGATCATCACGTGAGATGGAGTAGTTTCAATGGTGAACATCTTATGTTGATCATATCTACTATATGATTCACGCTCGACCTTTCGGTCTCCAGTGTTCCGAGGCCATATCTGCATATGCTAGGCTCGTCAAGTTTAACCCGAGTATTCTGCGTGTGCAAAACTGGCTTACACCCGTTGTATTTGAACGTAGAGCTTATCACACCCGATCATCACGTGGTGTCTCGGCACGACGAACTTTCGCAACGGTGCATACTCAGGGAGAACACTTATACCTTGAAATTTAGTAAGGGATCATCTTATAATGCTACCGTCGTTCTAAGCAAAATAAGAAGCATAATAAGATAAACATCACATGCAATCAAAATATGTGACATGATATGGCCATCATCATCTTGTGCTTTTGATCTCCATCTTCAAAACACCGTCATGATCACCTTCGTCACCGGCTTGACACCTTGATCTTCATCGTAGCATCGTTGTCGTCTCGCCAACTATTGCTTCCTCGACTATCGCTACCGCTTAGTGATAAAGTAAAGCAATTACATGGCGATTGCAATTCATACAATAAAGCGACAACCATATGGCTCCTGCCAGTTGCCGATAACTTTACAAAACATGATCATCTCATACAAAACCGTATAACTCATCATGTCTTGACCATATCACATCACAACATGCCCTGCAAAAACAAGTTAGACGTCCTCTACTTTGTTGTTGTAAGTTTTACGTGGCTGCTACGGGCTTAGCAAGAACCGTTCTTACCTACGCATACAAAACCACAACGATGTTTTGTCAAGTATGTGCTGTTTTAACCTTCACAAGGACCGGGCGTAGCCACACTTGATTCAGCTAAAGTGAGAGAGACAGACACCCGCCGGTCACCTTTAAGCAACGAGTGCTCGTAACGGTGAAACCAGTCTCGCGTAAGCGTACACGTAATGTCGGTCCGGGCCGCTTCATCTCACAATACCGCCGAAGCAAAGTATGACATGCTGGTAAGCAGCATGACTAGTATCGCCCACAACTCATTGTGTTCTACTCGTGCATATCATCTACGCATAGACCTGGCTCTGATACCACTGTTGGGGAACGTAGTATTTTAAAATTTTCCTACGATCACGCAAGATCTATCTACCAGATGTATAGCAACGAGAGGTAAGAGTGTGTCTACGTACCCTCGTAGACCGGGAGCGGAAGCGTCAAGTGACGCGGTTGATGTTGTCGAACTTCTTCGCGATCCAACCGATCAAGCACCGAACGTACGACACCTCCGCGTTCAGCACACGTTCAGCTTGATGACGTCCCACGAGCTCTTGATCCAGTTGAGCTTCACGGGAGAGTTTCGTCAGCACGACGGCGTGGTGAAGGATATGATGTGTTTACCGGCGCAGGGCTTCGCCTAAGCTCCGCGACGGTATGACCGAGGTGTGATTCTGTGGAGGGGGGCACCGCACACGGCTAAAACAATTCAACTTGTGTGTCTTTGGGTGCCCCCCTGCCCCCGTATATAAAGGAGCAAGGGAGGGAGGCCGGCCAACTCCTCCTGGTGCGGCTAGGGAAGGAGTCCTACTAGGAATAAGATTGCAATCCTATTCCTAGTAGGATTCACCAAAAGAAAGAAGAGGGAAAGGAATAGGAGAGGTGGCGCCCCCCCCCCCCCCAATCCTAGTCCAACTAGGAACCCTAGGTGGGGGCGCCGGCCAGCCCTATGGGCTGCCTCTCTCTTTCCCTTTAGGCCCACTATGGACCATCCCCTCTCGTAGGGGGTTCCGGTAACCCCCTCCGGCAATCCCGATAAATCCGAAACTTTCCCGGAACACTTCCGGTGTCCGAATATAGTCGTCCAATATATCAATCTTTATGTCTCGGACATTCCGAGACTCCTCGTCATGTCCGTGATCTCACCCGGGACTCCGAACTACCTTCGGTACATCAATACTCATAAACTCATAATACCGATCGTCATCAAACGTTAAGCGTGCGGACCCTACGGGTTCGAGAACTATGTAGACATGACCGAGAATCATCTCCGGTCAATAACCAATAGCGGAACCTGGATGTTCATATTGGCTCCTACATATTCTACGAAGATCTTTTATCGGTCAGAACCGCATAACAACATACGTTGTTCCTTTTGTCAACGGTATGTTACTTGCCCGAGATTCGATCGTCGGTATCTCTATACCTAGTTCAATCTCGTTACCGGCAAGTCTATTTACTCGTTCCGTATCACATCACCTCGTGACTAACTGATTAGTCTTTTGCTTGCAAGGCTTATTGTGATGTGTGTTACCGAGAGGGCCCAGAGATACCTCTCCGACACTCGGAGTGACAAATCCTAATCTTGATCTATGCCAACACCACGAATACTTTCGGAGACACCTGTAGAGCATCTTTATGATCACCCAGTTACGTTGTGACGTTTGATAGCACACAAGGTGTTCCTACGGTATTCGGGAGTTGCATAATCTCATAGTCATAGGAACATGTATAAGTCATGAAGAAAGCAATAGCAGAAAAACTAAACGATCATAGTGCTATGCTAACGGATGGGTCTTGTCCATCACATCATTCTCCTAATGATGTGATCCCGTTGATCAAATGACAACTCATGTCTATGGCTAGGAAACATAACCATCTTTGATCAATGAGCTAGTCTAGTAGAGGCATACTAGGGACATACTGTTTTGTCTATGTATCCACACATGTACTAAGTTTCCGGTTAATACAATTCTAGCATGAATAAAAGACATTTATCATGATATAAGGAAATACAAATAACATCTTTATTATTGCCTCTAGGGCATATTTCCTTCATTTTTAATATTGTGGATCTCGGTATTTTTCTTCTGAACTTCGTCAAAGTTAAAGAAATTTGACTTTTCAAAAAAACGAAAACCCCATATATTCAGGAAGGATTGAATATGAAGTTTAGTGGGTGGGGGAGATGATCGAGTGTCTTTTATTTTTATTTATAATGCGATGATTTGATGGGCCTTTCATGGTGTGGTTTTATGTTATCCGCTAACCAACGTATATTATGTGGAGAAATTTCGGTGTATGTGACTGCATGTACTATATTGATGATATAGTATCACATGGTGACACTTTTTTCTGGGTGATGGGAGGGCGCACGGGATTGATAGTTTTTTATAGGCATCCAAAACCCAGCTTATTAATAAGTTTGATTCATTTTTATACTGTTAATATTATATTTTTATATATATTAAAAAAAGCTCGGATCAAACTTATTAGTAATTAATTAAATTATTAAAATAAATCTAGATCCTAGTATTGCCAAAACATTAATAATTTTAATAAGTTTGATTTATTTTGATTATACTAGCACAAAGGCCCGTGCGTTGCTACGGGTCGAACTTTGTTATTTGACTGATTGTCGGGCTTGGAATTGGTGTTTCTTTCATCAGCATACTGAAGGAACTCCTGAACAACCTAAAGTCCAATAAAGTAAATCAATCACTGAAAGTTCTTTCTCATACATGAGTCCAAATGCACAATGTCTAAAATGAATTGGATTCAACAGGAGTAGTAACGGGCCAAGCTGACCATACTTTTATTGGGTTATCAGGGAACAAGCCTCATTTGAATGGTTCAAAGGTGTCATGAATGAAGTTACCGAAAGTGATAACGATGTACTACTCTACCGTAATTGTTTCAGCAAACGACAACGTCCCACATAGTCCAGTTTTGTAAAAGGAGAATGCCGAATCTGCACCTAGCAAAATAGGATTAGGAGGTGTATTCAATTGTAACATATGCGTTGATCAGGAAAGGAACATGTGTGTTTCTCAGCGTGTACTATAAACAGCTTATGTCTCTGTAGTTTCAGGGGTTGTTCAACATGTATTTCTCAGATTAATGCCTTCAACATGTCTGTCCCTGTAATTGCATATATGTGGTTTTCAACATATATTTGAAGTGTACCAAGCCTTTCCCAGTAGGATCTATTCTGAACATATGAGTTTATCTTCTGAATCCATGTTTACTTCCTGAACATAGAGTAGCAAAACTGAAACTATATATAGTTTGTGTGTACTGTACTTTTCAGTAATATAGATGCCAATATCATTACTTTTTTGTCAGTTAGGGGGGGTGGGGATTCACTCACAGTCAGGTTCAATGCTCATCATGTTATTTCCGTAAAAAGGAAATAGTGAGATGAGGTCATCACCATCTAACAAATAAGAAATTAGTCAATGCCGCCCACGAAAAAATGTAGTCAACACTGTTCAGAGAAGAATATAACTCACTGTATTACGATACCAAACTCTCACTATATGCTTATCAGCAGTTATCAGTTTAGGTTCAGTAGAATTAAGTGTCTGATACCACTTGATATTCAGAATTGCACTGTCGTACCTGCAATAAATTTAAAATACCCGTTACATGCTTAGTGAAAGTACAATAGGTAATGAAAAGAATGATCAGGTATTTTTTGGATACACTTTTAAAAGGCATAGAGGTGTATTTATACAAAACTGAAACTATATATTCACTTTGGCTTGACATTTCCTGTAACAAATATTAGTGCAGATTAATGTACGGGCAAAGAATATTGGTACAAAACTGAAACTATATATTCACTATTGGATACACTTTTTCAACAGTAACAAAGAACATGGCATAGGGCTGAGCTGAAACTTCACTAACCTAATGCATGAGACGGTACAGGAATAGTAGGGCCAAGCAACATAGCTGGAAGTTTCATTGAAGACACAGTCTGAATGGTAACTCAGACACCAAGAGCATCTACTAATACGAAGAGGCTACAAAACTCCGCAAGAGCCTCCAGCAGACTGATCGCAGCGAGCCGACTCTTTGGCTTTGACAGCATATCCGGGGTCACCACCCCGCATGGTACCTCATGTGCAGTACTTAGAAGCACACAGCTACATATCGGCCCCGTTAAAATCGATAGCACAAACTTACTGAAACTATTGTCGCACATCTCGTCAAACATCTCCATAGTATGTGGCATCTGCGTACAGTGAGTCATCGGCTGCAAAATCTTTATAGTGAAATTTAATAGAAAAATAATATAATTGCAGTTGTGCTATTTCTAGATAAGGAGCATAGGGATACCTATTGGATAACAGAAAATAACAGAAGGAGAAATAATCAACAATAATGGTGACCTAGATAAGGAGCATAGGGATGTCCCTGTCAAGTGTGGTTCAAACATGGCAGGAACTGCATTTCAGTCATCGCCAACCAAAAGCAGTTGGTGCAACCCAGATTACGAACCTGCAGCCACACAAAACAAAACTAAGGCGTGCATCAAAACAGCTGTTAAACAAACATATGGAATACATCTTCCTGATGAAGAAATTATAAGAAATCAGCAATATGATTCTATCTACATAGTTTGCCAAAAGGCACTGAACCTCGTACCATGGCTGGAGAACAGGCAGACGGAATTCCGGTGAAGTTGCAAAACGGCAAGATTCTGGCAATGTCAGCAAAACGGCGATGCAGCAATGTCGAGCATGGGAAGCAATTGAGCAGGCGTTTCCGTTGAAGGGTCGAGGCATTCTTATACGTACCTACATCGGCTTGCAGAACGGGCAAAGTAATCCCTGTCAGACACCTCGTGGGTGTGTACTCGAGCAGAGTTCATCTTGTAGTAAGGTAGGAGCTGCCAAACCTCGATCGGGGCGACTGGCGGCGAGCTCCCATGCGATGGACTTCGATGCACTCAACATCGGTGTTCGCAGCGGGATCCAGGCGGATGGGCCCGACGGCGGGCAGAGTGCGCCGGGAAGGAGTGGCTGGTGACGAATCCGACGATGTTTGGGGAATCATTGCCGAGGTGGAAGCAGCGGGGAAGAATCCCGGCGGCACCATGATAGTAGGGGAGGGGCGGGAGCCGCCAACGGCCTAGGCGTCGGTGGCGACACGCGGCGCAGGGGGGCGGCGGTCGGCAGGAGCTGGAGGCGCGGTCGAGCGTCGAGATGGGATCGGGAGACGGGCATAGAGACTACCCCAAATTAGTACCACCTTGTTTATATTACGATTTTGTCTATATAAATTGTAAAAGCGTATTCTGACATGAGAAGAAAGCGTATTGTGACGGTGAACCCGACGGACTCGTTCCGTGCTTTATTATTAGGTATAGATTATATTGAGATGATTACGGTACTGCAAATTTATTTTTCTATCATACAACAGACCATGCGGTCCGCAAAAGTGGTGGAGCTAGGCAAAATTCACTATGGGGCGAAACACAAATCCTTGGTGTTTGGGGGAGGGTGGCGGGCAAATGTTAAAAAGTTAAAATATAAGCCCGCCCCGGGCCTCAACATAGCTCCGCCTATGCTCTACAACCATGCGGAAGCTTCATGCCTTTGTGCCCCTCAACCCAGCCCCTCTTTCCCAAAGCCCCACGCAGAAGCTTCATGCATGTGTGCCCCTCAACCCAGCGCCTCTTTCCCAAAGCCCCACGCGGAAGCTTCATGCATGTGTGCCCGTCAACCCAGCCCCTCTTCCCCAAAGCCATCCAACACAAGGCCACCTTCTTACCACTCTAAGCTTCATCCTCTATTCGCAAAAAAAAGAACTTCGTCTTGGTTGACGAAGCTCTAGATTTGCACCAAATTGGCGGGCGTGCTTCCCTTGCTCCCTTTAGATCTGGGAAGCGAGGTCTGCCAAAGGGAGAGCTTAGAGAGTGTGGTTCACGTTGGCGCTTCTAAAGCTGGCCACCGTGTTCCTTCTGCGGGCGTGCTTCGGCGGCAGCTGTGCTGCATCCCTCCATCTCCACAATGGCAATGTTCTTTGCAAAGGCCTCTACAGTCCGCCGCCTCCAGTGGTGGCTGCCGCTATAGTATCACATGGTAGCACTTCTTTTTCTGAATAGTGGGAGGGCACGCAGGATTTATATGTTTTTATAGACCGGTTGCTGCCGATGGATTTGGAAAATCATTGGCCAAGTCCAAATCGTAAACCAGATTGAAAACTGAATACATCAATTGAATGAAAGAGTTTCAAAATTAGGAAACATATAAAACTAAAATAAATAAATTTAAGAGCTCCTTGAGAAATTGTTGACCCGGACAAAATTGGGCGATCCAATTCTAAATTGAAGACCTAAGTTAATTGCGAGACCTTAAAAATTAGGAAGCATAGTGTATAATATAATATAATTAAATGAGAGAGCTTTCAAAAATTGTTGGCCCGGTCAAACTCGGATGACCGAATTCCAATTGAAGACCTCAATTAAATATGGGCTTTTTTTAAATAGGGAGCATAGTGTTATAGATTTTTTTTAGGGGATTCGTGCAACCACGCTAGGAGGGCTTCATGGGCTTCGATTATTATGTTGTGTGAGTTTCATATGGGATGTTTGTTGATGCAGGGCTTCATGGGCCACTTCCGAGTGACTAACTAAATCGCAGTCCGTCCGTTCCACGCTCAAATTAAAAGGTCTCGCAGTCCGGTTCGGTCCCGCGCTAGTTCGGCGCCCACGCCCTACGTAGCATATATTATGGAAATCATAAGCCACGATACGAGCAATAAGTTGAATCGACTCTCGGCATCACGGTATCGATCGCCTGCTAGCTGCTCATCAGTTTTGCACGTACGCCAACCCGGCGACGGCGCGCGAACTTAGACACCTCACGATGGCGACGACGGCGCGCTTGATCGTGCTCGCCGTCGCCGTGTCGTTGATTCTGCAGGTCGCCGCCGTGTCGGCGGCGCCATCGTCGGGATCCCGCGGCGGCGTCACGCTGCGCGTAGATCGTAGAGAGGTGCGCATATCTGGCATGGCTAGCTAGTTGCTCTTCGTTGCTGCGCGTTCATGGGTAGAATTCGTCGTTGGTTCCGATAGCTAGCTGTGTTATCTGCATTTTTTCTTCTTTTCAAACTACCTGCATGTTTTTTCTTGAACGGGAACTATCTGCATGTTGATTATATGGGCGGCTTTTTTTGGCCATAAAATCGTATGCAATTAAGCGTTTTAAGCTGCATGCACATTAGTACATATATACACATATGACTCCGTACACATAACTTACGTACTTACGTGTGCATGCAGGTGGTGGTGGACAACGGCTTGGTGCAGGTGACGCTGTCGAGGCCCGGGGGCCACATCACCGGCGTCCGCTACGGCGGGGACCGGACGAACCTGCTGCACTCCACCAGGAGCAGAAACACTGGCGGGTTAGTCCATGCTTGATGCTTGCTTGCGTGTTAGTTAATTTGGTCTGGTAATTAAGTAAACAAGATTTGTATATATGATTCGTAATTAACATTTTGCAGGTACTGGGATATGGTGTGGAACATCCCCGGCTCCGATCAACGAGGCTTGCTCAATTCGTACGTGATCGCCAATTAACTTAATCGCATTGTCTTGGGAATATATATGAAGTGCAAATACTAAGCTAGAATTAATCGCTATGTTCTGTACGTACGTAGGCTGGACGGCTCGGAGTTCAGGGTGGTAACGCAGAGCGACGACCAGGTGGAGCTGTCGTTCCGGAGCACGTACAGCCCGGGGCGGCGGAGCGGCGTCCGGCTCAACTTCGACAAGAGGCTGGTGATGCTCAAGGGCAGCTCCGGGTTCTACAGCTACGCCATCCTGGAGCACGGCGCGGACACGCCCGCCATCGACATCAGCCTGGCCCGCCTCGCCTTCAAGCTCAACACGGACAGGTTCAACTACATGGCCGTCTCGGACGACGTGCAGCGGTACATGCCGCGGGCGGCCGACCGAGACGCGCCCCGCAGCTCCCCGCTGGCCTACAAGGAGGCGGTGCTGCTGGTCGACCCGTTGGAGCCGCAGTTCAAGGGGGAGGTGGACGACAAGTACCAGTACACGCTGGACACCAAGGACAACCGGGTGCACGGGTGGGTCACCGGCGGCCAGCCGAGCCACGTCGGCTTCTGGGTCGTCACCCCCAGCAGCGAGTTCAAGAGCGGCGGGCCGCTCAAGCGCGACCTCACCTCTCACGTCGGCCCCACGTGCATGAGCGTGTTCCATGGGACGCACTACGTCGGGGACGACATCGTGGCGCGCATCGGGGACGGCGAGCAGTGGAAGAAGGTCATGGGCCCCGTGTTCGTCTACCTCAACTCTAACTCGGAGAAGGGGGACCCGCGGGCGCTCTGGGAGGACGCCAAGGCGACGGCCCAGGCCGAGGCGGCCAAGTGGCCCTACAGCTTCCCGGAGTCGCCGGACTTCCACAAGGCCGGGGAGAGAGGCTCCGTCACCGGCCGATTGCTCGTATGGGACAAACACGTGAGCAGGGAAAACATGCCTGCTCGGGCAGCTTACGTCGGCCTGGCCGCGCCCGGGCAGCCTGGCTCGTGGGCGACGGAGAGCAAGGGTTATCAGTTCTGGACGACGGCGTCGAACACTTCCGGCGACTTCACCATTGACAACGTCCGGGCAGGAGAGTACAACCTCTACGCGTGGGTTCCTGGGGTTCTCGGCGACTACATGAACAGCACCCGCGTCACCGTAACACCCGGTTAGTATTCATGAACGAGCACCAACTCTGCATGATCGAGCACCAACTCTTTACTGTTTTGTTGACGATCTGGTCTGTTCCATTTTCAACCTTAAACAGGAGGGGCGATCAACCTCGGCGATCTTGTGTACGAGGCTCCGAGATCGGGGCCGACGCTGTGGGAGATCGGCGTCCCTGACCGGAGCGCCGCGGAGATGTTCGTCCCCGACCCGGACACGAAGTACCTCAACAAGCTCTTCCAGAACAAAGACAGGTACAGGCAGTACGGGCTGTGGGAGAGGTACGCCCAACTGTACCCGACGGACGATCTCGTCTACACCGTCGGCGAAAGCCACCACTCCAAGGACTGGTACTTCGCACACGTCACAAGGTAACACACATACATGGGTCCATTTCCACTTCAGTCCAAGTCAAAACGGCACAAGTACTGACCGATCGACGTTAATCTGTCGTGCAGAAAGGTCGGCGACGACATCGTGCCGACGACGCGGCAGATCCGGTTCCGCCTGGGGCGCGTCGTGCCCGGCGGCACCTACACCTTGCGCGTCGCCCTCGCGGCCGCTCACGCGGCGAGGCTGCAGGTCCAGGTGAACGGGGCGACGAGGCGCGTGGGCGGCGTCTTCGGGACGCCGGCGTTCGGCGACGGCAACGCGATCGCGAGGCACGGCGACCACGGCACGCAGTGGAGCTTCGAGTTCCCAATCAGCGGGATGCTGCTCCGGGAAGGCGACAACACCATCCACATCACGCAGACGAGGGCGAACAGCATATTCCTTGGGGTCATGTATGACTACGTACGGTTCGAAGGGCCTCCCGGTTCTTCTTAGAACAGAGTTTTTTTTTTTTGAATGATGTAGAACAGAGTTGCTTGTATATAAATAATTTCCTTTTTCAAATTGTTAATGGATGCCATTGTGCCACGATCCCATGGCCGCACAATCGATCTGCTTATCTTGCACACAGCTAAGAGCAACTCTAACGACGTGCATCAAAACGCCCGAAAATATCTGGACCACACTGTCGGGACACTAGGTTATCCAAAGTCGTGAACCAAACGTCTGCAACGCGGTTTAGGTATCCGAAATCCTTCAAACTGGAAGCAAAGCTGGAGAGGATTTCGAGCGTTGACACATTGAATCCTGGTTGGGAGGAGTTGAGAACGCATGGGATTCAAATGGTGGTTGTGTGACTGGTCTGGTGATATCAGATAGTGATGATACCTTATTGCGGAAAAAGAAGTACATGGAACATCTGTTGGAAGCACCGCACCACCATCGCCTCCCAAGCTCCGCAAGCTGGCGCTCGGACACCCACATCCGACACAAGAATCTCATCGGAACCTCGATTTTCTCACTCCGCCTCTTCCCCCTTGGTATGCATTTGTGTAGTCCGCCGCCATCGTTGTACCACCCACTCTGTCGCTCAGGCCTTGTCCCACCTCCACCACTCCATCCAAGAGCCATACCCGACTTACCTATGCCCCCATTTCATCACTGGTCCAACTGCTACCCAAGTAACCTCTACCCCTACACATTGTCGTCCATGGCAGACACCATGCCCGACAATTGTCGGTCAAATGTCATAGCCAAATTTATTGGCATTTTTGTTGTTTACTTGAAGCAAACAAGATTCAGATGCGGAGTACTTTTACGCCGAGTTTTCATTGATACTCGCTCATCAAATGAGGGTGAACATGAGAATGAAATTGCGATTATGCATTCGGTTATTGAAGATGCCCAACGTGCGGAGGGGCATGTTGTCAATTTCAAGTGATCAATAAAGGGGCATTGAGTGATGAAACAGAATAGTGCAAGGGGGCATATGATGCTGATGGATGACTACTTTGTCCCCAATGTGCTATTTGAGTCTTATTTTAACCATCGCTTCCGGATTAGGCGAACGATGTTCAATCACCTCTACAATGATGTCCGGGCCTATGATGACTACTTCATCTTGAAGAAGGATGCCATTGGAAACAATTGATTTTCTGGTGACCAGAAATGCACGAGTGCATTGAGGATGCTTGCCTATGGCACGACCACAGATTCGTGGGACGCGTAGCTATGTTGTCCGAAAGCACATGTCTATTAGCCATTGTCAGGTTTGCTACTGCGATGGTCATGGTGTTTGTATTCAAGTACTTGAGAGAACCAACTGCCGAAGACACCGCAAGCTAGGCTCACGTCATTGTCAGAACCAAGAGGGTGGCCAGGTATGCTCGGATCCTTGGATTGCATGCACTGGCAATGGAGAATTGCCCATATGCTCTACAAGGGCAATATCAGGATCATGTAATAAGCTTATCATCATTCTTGAAGTAGTCGCGTCACAAACCTCTAGATTTGCACTCTTTCTTTGGGATGGCCGAATCTCACAATTACATCAACTTTTTGGAACGGTCTCCATTGTTTGCAAGGTTGTGTGCGGGAGAAACCCCTCTGTACTGCTACTATACCATCAATGATCATGACTACAACATGGATTATTATATTTGTGATGATATCTGTCCTTTATGGGTGACCTACGTCAAGAACATCTCTGGTCCAAGGGGTGAGAAAAGACCTCACTTTTCCCAAAGAGAAGAATGAGCTACATAGGATGTGAAGAGGGCATTAGAGTGCTCCAAACTCGTTATGCAGTTGTTTGAGGACATGCGAAAAGATGGGATCCAGAGACATTGTGGGAGGTGATAATAGGTTGTGTGATCATGCACAACATGACTGTGAAGGATGAGGTTGAGGGAGTTCGCTATAGTCTGAAATTTGAGAACATGGGTGATCCTATCCGACTTTCAGAGTAGAATCCGATGATCTTTGACAATTTTATCCAAATGGATCGACAAATTCACCTCGAGAAACTCATGAGCAGCTTTAGAATGATTTGGTTGAGCATTTGTGGGCGCTTCGTGGGGAAACTAAAAAATGTTGTCGAATAAATTGAATTCAAATTTGAACTATTTTATTGCAAAACTTCATATTTGGACAGTAATATTTATATTTGAATTATTGTTGCATTGGAATATCTATCATGATTATGAGCGAAGATGATATTTATCTTTAATTATTTTGACTGCTTAGATATAGGAAAAAACAAAGGCATGCATTCGGTCCACTATGTTGGATAGCTGCCCCCTCTATCAGTTGTCCGCGGATGTTTGGTGTGTCCATTTTGATGCACGCAATTGGAGATGCCCTAAGACCCAAACCAACACAAATGCCACAAGAAAGTAAAACCTGACAACACCTGAGTCTGTCTTCTTCCAAAAGAACACCACCAAGTTTCATGGCGACATTATATCATCCATAAGTATGACTAAGAAGGAATGCCAGTGAGCCAGTAAATTTTGGTGGCCAAGCCTCTTATCAATTTTTAAGCTGAAGGCATATGTTACAAATGATTGGTGCATCCTCGATTATGGTTGGCCAAAATCTTGGCTATGATGCTTCCATCCAAACTTGCTCTGCAAACGGGGCACACTGGTCTTGAATGTGCAAAGTGCTTTCAAGGCTAGAAGCATCCACACGAACTTCATGTTCCTTTGTAACTATGCTCATTGGTTGCATAAGTGGGAAAAGCGTTCACTGTTGCTCAAGCTATACATCTGCAAAGCATTCGACTTTGTACGATAGATTACATCTTGGACCTCGTTTAGCTGTGTGGTTTTCCTCCTCGATTTGGCAACTAGATTGTGGTGTTTCTCTCTACATATACCTCGAGGGTGCTCCTCAATGAACTTTCGCTTGAGCCGATCAACCATGGTCGTGGTCTTGCAATAGACCCCTTTCACCGCATCTTTGATTTAGCATCCAACTAGGGCCTCTTGCACTACCTCTCCCCGCATGGAGCTCAGTTCCACACATATCTATACGCCTACCATTTGACTATTTTTGTGTCCCAGTCAAGGAGGACATTAAATCACGTGTCGTTATCCAAAATGACTTCAAGAGGTTACAAGTTTGAGAGCAACTTCCAAAAGACTCTCCTTTCCCCAATCCGATGTCACAACTTAAACCTCTCTGGTGTCCTCCATAAGACCATAACCTACCGACCATGCATACGAGATACGCCCTTCCCTATGCTCTACCCCGGTTCCTTTATCTAAAGGTGTCTTAGAAGGGACACACTTTCCAACATCTCAATTTTAAAGATTGCTGGAAAATTATTTCCTTGGTGGGGCAAAGACTACACCACCGTGACCATGAGATGCTTGTTAAGGCGGTGCCCACCCAAGTTGTGGTTTATCATATTGCACCACTTTATAACTCAGAGGAGGTTTTGAATTTCATTGATATAATTTGGATGCCTTTTGTTTGGGCAGGTTCTGACAAGGTTTCCGGTGGGAAATGTAAAATTAACTGTGCGCCTATTGTCGGCCCATGAATCTTGCTGGGATTGGGGATTTGGGGTTCTTCATTTGCGCAAATATTCCCATGCTATCCGCCTTTAATGTCCTTGTCTTGAGTGGGGGGCTCTGACAAAAATTTGGGTGGGCTCGGCCAACCCATGCAATGCTGCCAACATGGATCTTTTCCTATCGCATCACTACCATCACCATCGGCAATGGCGAAAATGTGAGCTTCTCGGACTCGGCCTGGGCTGATATTGGTCTTAGGCCTAAGGGTGTCGCACCCAAGATATTTGCCATTTCCAAAAAAAAAACATTGGCGCGTCAAGAAGGCTTTGCTTAACGATGCTTGGATTGATCAACTTGATACTAGTGGTGGCCTCGCCCTTCATCATGTTCCATAGTTTTGCACACTTTGGAGCTACACTTGTCAGGCCCACCTTATTGAGGATTAAATTGACAATTTCTTGGAAGATGACCCCCCCTATGAGTAAAACTCGGCGGCCTCAACATATAAAGCGCAATTCTAAGGATCCATTAAGACGAAGACGAAGAGTATGGTGTGCCCCCCCCC
>LR738714.1:23705132-23760148 GCA_902687465.1 Secale cereale | reverse complement strand
CCCCCCCCCCCCCCTCCTACCCACACACACCAATTAAGTTCTTTTCTTGGCTCAACCTCCAAAATCAGGTAGACTTGCCAAGGGAGGTTGGGCACACTATGGATTATGTAAGCTGCCCCACATCATTTGGTAATGCTGATTGGCCTCCTGTGTTTGGAACATGACAAAAGATTGGCTTGGCCTTCCCTCCATCGACCCTAGCTCTTGACATAGGTTCAACACTATTGAATCTTCGAGAGACCATGATTCAACAGTTGAACCTATTACATGAAAGTCTGTTAGTACAATACTACAACATCACCACATTCAATTTATAGCCAACACGTATACATATATTCTTTTTTTTTGGGAAACGTACACATATATTCCATGAACATTTAGAAACAAAAAGGAATATAACACTGTCAAAATGCTAACAAAAATCAACCACCTAGGTAGCCAGCACCCAGGATCCAAGACCTTTGACGCTCCGTGATGCGTCCAAAATTTGACTAGATTTCTCTAAACCTCTGAGACACCTAAAATTGCACAATGTCATTCCCAATATTACAGTTTAGAAAACTGTGCAACGTCACTATTCCAGCAAGAGTTACTGCGATTCATAGCCTGTTGATCATGTAGTACAGTATATGGGAAGGTGGAGTGCGATGGGGACGAGGAATACTTCATGCCTGGTGAAGATATCATGGACCATTTCATTGCCCGTCTTCTCCGTCCTTGATTAGGTTGCAGATGTCGGAGCACTCCACCAGGCTGTGCACATGTACGTACAGGAATTATTCAGAGCCTCACGCAGAAAATAAACATATGAACACCACGATACCAGTACTGTCTACTGCGGAAGAGAGTTTCATTGTTGAACGTACCAGTACTGTCGACTGCGGAAACCTTCCTTGAACACCACGAGGGGCCTGGATGTATGCAAATTCGATCGAAAAGTACACAAGTCGTCAGTCACATACAGCAGCTGATCAGCTAGAACAAGCACGAAAAAGAGAAGAAGCATGGAGATCGATGGGTCCCTTGGCTTATTAATTACCTTCGGACGTTGAAGGGCCCGCCGACGCCGGGTGCGCCGGCGCCGCCGAGGACGCAGGTGCTGACGCACTTGGAGGTGCACCGCGCTGCCTCGCGCGACCTCGGGTGCTTGATCCGCTCCGCCTCCTTGCCGTCCTCCCCGGACAGCGTCCGCGGCACGTCGCACATCGTGTCCTCCGGCGCCGTCTCCGCCGCCTTCTGCTGGGTCGGAGGGGTCGGAGGGGGTGCACCAGCAGGCCGAGCTTGCGCCGGCGACGCCACGGCGAGCACCGCGGCCAGCGCCACCACTGCCGGAGCCTGCAGCAGCCTGACGAAGCCGGACGGCCGCCACTCTCCGGCGCACGGCGGTGCCGACCTCGGCGTCACGCCAGCTGGTTTCGTCGGGTGCATCAGTTCTCTCTGTAGCTTGTCCCTACTACCAGGGGTATGCGTGGCTCACATGATGCCGGTCTGAGCTCAGGAGTCGGGAGAGCTGAGAGCCTCAAGCTTGCTTGCTTATGTGGACTCTCCGCAGCCACCTGCGCCTCCTATCTCTTCTACGCTCTCCATCGCGTTTTTCATTTGCTATATTGGTTGCGAATGGTTGCGCTAGCCCACAGCAGGTTTTTTTAACAGTTTTGCTAAGTCTCAGTCGACTTAGACGTCGTTATGTCTCGGTCGATGTTATATTTCATTGATCTTGTATTGAGATTCGTATAAAAATTTATTTTCAGTTTTTTCTTTTTCTTCCCATATGCTATCACTTGACTGAGACTTGGTTAAGTCTCAGTCGACTGAGACCTAAATACAACCTTAAACAGTTTATTCGATTGAAACAACAAATACGTCATTTATGAGGAATTGTATAATTTCATTTAGAGGCTCCTCAAACGAATCGACAATACAATGAAATTTAGCCAATCTACAGTAAACTCATGCACAACCTGTTGGAAATATGAGCAATTTACCATATGATTTTATTAACAGAAATACTAAATAAAACATGACTAATGCAGTAGAGATGAAACATGTCATGCAATCTAATAGAGAGAAGACAAATAGCATCTGCGCATATGAACTAGAACGAAATATATCTAGAATAGATAGTAGAAGAAACTGCAGCATGATTTTGAACAAGAAGAACATGAACACGTACGAAACAACGGCAGAAGCATTGGTCTTGGGGTCGACATTCTCTCCGGCCATGTCGTCGAAGAGGTTGTCGATGTCGGGGAAGAAGTCTTCGTTCGAAAGAGATCGTCGGTGTCCGGAGCGTCCGCGATGAACCGGTCAGTAGTCGCGCAGAGCCGTCCCCAAAAACCTTATCACCCTTCTCCTGTACAAGACTCAAAGAGGTGGTGTTTCGGAGGCCTACTGTCCCGACCCGCGGTGCACGCCGTAAGCCGGGATGGGGAAGATTGTAGCAGCATCTCAGAAATTGGAACCCGATGGCGAGAGGACAAAAATGTTCTGCTGAGGTGAAACGAAGAGAGGGAAACGAAGTGAACAGCCAGTACCCGAAGGGATGCGCCGTAAAAATCTTTTCAACTTCCGTGGAGCACCGTAAAAATCTTTTCAACTTCCGTGTGACCTTTCGTATACCAGTCATGCATGGCAAAAATTTAGACATCGGCTCAGCTCATTCCCTCAACCTGCGTCGTGTCGCGTCGGGACTAGGCGGGCGGCGAAGGAGGAATGCGCGTGGATGGCCCTCTTGTTCTCATGCTCATACATGTGGAGAAATGATACGGGATGCCTCGAAAACGATCTTTCACGGTGCCAAAGAACTCACAAGGAGCATCAACAAACTCACTCAAAACTTGTTTCAACAAACATTCTTTCTCTCGAGAGGCAAGAACAAAAGGAAACACTCTCACATAAATTGCAGCGGATAATTAGCTTGGTCTACAAGGATGCAACCCAAATCGTGAAGCTTGTGAACCTATGAAGAATCACAAGAGGGAACCACAAGGATTCTATATGAATTGAGGACAGGTCCTCCAATCCACACACACGAGCTAACACTCAACGATACTGGTGCTCACAGAACAACACAACCTCACCGGCTGTGGACAAACATAAACTCAGAAATCTCATTCTCATTCACATGGAACAGCTGGGGAGTATTTATAGTAGAAGCACCCACTAGTTAGGTGTGAAAACAACTCAAAATGAAGGGTAAATTCGTGAGCCCCAAGCTGTAACAGGAGCAAACTAGTTAAGCCTCGCGCTGTAATAAATTCCTCGACAGCTTGCATGGAAACTTGCACAACTTTTGACTCAAGACCTCAAATGCTGCACCGTTTTTTAAATGAAAGATGACTTCAAAGACCATTTTTTCTAGCCTCTAAAACGTGCTAGAGCCTTCCAGAATTAATTAGTTTTAGGTGGGAAGTTGCAGTTGGAAATCTGATGTGTCATTTCTACCAAAATAGGCACCGGAAGCTTCCCAACTAAGATAATGGTTTTGCCCATGTCTTTCTTTGGCTGCTCTAATGGTTCATCATTTGTGCAAGTATGAACCTCACTCTTTGATGCCTTGCTCATGATCTGGTCCACATTATCCTCCCTTCTATCAAACAAAACCATCCTCGATTTTGAGGTATTCTTCTTGGGCTTCTTCACTTGTGGGAATTTCTCAACCTTGAGTGCTTGATCCATCATAGGTTCCAAGACATGGTTCACTCCTTGATGCATGAAAGAAGACTTGTTAGACCTCCCATGGTGACTAGCATCATGATCAAACTGCCATGGCCTTCCCAAAAGAAGATGACAAGCTTGCATTGGCACCACATCCCATACCACTTTGTCCACATAACTTTCCATTAAAAATCGCACCCTAGCATGATGCGTAATCTTCAGCTTACCAACGCCATTCAACCACTTCACATAATATGGCCGGGGCTGCCTCCATGTTGATATCCCAAGAGCATGCACAAGATCACTACTAATAACGTTATTCTAGCTATCCCCATCGATGACCACCTTCAAGATTTTGCCCTTGATCTTGCAAATGGATTGAAATGCATTCTATCGCTGCCCCTTCTCAACAATAGGAGCATCATCATGAGCCACTTTGTGAACCATGAGATTAACACCATCTCCTCCATCTGAACTCAGAGGTGCTCCGGTCTCAAAAGTACAATATTTTGCATCTTTCTTCTCAGATTCAGAATTGTCACTTTAGTCATCGGTGACATATCCATCATTTGTAAGCAGAACCTTCTTCAGATTAGAGCAATCCTTCTTGAAGTGACCTCTACTCTTGCATGTATGGCACTGAATATTACTAATGCGAGTGGCAGGAGTATTGGAAGATTCAGCCTTTGATGCATTAGCTTCTTTTGCGGTCATCTTGTTGTGTGAGCGAAAATCTGCGGCAATGCTTCCATCTACTTTTCGCCGAACTTAACCTCTCTAAGTGCTTGATGTATAGGTTTGGCTGTGATTTTGACGATGCTTCAGCTGCTGCTCTACACGAATAGCTTGATGCATAAGTTCTTGCAAATCTTGATATGTAACCATCTCTATCCTTTCTTGCACATCTTCATTCAGTCCATGAAAGAATCTTGACATTGTGGCCTCCTCTGGCTCATTCACCGATGCCTTAATCATCAAAATCTCCATCTCTTTATAGTACTCATCAACACTAGAATTACCTTGGTACAACTATTGGAGTCGATTGTACAGGGTTCTTGTGAAATGTTCAGGAACAAACCGCCTCCGCAATAGATTTTTCATTTGCACCCATGTCTCCGTACGACTTCTAGCACGACACAATTGGTTCCACCAAATCAAAGCATATCCAGTAAACTCAATGGATGCATATCGTACCTTCTCCTCCATCGTATAGTGGTGGCTATCAAATAACTGATCCACAAGCATCTCCCACTCCAAATAACCATCGGGCTCGATTTTTCCATTGAACGATGGTATGGTAAGTTTGAATTTACCAATCCCATAATCATCATGGTCACGATGAGCATGCCCATGACATCTTCCTCCCATGGCAAAGCCTTCTTGGCCTTCTCCGCGACGATCACGATGAGCATGTCGTGGTCGAGGCTCGTAGTAGTTTAGAGCATCATCAGAGTGGTCGCTCCAATGCTCTCCATGGTGGTCCTGCTATATGTAGAGTTGTCGATGTCGACCCCGTGTAGCAACCCCATCTCATGGTGGAGATGGTGGCGCCCAAGTAGCACCTCGTGAAGGAAATATGCCCTAGAGGCAATAATAAAGTTATTATTTATTTCCTTATATCACGATAAATGTTTATTATTGAATTGTATTAACTGGAAACTTAGTACATGTGTGAATACATAGGCAAAAACAGTATGTCCCTAGTATGCCTCTACTAGACTATCTTACTGATCAAAGATGGTTATGTTTCCTAGCCATAGACATGAGTTGTCATTTGATCAACGAGATCACATCATTAGGAGAATGATGTGATGGACAAGACCCATCCGTTAGCTTAGCACTATGATCGTTTAGTTTTACTGCTATAGCTTTCTTCTTGACTTATACATGTTCCTACGACTATGAGATTATGCAACTCCCGTATACCGGAGGAACACCTTGTGTGCTATCAAACGTCACAACGTAACTGGGTGATTATAAAGATGCTCTACAGGTGTCTCCGAAGATGTTCGTGGTGTTGGCATAGATCAAGAATAGGATTTGTCACTCCGAGTGTCGGAGAGGTATCTCTGGGCCCTCTCGGTAATACACATCATAATAAGCCTTGCAAGCAAATGACTAATGAGTTAGTCACGTGATGATGTATTACTGAACGAGTAAATAGACTTGCCGGTAACGAGATTTAACTAGGTATTTGTAATGCCCCGAATGTAATACTTTCCCTTTTGGGCAATATATATATATCTTTGGCTTCATCAGTTCCATTCGGGGTTCTTCGTTTTTTCGGGTTTTCGTCGTTTTGTCGTGTGCGTGTGTGCATTCATCCATGTCATGTTGTCATGTGCATTGCATTGCATTTGTGTTGTCGTTTGCATCCGGTCTCACTCGTTCCTTCCCGTTGTCCGTTTCGAGTTCCGGAGCTCTCTCACGTGTCCGTGGCATCCCCGAGGCCTACTTTGGTGTTTGGCCGTGTAACGTTTCCGGTTTGACGCGAGACTTGTCGTGCAATGTTGTTTTGTTATGTGTAACCCGCCTGTCAAATCTCGCCGCGTTTGGAGTTCGTTTGGTACCCCAACAGTTATTCTCGTGGGCTAAAAGTACCTCCTCTTTGAGGCCCAAGACACCCCTCCAACAGCCCACCAACCCAACTCAAACCCTTCCCTTCATCTAGGCCGTTCAATTGTGATCTCGTGGCCGAAAACCTCTCCTCATTTGGACAACCCTAGCTCCTTGTGCATATATAAACGTCCACCCCCTCCAATTTTGCGTCCAGAAACCCTAATGTTTCTACCTCTGCCGCGCGGTGCTTCCACCGTTGACGCGCGGTGCTTCCACCATTGACACGCCGTGCTTCCGCCCTCGCTGCGCGTGCTTCCACCTCACTGCAACCGCGCTTCCGACCCGCCGCCCATGCTTCCATCAGACGCGTGGGCCCGCGCCCGAGGCCTTCGTCTCCTACCTCGCCTCGCCGCGCCGGGCTCCCCGCACCGCGCCACCTCACCGCCGCCGCCGGGTTCTCCTCGCCGCCGGTCCACTTCCCAAGCTCGCGCCGCCGGCCGGCCTTCCCTCGTCACCTCGCCGCGCAGGGGGTTCTCCTCGCCGCCACCGCCGCCTCGGCCCCAGGCCCCTACTCCGGCCGCCCTCAGCTCGCCGCCGGGGCCCCTGCGCCGCCGCCCGACGGGAGCCGCCGCGCCATCCCTCGACCGGAGGCCGCCGCCCCGTGCCGCTCGAGGAGCCCCGAGCCTCGATCCGATCGGCTCTCTGCGCCGCCAAGACCTAACGGGCCGGGATCCGCCCGATCCGCGACCCGCGGGGCCCGTTAGCCCGTTGACTTCGGCCCGATCCGCCAGATCCGTCCGCCCGCGTTGACCGTTGACCCTGAGGTTGCCTCGTTGTTCCTAAGTCCCTAGTAGTTTTCATGTCTGATGCAGTTTTGTTTTGTGGATAACTTTTGCTGTGATTGTCCGATTTGAGCATATGATATGTCAAAATGATCGTGGTGACTTGTACTATGTTTTGTTCCATTGTGCCATGCATGTTTGAGGTCATCTAGATGTCTTAATCTTCATGAGAAGAGAGCTACTTGTTATAAACTGCTGGTATTAGTTGTTTTCATGCCATGTTTGCAACGTGATAACTTGTTGCATGTTTATCCAAATGATGCAAATGATATGTCCACATGTTCATCTTGAGATGCTCTACATGTTGATTGCTTTAGCTTGCATGATAGAATTCATCTTGCCATGTTTATCTCCTTTGCAAAAGTGCTTGTGGCTGTTATGTTGTTAAACTTGTTACGAGATGCCTAGTTGAGGAGCTCGTTGCTATTGATGTGGTTGTCCCCTTGATGCATGCTTAGATGTTTTGGACTCCCCATCATGTGTACTTTGCTGTGGTGCTTACCACTTGCCATGTTATGCTTTGAGGTGAATTAAACTTGCTCACAAACATGCCATGATATTACTGCTGTTTTAACACTTAGTGAAATTTCACTAAGTCTGGAATCTGTAATTTCCAGATGCCATGTTTGCTTGTTGTTCTAGACAAATCCATGATAGTTTTGGGGTGACTCTTGTTGATTCCTTGTTGTTTATATTGTTGGCTATCCATTCAAGCTCTCACATGCTCATTTGGGTGGCTGCAGCATATTTAACTCTTGCTCCCAAGTTGCTATAAAATACTGCTGTCAGGATTTTGTTGTCATATTCTAAATGTCATAGCTTGTTGCTATTGATCCATGCTTCCTATGGAGATGCTCCAATGGAATTGTTTGCTGTAGGATATGTATACTTTATGTACATGCTTCTTGTCATGATGTTTGAGTGCTGTAGACTATATATTTCTTGCTCCGAAGTTGCTATGTGGCTGTTAATTTCAGCTTTGCCATGTTTATTGTTTCGGGTGTATCTTTTAGCCCGTTGCTCCGTTTTGAGCAAGTCCTATATGTAACTTGTGTGTTTTTGCATGTAGATTAATATTATCCTCTTGTTATCATGTTTTGAAGTATCTTGCTTGTTGCATATTGTCATGCTCCTTGTGTTGTACCTCTGTGATTCCTATGTTGACTTTCTGTGCTTCCTAAGTGCATCTGTAGTGCTTCCTTAGTGCATCAGCCATGCATCCTGTGGTTTGCGCATTGCATCTTGTTGATTTCGTGTCTTGTGTGTTTTGTTTTGAGTAGAGCTGGAAGCCGAGTACGAGTACGAGAATGAGGTTACTACCGAGGTCGAGAACGAGGAGCCCGCTTACGATCCCATCGATGACTCTACAGGCAAGATGACCTGACCCGGATATCATTACTATCTTTGCCTATTGCTATAAGTCTCGCTCTATAGCTTTTGCCTCGATGCCCATGTTTTCCTGTCAGCCTCCTATTGTAACCATGAATCTGTCTAACCACCCTACCTATGCAAACATTTGATTGGCTATACGTAGGCTTTGCTCAGCCCCTCTTATAGCATTGCTAGCTGCAGGTGAAGATTTGAAGATTCTTGCTTCTTGTTGAAGCTTGTTGGGATATTACACTATATTAACTCTTAATGAAATCATCTATATATTGGTAATGGGTGGAAGGCTAAGCCTTTTGCTTGGTGTTTTGTTCCACTCATGCCGCCCTAGGAACCGTATAAACCGGTGTTATGTTCCTTGATTATGCGTTCGTCACACGGTTGGGGTTATGGGACCCCCTCGATAAACCGCTAAGTGCTAAGTCTTTTCCAGCAAGTCCCAACATTGGTACTATTTGCCTAATAACTAAAACTTGCATAGGATCTTGCAAACCTGAGTTCTTAATCAACAACCCCGGGCCAGTGCTCCACATGAGTGTTGGTCCGAAACGGGGAGCCTGCGGGGCCACCACGAGGAAACTCGAGGATTGGTAAAAACCCGTAGCTTCACCCATCCGGTCGTGGCCTGAGACTAGATACGCGCGGCTACTGTCAGGGTGTCGGCACGCCGGGATGATTTGCTGGATTAGCCTTACCTTAGTCGGAGTATCTTGAGCACGGGATTTCGAGGATACTCGGGCCTGCCCACCTTGGAGTTGCGACTCCGCGGATCGTGGGCTTGTCATGGGCCAAGTTGGAACACCCCTGCAGGGTTATGAACTTTCGAAAGCCGTGCCCGCGGTTATGTGCCAGATGGGAATTTGTTAATATCCGGTTGTAGAAAACTTGACACCATGATCAGAATACACTACCAGCGTGAGTACCGTGACGGTCATTTTCCGAAAAGGGGTTCGGGAAGTGAACACGGTGGGGTTATGTTTGACATGTACTAGTTAGGATCACTTCGTGATCACCTTCTCGTCCGAGGCACTTCTGTTCTCGCTCTCTTTTACGTAAGTTTGTGCTAGAGCTGCTGCAACCTCTTGTTCTTTCTTCAGCCTTGTTCCACACCCAAGGCTTGGATAGTTGTGTTACCCGGGAACGGGATTGCTGAGTCCTCTGTGGCTCAGAGACTCTACACCACACCAGATGCAGGTACTATGGTGAGCTACACAGGCGATGCCACTGAGCTAGACTGGGAGTACGGCGAGGAACGTAGCCGTTACTATGTGCACTATCCGGTTGATCAGTAGAGTTTCTACTAGGGGCGATTCAGACCTGTGGATTTATGTTATGTTTGGTATCTTTCATTTGGATCTTCACCAGTAGACGGGTTGTGATGTTTATTTCAATGATGTTTGGATATGTAATGACTTGTGTGACGTGGCGAGTGTAAGCCAACTATCTTTTCCGTTTTCATCCCTATTTTTACATGAGATGTGCAAAGGTACCAAACTTGCGATCATTCCAGAATGGGCTTATATCTTTAAGTCGTGCCTTGACACGTAGGAGATATAGTCCCATCCTGGGCATTACAAGTTGGTATTCAGAGCCTTCTCCGACCTAGAAGCCCCCACTGATTGATCGAATCGTTGACGGTTGAGTCTAGGCACACAGTTAAAATGTTTTGAGTCCTATATTTATATCGGAGAGTAGGATTTCTTTGCTCCTCATCTCTTTTCACTCTGGTGAGGACTCCTGACGATTACTCTTGCCTCTTCTACTCTCAAAAATTGCACCAATTTTTTTTAGGAATCTCGCGAGTATTGTTTGGATTGTTTCGATGTCTTTGTGACGAGAATATTGTTCTCGATGCCTCCTGACATTAGGGGTTGTGGCAGTGTCCCGGGGAGTTGAGCTCCGAGGTATTGTCGTCACAAACATATCGCGGCAGTTCTAGAATACTTAAGACGGCCGACATCGAAAACTCTCCTATACGGTTGGTGGCAAGATAACCCCGACATCACCCAGTACTGGGGAGGTAGTTCGGGAGTATTGCCATAGCTTGTATAGTAGATGCGTTTCGAAGGTCCGAGGTAGACGGTTTCCGAAAACAACTGGTTATGTGTTGAAGGATGGATACAGCTGGATGTAGGATTAGAGTTGAGTGCGCGGTGCTTCCCCTGTATCCCCAACACCTGATTGCATAACTGGAAACTTTCGGAAATTAATAGGTGGGTTCATCTAGTAGATCGTAGGCATTCTTCCAACGAATGCAGGTTATGGAGTTCAGGGTTCTACATTGAGTGAAGTGGTTTTATGGCCGATGTTCCGATTGGGAGTTGCATCTTAAAGGGTCCTTGGCTATGCTGATCCAGGGATTGCAAAACCCTTTCGTAACACGTTCCATAAGCTTTCAGCACAAAGATGTCGAACGAAGCTCCTATCTTGTATTTGTTCTATCTGCACCTTGTTGTTTTTTCTTATTTACCTTTTATCTCCCAAGTGGCTTCTCGTGAAGATTGTTGTTATCATTAAACTTAGAATTTTATTCGTTCCTCTTGTTCGAATGATTCTTGTGAAGACTATGTTGCAATTCTAGCCGTTGTTTCAGCTTATATCTTCTTTCAATCAAATGGCTGATTGGTGGTCATGTATTTCAGGATGGCTCCGAAAAGGGTTCCCAACGCTAACCCATAGGGTGAAGAGGTTCCTGATCGTCCTCATTCCCCTCCTCCTCCGTCTGAGGCCTGGAGAGCAATTATGCAGACTACGAATCAGAACACCCAGATGCTTATGCAGATGATGCAGCAGATGCAAGCAAATCAAGCAAATCAGGGTGCTCATGGGAACCAAGGCAATTTCTTCAACCAACAGCACCATGCTACGCTCAACCAGTTCTTGGCCAATCAACCAAAGGCTTTCCGTTACTGTGTCGACCCTCTCGATGCTGAAGATTGGATTACCGATATCAAGAAGCATTTGAGTGCAGTAATGTCAGGCCCGAGGACTATGTGAAGTTTGCAGCCTTCCAACTCAAGGACCAAGCAGCTGATTGGTGGCAGCAGTACAAAGACTCCAGAGAAGGGCGTGAAATCTCCTGGGATGATTTCTGCAAGGACTTTCGCTCTCACCACATTCCAACAAGTGTCATCGAGGGTATGCGTGAGCAACTCCGCAATCTGAAGCAAGGCTCTATGACTGTCTACCAGTATAATGTCAAGTTCCAAAACCTTGCCCGCTATGCTAAGCAAGACATTCCGGATGCCAAGAGCAAGATCTATCAGTTTCGTGGTGGTCTGAAGGATGAACTTCAACTAGCTCTCACCTTGTTCGAGCCTGATGAGTTTGACAAATTCTATAACATGGCGCTTAAGCAAGAGGCAGCCCAGCTCAAGATGGAAGCTTCCAAAAAGAGGATCAGAGACGCTGTTCACTCCTCCTCATCTTCTCAAGTGGTCGCGAAGCAACAGAAGTTTTGGCTTCCACCTCCTCCAGTGATCCGAGCTCCCTACAACAACAACAACAACAAGAACTCTGGTGGCCGTGGTTTCTCCCACCCACACAACCAAGGCAATCAGTCCAAGTCGTAGTTCCAAGCTTCCAAGTCAAGTGTTCCTCCTGCTCGTCCACTTTCTGAGGTCACTTGCTACAAATGTGGCCAGAAGGGTCATTATTCCAACAAGTGCACCAACCCAAGGCACCTTCCGCCTCCTCCACCTGTCAGCACAGCTATTGTCAAGCACAATCCCAAGCAAGCAAGAGTGAATCTGATGAATGCAGCGCAAGCGGAGAATTCTTCTGATGTCATATTGGGTAACCTTCTAGTTAACTCTTTTCCTGCAAAAGTGTTGTGTGATTCGGGTGCATCATGTTCTTTCATGTCTCAACCATTTGCATCCAAGCATAATGTTGACGTCCAAAGTCTGCCTCAGAAGTTGCAAGTTATTTCTCCGGGGAGACGTATGACTTCTAATATATTTGCTTTGGATGTATCTATTCGCATGGGTGATTACCGCTTTCTGGCTAAACCGGTGGTTCTCGGCAACTCCGACATTGACCTCATCCTCGGGATGGATTGGCTTTCTCAGCATGATGCTCACATTGATTGTGCAAATAAGGAAGTCAAGATTACTCATCCTAATGAAGACGTGATTATCTTCGCCTCTCGGGATAACACAATCAGGCTTTTCTCTGTCAATGACAAGGGCGAGATTAATGCCATCTCTCAAATTCCGGTGGTTAACGAATACGAAGACGTTTTTCCTGAAGAACTTCCAGGCATGCCTCCACATCGTCAAGTGGAATTCGTCATTGAACTCGAGCCTGGTACTGAGCCAGCATGCCGGCGTCCGTACAAGCTCTCTCCTGAAGAGTTGAAGGAGTTGAAGAAACAGCTTGATGAACAGGAGCGTATGGGTCTGATCAGGCCTAGTACGTCTCCTTGGGGCTGTGGTGTCTTATTTGTCAAGAAGAAGGATGGCACGGAGCACCTTTGCGTCGATTACCGGCCATTGAACAAGAAGACAATAAAGAACAAGTATCCGCTCCCCAACATCAATGAATTGTTCGAGCAGCTCAAAGGAGCTAAAGTGTTCTCAAAGCTCGTTCTCCGAATGGGCTATCACCAAATTCGCATTCGCGAAGAAGATATCCACAAGACTGCCTTCAGAACGAGCTACGGCTCCTATGAGTATACAGTCATGTCTTTTGGTCTCGCTAATGCTCCACCTACCTTCTCGAGAATGATGCACTACATTTTCAACCCCTACACCAACGAGTTTGTGCTTGTGTATCTGGATGATATCTTGGTATTCTCCAAGAATGAAGAAGATCACGAAAAGCACCTCCGTCTGGTTCTCGACAGACTCCGTGAACATAAGTTCTATGCCAAGTTCTCCAAGTGCGAATTTTGGCTCGATAAGGTCTTGTATCTGGGCCATATCATCTCCGCTGACGGTATTGCTGTGAACCCCGAGAAAGTTGAAGCGATTGTCAACTGGGAACCTCCTCAGAACGTCAAGCAACTCCGAAGCTTTCTTGGTCTTTCTAGCTATTGCAGAAGGTTCGTTGAGAACTTCTCCAAGATTGCCAAGCCTCTCTCCAACTTGCTGCAGAAGAATGTCAAGTACAACTGGTCTCCAGATTGTGATGTGGCTTTCAAAACTTTCAAAGAAAAGCTCATCTCTGCTCCAGTTCTTACTCCTCCAGATGAGTCCAAGCCCTACGAAGTATTCTGTGATGCTTCTCTTCAAGGACTTGGTGGTGTGCTAATGCAGGACAAGAAGATTGTGGCATACACTTCTCGTCAACTGAAGCCAAGTGAGAAGAACTACCCCACACATGATCTCGAACTAGCAGCTGTGGTACATGCTTTGATTACGTGGGGACATCTTCTGTTGGGCATAAAAGTCGACATCTTCACCGATCACAAGAGCTTGAAGTATATCTTCACACAGCCGAACCTGAACCTCCGCCAGACTCGTTGGGTCGAGATGATCCAAGAGTATGATCCAAGCATCGAATGCACACCTGGCAAGGCGAATGTGATTGCAGATGCTTTGAGCAGAAAGGCATATTGCAACAGCCTCCTTATCAAGCCGTTCCAGCCTGAGCTTTGTGAAGCATTCAGGAAACTCAACCTCCAAGTTGTTCCGCAAGGTTTTCTTGCAAATCTTCAAGTTGCTCCTACCTTGGAAGATCAGATCCGTGAGGCCCAACTCAGTGATGCTATGTTGCAGAAAGTGAAACATGGTATTGCAAAGGGTACTCCCAAATACAAGTGCTATCGCGTTGATGAGAGAGATACCTTGTTCTTTGAGGACAGACTTGTGGTTCCCAAAGGTGATCTCAGGAAGCTCATAATGGACGAAGCACATGATTCCCTCCTTTCCATTCATCCTGGTAGTTCCAAGATGTACCAAGACCTCAAACAATCTTACTGGTGGACTCGCATGAAAAGGGAGATTGCCCAATTCGTGAATGAATGTGATGTCTGCAGAAGAGTGAAGGCAGAGCATCAACGTCCAGCCGGTCTTCTCCAACCTCTTCCTATTCCCGAGTGGAAATTCGACCACATTGAAATGGATTTCGTCACTGGCTTTCCTAAGTCCAAGAGAGGGAATGATTCTATCTTTGTGGTGATTCACAAGCTTACCAAAGTCGCTCACTTCCTTCCAGTCAAAGAATCCATCAATGCAGCTCAACTGGCAGAATTGTACACTTCCAGAATTGTGTCCTTACATGGAATTCCTCAAGTTATCTCCTCAGACCGTGGAAGTTTGTTCACTTCCAAGTTCTGGGACTCCTTTCAGTCTGCCATGGGCACTAAGATCCGTTTCAACACTGCATTTCACCCTCAGACTAGTGGTCAAGTCGAGAGAGTGAATCAGATTCTAGAAGACATGCTCAGAGCCTGTGTCATATCTTTTGGCATGCAATGGGAAGATTGCCTTCCGTTTGCCGAGTTCTCTTACAACAACAGCTTCCAAGCAAGTGCCGACAAAGCTCCGTTTGAAATCCTCTATGGCAGAAAGTGCCGTACCCCTCTCAACTGGTCCGAGACTGGTGAACGTCAACTTCTTGGCAATGACTTGATCTCAGAAGCCGAAGAAATGTGCAAAGTCATACGTGAGAATCTCAAGGCCGCTCAGTCGCGTCAGAAGAGCTACTATGACGGCAAGCATCGTGATTTGGCCTTCAACATTGGGGATCATGTCTATCTCCGTGTTTCTCCAATGAAAGGCACCCAAAGATTCGGTATCGAAGGAAAGCTTGCTCCTAGATACGTCGGGCCTTTCAAGATCCTTGGCAAAAGAGGCGATCTAGCCTATCAACTTAAGCTCCCTTCCAACTTCGCTAATGTTCATGATGTGTTTCATGTGTCTCAACTCCGCAAGTGCTTCAAGACACCTAAACGCACCATTCCGTTTGAGGAGATTGATCTTCAACAAGACTTGTCTTACCGAGAGCACCCAGTTGCTATTCTCGAAGAAACCGAGCGCAAGACCCGCAACAAGTCAATCAAGTTCTTGAAAGTCAAGTGGCCACACCATACCGACCGAGAAGCTACGTGGGAACGAGAAGATCACCTTCGTTCCGAGTACCCTTCCTTCTTCCAGTCCTAGATCTCGGGACGAGATCTTTTCGTAGTAGAGGAGAGTTTGTAATGCCCCGGATGTAATACTTTCCCTTTTGGGCAATATATATATCTTTGGCTTCATCAGTTCCATTCCGGGTTCTTCGTCTTTTCGGGTTTTCGTCGTTTTGTCGTGTGCGTGTGTGCATTCATCCATGTCATGTTGTCATGTGCATTGCATTGCATTTGTGTTGTCGTTTGCATCCGGTCTCACTCGTTCCTTCCCGTTGTCCGTTTCGAGTTTCGGAGCTATCTCACGTGTCCGTGGCATCCCCGAGGCCTACTTTGGTGTTTGGCCGTGTGATGTCTACACACGCTTCTACTCTTGTAGACTATGTTGGGCCTCCAAGCGCAGAGGTTTGTAGGACAGCAGCAATTTCCCTCAAGTGGATGACCTAAGGTTTATCGAACTCAGGGAAGTAGAGGTTGAAGATGGTCTCTCTCAAGCAACCCTGCAACTAAGATACAAGAAGTCTCTTGTGTCCCCAACACACCTAATACACTTGTTAGATGTATAGGTGCACTAGTTCGGCGAAGAGATGTTAAATGGCAAGTGATATGGATGGCAAAACAAAGTAATATAAATCTGTAATAAAAAGTGCAGCAAGCAAACAAGTGGTAAACGTGAGTGATACGTCTCAAACGTATCTACTTTTCCAAACACTTTTGATATTGTTTTGACCTCATTCTTGCATGATTTGAACTAAACTAACCCGGACTGACGCTGTTTTCAGCAGAGCTGCCTGTATGGTTTTATTGTGTACAGGAAAACAGATTTTTAAGTATCTCAGAAAAATCCACGAAAAATCACAGAAAATCCACGCACCCGATGGAACCAGGAGCCAGAAGTGGGGCCAGAGGGGGGCCAGGGGGTGCCCAGGCGCCCTGTGGGCGCCCCCCCTGGGCCGCGCCGGGGGGTCGCCTGGGTGGGGCCCACACCCCCTGGTGCCCTACTTCGCCTCATATTTTTACTCGCGACGCGGAAACCCCAGATCAGAAGTTCTTTTCGCAGTTTTCCGTCGCGGAGCCGCCGCCACCCTCTGTTCTTCCTCGGAAGGGCTAATCTGGAGGCTGAATTGGCCTCCGGAGAGGGGAGATCATCGCCATCGTCATCATCATCACCACTCCATCATCCCTCCATGATTTCTCCCTCCATGTGTGAGTAATTCCCCTGCTGTAGGCGAAGGGGATGGTAGGGATTGGATGAGTTAGATCATGTAATAGTTTGTCAGATCGTTGGGGGCATGTTGCCTATCATCTACTATGGTGTTTATCATCTTTGCTTCAACTTGTTATTCTTAATGCTTGACACTTAGGGCCCGAGTGCCATGATCTCAGATCTGAACCATATGTGTTTGCATGAATATATTTGTGTTCGTGATCCTATCTATGAGTTGTTTGCACCTATTACGGTTCGGAACCGGCGATCCCAAAAGTGACAGCTTGGGACACCAAAGGGGATGGTCCGTAGTTTGAGGATTACATGTATCCATTGGGTTCATTGCTTTGTTCCGGTGCTCTTTGACAGGAGCACCTTAATCTCCATAAGTTCCTTTTGGCCCCGTTCGTAGCGGGATGGTAGGACAAAAGATGTTGTGCAAGTTCTTATTGCAAGCACGTACAACTACCTACGGGATACATGCCTAATGTTTGATATTTGCCTAGATGATCATTACTTTTCCGTGTGCCGTGCCCCAAGTTAGAATCTATCTCATCCATGCAGCGCCCAACCATCCATCTCCCTAGCCTACAGTTGTTTAAACCCTGCTTGTCACTAGTTGCTACTTTTGCCATTTACCTTCACTATTTACTTTTTGTTGTTTACTTTTACTATCACTATTATCACTATCATATCACTGTTACCGCTTATCTTTTGTTGCAAGTAAGTATATTTCAGGTGCGGTTGAATTGACAACTCAACTATCAAAGCTTATAAATACTCTTTGGCTCCCCGTGTGTCGAATCAATAAATTGGGTTATTCTTACCCGCGAAGACTATCTCGATCCCTTACGGTTGAGGGTTATCAACTACCGTTTTCTGGCGCCGTTGCCGGGGAGCATAGCAATATTTACAAGTCTACTTGAGGTATCCTACCTACTGCACTTCATCCACTATGGGTAAGAAAGGAGACCCCAAGGTTCCGATCTTACTATCTACTACAAGAAGAGGTACTGCTCTGAGCACTAGTGCTACACTTGATTCACCTTCTGTTATGAGTAAGTTTGCCTCACCACCACCACATGATGCTCCTACTGAATCTGTTACTATGTCTGATACTCTTGATGATGCCTCTACTACTTTTGATGATATTAGTTCGCTTGGTTATGCTCTTGAGAAACAAATTGCTGCTGCTGCTAAAAAGTCTGGAATTGAACTTCCTGTTACTCGCTACCCTATTGGTGAAACTTATGATTATCCTGATTTGAGTAAACTCAAAGAGAGGCTCCTTGATGATGATTACTATGTGCTTGATGAAGATTTATGCAGGGAACTGACAGAGTTTTCTGGCTCTGACCCTGAAGTTATTAAGAAACTATTTGAAAAACACTCTTTGAAGAACAAAACCGTTCCTGATCCTGAATTTGCTACATCTCCTATATGCATTGATGATCCTGATTATGATTTCTCTGTTGATCTTTCACTTATACCTATGGTTGAAGCTGACCCCTTTTATGGCAGAGAAAATGATGATGCTATTGCACACCTGACTAAACTCGGTGAGTTAGGTGGCCTGTTTACCACAGATGAGAAGATACGATACTTTTATATCACCAAGCTTCTTCCTTTCTCCTTGAAGGAAGATGCTAAAGCATGGTATGATTCACTCCCATGCGGTTCCATTAAGAGTCCTCAAGACTTAGCTCACTCTTTTGTCGATAAGTACTTTCCTGCTCACATGCAACATGCTGCTTTACAAAGAATTTATAACTTTAAAAAGTTGCAGGATGAGTCCCTCCCTAAAGCTTGGGGGAGGTACTGCGGCCTGATTCGGGCTAGACCAGGACATGAAATCCCTAAGAATGAATTAATCGATATATTCTATGCTGGTCTAACTGATGAATCTAGGTCCTATTTGGACAGTTGTGCTGGTTGTGTTTTCAGGAAAAGAACACCGGACGATGCGGAGGATTTGATGGGAGGATTGCAAAAAACCATGAAGATTGGTCCGTCCCTGAACCACCTCCACCACCGAAGAAGAGGGGCATATTTGTTCTAAGCCCCGAAGATATGCGAGAAGCAAAGAAGTCTATTAAAGAGAAAGGTATTAAAGCTGAAGACGTGAAGAATCTACCCCCTATTGAGAAGCTGTGTGAGCCTACCACTCACGCTCCTATGGTAGAGGTACACTCTCTTTTAGATTTCAACGCAAGTGACATCCCTCATGGTAAGCCTCCTGATCAATGTTTAGATGAGTTTGATAATTTTATTATGAAACAAAATCATTTTAATGAGAGGATAGAAAGTCAATTGCATGATAATTCCCTTGCTATCAAAAGACTGCTTGATGTTTTAGATAGAACAGTTAATGATGTTCAATGTCTTGTGAAGCATTTTCAAATGGTTCAAACTCAGCTTGACCAAATTTCTAATGTGCAAAGAGATTTGCTTGCTAACAATGCCAAACAAGATAATTTGCAGGCTTTCGGGATTAAGACCCGAGGAGGAACTAGTACTCAAGATCCTCTCTATCCAGAGGGACATCCGAAGAGAATCGAGCAGGATTCTCAAATGCAGGAAGAAGAAATTGTTGGCTCTCCAAAGAAAAAGAAGAAACATAAGGAGACTGACAATTCTAATGATCCTATTGCAGATGAAGAGCCAACTATTGATCCTAACAGCGTATCTATCTCCGATGCTGAGACTGAAGACGGTGCTGAACCTGAAGGTAATAATAATGAGAAGAATGATCCGCCTGAAGTTCGAGAAGAAGAAGCACCTGACAAACGTAAGAGGTACACCAAAGAAGACTTCATCGCAAGAAAACATGGGAAGGAAAGAGAACCATGGGTACAGAAACCCATGCCCTTTCCAGGTAAGTCCATCAAATCTAAAGAAGAAGAGCATTATAATAAGTTTTGTGAGTGGATTAAACCTCTTTTTCTTCAAATCCCTTTGACTGATGCTATTAAGTTACTTCCTTACTCAAAATATATGAAGGATATTGTCACTAACAAAAGAAAAGTTCCTAATGATGCAATATCTACTATGCTTGCTAACTACTCTTTCAGTGGCAAGATTCCTGAGAAGCTCGGTGATCTAGGTATACACACCATTCCTTGCTCCATAATGAATAATTATGTCAAAACTGCTTTATGTGATCTTGGAGCAGGAGTGAGTGTTATGCCTCTCTCTCTTTACGAGAGGCTTTGTTTAGAGAAACTAATTCCTACAGATATCTCCCTTCAGATGGCTGACAAGTCAACCGCTGTTCCGATAGGTATTTGTGAGGATGTTCCCGTAGAGGTTGCTAATTGTTTGATTCTTACTGATTTTGTTGTGCTTGACATGCCCGAGGATGGGAGCATGTCCATTATTCTTGGTAGACCTTTCCTTAACACCGCAGGTGCTATTATTGATTGCAATAAAGGGAAGGTTACCTTCCATGTGAATGATAAAGAACACACGGTATATTTTCCGAAGAAGATCGACAGGAGGCATGCCCTCAACTCTATAGAGAATATCGAGACCGTGAAAATTGGAGAATGGGATTGTCCACTACATGTGCCTCACAGATATAAAACTATCATCGTAGGGACAATGTCCATCAAGGTAAAGGTTCAGTGATTACTTCGTGAGAGGTGAGACTTTTTGCTCTATATATCGCCTGTTTGTTGGTAAGAATTGATCAACCTTATTAACAAATATGTTTTATATGGATAAAAAGTTGAGCTTGTTATGTTTTCATTTGTTTTTAGTTTTTGTCCTACTTGCTGTACCAAGTATTTATGTTTTGAAGCTTCACAATACTACTCACTACTTCAAGTTTTCAGAGAGTTTCGCAGGTTTTTGAACTTCGAAAAATTTTCAACAGTGAAGTTTTCAGAAAAATTCCAGAAAAATTTAAATAAAAATTTCCACATCGGGAGAGACCCAGAAAGTCCTGGGGCCAGCCAGGGGGACCCACCAGTGGCCCAGGCGGCCAGCTGGCGCGGCCCAGCCCCTGGCCGCGCCCATAGGGCGCCTGGGGCCCACAGGGCCCCCCTCCAGGTATGTCTTCTTCCTCCCTCTCTCTTTTTCTCCAAAAACCCGAGTTCTGCACTTGTTCTTGTGTTCTTGCTGTTCTTGGAGGCGATTCTTCGATCTCTCTCTACAGCCCATCATTTGAGCTGAAATTTTGAGCAAATACTCCCTGGTATGTGACTCCTCCACTCCTCCAATTAGATTTTTGATTGGTGGCCTCATTTGTGAGTATTTAGTAGTTCTTGGTGCTGTATAGATGAGCTTGCATGCATATGTAGAAAGTTATTTTTCAAGTTTTGATGCAAGTTTACGCCTTGGGCAAGTGAGTTGAGTAGTTTGCCTTAGCTCACTTTGTTTTAATCCTCGTTTTTGTAATTGCAAAAAATTTCAGAAATGAGTTTGTTAGGAAGGGCAAAAGGGTGGCTTGAGAAGAGGAGGCCAGCACACTCCGATCGAGTTACTAGAGCCACAACTTCACCATCGACTGCTAGGGTGAGCTATAATGAAGATCATGTGCCCCTGGAGTTGTTGGAAGACACAAGTCCAGCACGTGCGATGACATTTCCATGTGATGAATTCCTCGAAGCTGCGGGAATCAAGGATGAGTTTTATAATCTTTGTGCTAATGCAGGTTTGACACGACTCGTCACGAGCCGTGTTACCCAGTATCAAAAACTCACCTCCAGTTTCATTAACAGTTTTAGATATAATCCTGATTCAGGTGCTATTGAGTTTAAAATTTACAATGAACTTATCACCATGACTTTGGGAAATTTTTGTGAAATAATAGGTGTGACGAACGTTGGGAGGACGGCTAGGATGGCCACTCAGCCCTCCGAGCTGAAAACCGTCATCAACTCTCTCTGCAGCATGGGTACGAGGGATATTCATCGGTCGAAGATCTCCAGCATCTTATTTCCTCACCTCAGGTATTTTGCATATTATATTGCCGGAGGGGTGTTAGATCGTGACAACACGAGCATCATTTCTGCTCCGGATATTGCTATCCTGGCAGCAGCCCTCTCAGGGAGGTCTGATTATAATCTGGGTGCCTTAATTGCTCGACGCCTTGCTATGAACGGTAACAAGGGGGGCTTATATGGTGGCGTTTATGCCACACTTATCTTAGAACATCTTGGAGGCACCCCACACCCTGATGATAATCCTTTTACTTATTTAAGCTTTGATCTTGCTGCTATGAAAAGGCATAAGTTTGTCACCATGGGTTCTGAGCTTGATAATCTTGTTTATATCTTGCGTTTCGGAATTACCGCGGAACGCGAGATCCGTCTACCTGCACCTCTTTTGTTTGATTCTTCTCGCAGGAATGGATGGTCCTTTGATGTTGTCCAGTTCGATGAGTTCATGGTCCAGTATCAGTTTCATAACCCTATGGAGGGGGTTGTGCCCGACGAGGAGAAGCACGGTGAGTTACCACATTTTCAGGAAGAGACCGCCACCGAGTTTGGTGAACATTCTTCCTCTGTTTGGCGCTCGGAACCTTCCTCGTGGGAGACTCCGAGGAGTTCGGTGTATGCGCCAGCATCATTCTACGACCCTTGGACTCACCACCATACCCCCGGAGCAGGAGGCTCCTGGGGGCAGTAGCTGCTACCAACTTAGGCCAAAAGCCTAAGCTTGGGGGAGTGCGTGCCCTTCTCACTTTTCCATTGTATTATCCGTTTTATTCGCTTTGATCTTTTCAAAGTTTTTGCCCGTTCTTCTTTATTTCTCTCTTTGCAAAAACAACAAAAAGATTTTCTCTTTCTTTTGCTTTTATCCAACCTTTGAAAAATCCAAAAAGATTTCCTTTCTCTCTTTAGTTTGCTTTGTTTTCAGAGTTCAGCTCGAGTCCGTGATGGCATTTAATTATATTTCCTACGTTCGATCGTGCAAGTGACAAGCAGTAATGACGAAGATCGACTGAAGGGAAGCAACAAGGAAGACTGGTATGAACTCTTTTTGTTTCTACTTTTGTACATATGCTTGTACTTATGATCTAGAGACCAGCTTGTAGCGACATAGTGCTATGTTTACAATGCTCGTCCAGTGGTTCATGCTTTCCTTGTGGCTAGCCTCGAATAACTAGAGTATATAATGTGTTATTGAAATGATCTACATGCATTGCACTGTTCATAGTCCGGTATACTAAGGTGGTATTTCCCTTTGGAGAATTTTTGGATTGACTTGGCACATGCTTACACATGTTAGGACTAAAAAGTCTACTCTGCCTTGATGATCTTTGAGTTTCAGAATAGTTATATCACTTTCATGCCCGATTCAATGTTGCTTTGTCGCTCTGCATGATTATGACCGTTATTGCTCTCTAGTTGGTCGCTTCCCAGTCTTTTGCTAAACCTCCACCTGTACTAAGCGGACTGACTGCTTGTGCATCCAAAATCCTTAAAACCAGTTATGCCATATGAGTCCACTATACCTTCCTATACATGGTATTTACCTGCCATTCCTAACAAAGACTTTCGTGTACCATCTCGAAATTAATCAAAAGCATTTCTCTTTTGTGCCTATGTTTTAGCTCATGAGGAAGTAGTAGTTAATTCATAATCTTTTTAAGTTGGACAAGTTTCACCCCTGGATTGCATGTATAATGTGCAAACCCCTAATACGAAAAGGAACTGGCATTGAGTGCGCCCGGCTCAGAAAGATAATATAACAAACAAACCCTCCTTCACGCTTTGTTCATGAGAAATCAGAAAACTTTAGCAGTGATAAACAAAGGAGATTAAGAGGATGTGATCGTCCTCATGCGGGAGCCGTTCCTCGAAACTTGTCCAGCTCAAGAAGTGATTGAGTTATCTGCTAGCATTCGTTGACGAAATATGCACCTCTCAAAACGTTTTTATCTCTGTTTTTTTTAAAACCAAGAGCTCTGGTACATGTTTAGTTCTTGTTTCCGACCACGGGTTTTCAACCTTGCCAATAAAAGCCACGGTTCGAGAGTCTCACCTTCTTTCTTCAAAGCACCAACTCTGAGAGTATAATTGTCATTCTGAGTGTAACGTGCATTGTCCCAAAGTATTACATTGTCTTCTGCATACTTGTGATATGATTTATTCTGAAATTCTTAGTTCTGGTCTCTTTTAAAAACTCTGGAGGAGTCTCTGCATTTATGTTTTGCTTCACTCATGGGGGCTAGCGAGATACCACCCTAATATGCTCAAGCTATGTGCAATGTAATCTTGTCTTGATTTTCAGTAATATATTATTTACTTTTAAGTATTTGTGACTGGTCACTTGAAAGAAGGATTGCTCCTTGCATTGTCCTCATAAGTACTGTTTCAATACTTGCTAAACTCTTTTCGTAGTACATGCTTATATACATCTAATGAAGCAAAAGAGTTTGTCAAAGTTTTCTTTGTCGCGTCCAGTTCGTTGAACTGAATTGCTTGAGGACAAGCAATATGCTAAGCTTGGGGGAGTTGATACGTCTCAAACGTATCTACTTTTCCAAACACTTTTGATATTGTTTTGACCTCATTCTTGCATGATTTGAACTAAACTAACCCGGACTGACGCTGTTTTCAGCAGAGCTGCCTGTATGGTTTTATTGTGTGCAGGAAAACGGATTTTTAAGTATCTCAGAAAAATCCACGAAAAATCACAGAAAATCCACGCACCCGAAGGAACCAGGAGCTAGAAGTGGGGCCAGAGGGGGGCCAGGGGGTGCCCAGGCGCCCTGTGGGCGCGCCCCCCCTGGGCCGCGCCGGGGGGTCGCCTGGGTGGGGCCCACACCCCCTGGTGCCCTACTTCGCCTCGTATTTTTACTCGCGACGTGGAAACCCCAGATCAGAAGTTCTTTTCACAGTTTTCCGTCGCGGAGCCGCCGCCACCCTCTGTTCTTCCTCGGGAGGGCTAATCTGGAGGCTGAATTGGCCTCCGGAGAGGGAAGATCGTCGCCATCGTCATCATCATCACCACTCCATCATCCCTCCATGACTTCTCCCTCCATGTGTGAGTAATTCCCCTGCTGTAGGCGAAGGGGATGGTAGGGATTGGATGAGTTAGATCATGTAATAGTTTGTCAGATCGTTGGGGGCATGTTGCCTATCATCTACTATGGTGTTTATCATCTTTGCTTCAACTTGTTATTCTTAATGCTTGACACTTAGGGCCCGAGTGCCATGATCTCAGATCTGAACCATATGTGTTTGCATGAATATATTTGTGTTCGTGATCCTATCTATGAGTTGTTTGCACCTATTACGGTTCGGAACCGGCGATCCCAAAAGTGACAGCTTGGGACACCAAAGGGGATGGTCCGTAGTTTGAGGATTACATGTATCCATTGAGTTCATTGCTTTGTTCCGGTGCTCTTTGACAGGAGCACCTTAATCTCCATAAGTTCCTTTTGGCCCCGTTCGTAGCGGGATGGTAGGACAAAAGATGTTGTGCAAGTTCTTATTGCAAGCACGTACAACTACCTACGGGATACATGCCTAATGTTTGATATTTGCCTAGATGATCATTACTTTTCCGTGTGCCGTGCCCCAAGTTAGAATCTATCTCATCCATGCAGCACCCAACCATGCATCTCCCTAGCCTACAGTGTTTTAAACCCTGCTTGTCACTAGTTGCTACTTTTGCCATTTACCTTCACTATTTACTTTTTGTTGTTTACTTTTACTATCACTATTATCACAATCATATCACTGTTACCGCTTATCTTTTGTTGCAAGTAAGTATATTTCAGGTGCAGTTGAATTGACAACTCAACTGTCAAAGCTTATAAATACTCTTTGGCTCCCGTGTGTCGAATCAATAAATTGGGTTATTCTTACACGCGAAGACTATCTCGATCCCTTATGGTTGAGGGTTATCAGTGAGCACAAATGGTATTGCAATGGTGGAAACAAGGCCCAGGGATCATATTTTCACTAGTGGCAACTCCCAACAACATTAACATAATCGAATCACATGATATTTCCCATAAAACATGCAATGGAGACGCACCCGGAGGTCATTCCTTCGTGGTCAAGAGAGGACGAGAATTATGTAGGGCTACAAAAGCACACCTCAAAGTTCGTAGTTCTCAATCTAAGGATTTCCCAATGTTACTGCGGCCATCCAAAGAGAGTCCCACAATCACCACAACATATCTAAAGGATAGTCAAAGACAAGCACCAAGAGACTCTCAATCTTCAATCAACACACAAGAGAGGAAATCAGTCATGAAAATATTTTTCTAATCCATGTCCAATAGACCGTTGTCACCTTGGTCTCGGGAATTATACTAGATAAAGACAAGTGAGTACATCAATCCAATACATAGAGGAAGGGGAAATATCATGGGATCACCCTAGATTAACATAGCCTATGATCACAACGAAGATCACATCATGGGAGAGAGAATTGACCACATAGCTACTGGTAGAAACCTCAGCCCCGAGGAGGAACTACTCCCGCATCATGGAGGGAGGAAGCAACGTCGATGGAGATGAATCCGGGGGCACTTCCCCGTCCCGGCAGGGTGCCGGCACAGGAATTCTGGTCCCCGGAAGCTTGATGGCGATGGCGGCGGAGATCAGAATTGCGTCTGGAGAAAAGGGGTCCGGAATCAGGGTTTCCTCGACGGGTGTTAAATATATGCCAAAGGGGGTCACCAGAGGAGGTAAGGGGGGCCCAGGCGCCCCCCCGGCGCGGCCAGGAGGGGGGCCGCGCCCCCAGGGCGCCTGGAGCCCTGGTGGCCCCCCTCCGGCCCTACTTTGGCCACATGGAAGCTTCCGGAACGCTGATTTTTTATATATTTTTCCCAGAATTTTTCTGGCAGTTTACGTAATGGGAAAACCTGAAATACAAAAACAGTAGAAAACAGAAACTGGCACTGGGGTGCACTGAGTTAATAGGTTAGTCCAAATATGATCAAAAGTGTATGGAAGTGCATAAATATCATAGCAATATCACACAAAAGAGGCATGGAGCAAGCAGAAATTATAGATACGTTTTGGACGTATCAACATCCCCAAGCTTAATTCCTGCTCGTCCTCGAGTAGGTAAATGATAACAAGCATAATTTCTGTGGTGACATGCTATTAACCATATAGGAACTTTTCATAGTCACATGACAAGTGCTTACTGAGACAATGAATCTATAGTAATTAAGTTGCCTCATGAGAAAATCACAAAGAACTGAAAGTTTTACAATATGATACTGAAATACTCAAAAGATTTGTAATGAGCATGGTGTGCAAATATGATAAAGTGGTATCTCGCTTGCCCCCTTTAGTGAAGCAAAACATAAATGCAGGGGCACCTCCAAAGTTTAAGTGATGACTAGATACAATGATTTCAGAATAAACGATATCATAATCATGCAAAAGACAATGGTACTTTGGGACAATGCACATTACACTCAGAATGACAATCATGCTCTTAATAGTTGGTGCTTTAAAGAAGGTGGAGACTCTCGAACGGTGGCTTTTGTTGACAAGGTTGAAAACCCGTGGTCGGAAACAAAAACTAAACATGTACCAGAGCTCTTGGTTTTAAAAACAGAGGTAATAATTATTTTTTAGAATATGCATGTTTCGTCAACGAATGCTAGTAGATAACTCAATTACTTCTTGAGCTGGACAAGTTTCGAGGAACGGCTCCCGAATGAGGACGATCACATCCTCTTAATCTCCTTTGTTTATCACTGCCAAAGTTTTCTGATTTCTCATGAACAAAGCGTGAAGGAGGGTTTGTTTGTTGTATAATTTTTTAATGAGCCGGGCGCACTCTATGCCAGTTCCTTCTCGTATTATGGGTTTGCACATTAGACATGCAATCCCGGGGTGAAGCTTGTCCAACTTAAAAAGATCATGAATTAACTACTACTTCCTCATGAGCTAAAACAGAGGCACAAAAGAGAAATGCTTTTTTTTGAATAATTTCGAGATGGTACATGAAAGTCTTCGTTAGGAATGGCAGGTAAATACCATGTATAGGAAGGTATGGTGGACTCATATGGCATAACTGGTTTAAAGGATTTTGGATGCACAAGCAGTCAGTCCGCTTAGTACAGGCGAAGGTTAGCAAAAGACTGGGAGCGACCAACTAAAAGAGCAATGACGGTCATAATCATGCAGAGCGACAAAGCAACATTGAATCGGGCATGGAAGTTATATCGCTACTCAGAAATTAAAGATCATCAAGGCTTGATAGACTTTCTTTACAGTCTCAAATATGCGTGAGCATATGCCAAGTCAATCAAAATAAATTCTTGAAGGAAGATATCACTAGACCATACCACATCATAGGCAAACAAATCATGTTGGTACTTCAATAACACATTGAGAACCCCCCAGCTATTTGAGACTAACCATAAGAAAACATGAACTACTAAGCACCATTATGCACGTAGCATTTTTATCATAGACATATCAACCAGTGCAACAGAAGCCAACTCTCTTAACAAGATAAGCATGATAACTAAAGAGAGTCCCAGCGACCAACTAAACAAAAGCTCTTTAAAAAGTAAAGCATGAAAACTAAGAGCTGAACATGATAGTAGCTATTGAAAGACAAAGAACACACACAACAAGGATAGACATGAAAATTCTATGTTATGTTCTAGGTTGAAGTGGAGCGTGTTTCTCTCCCACACAAAGAAAGCTGAGTTCCAACTCGTTATGAACAACAAGCAAAGCTAAAGAAAACTAAAAAGGAAACTAAAAGCAAGACGCTCCAAGCATAGCACATAACACATGAAGTGATAAAAATATAGTGGAACGAAAGACGAACTGATAATTGTTGATGGAGAAGGGGATGCACGGGGGCATCCCCAAGCTTAGACGCTTGAGTCTTCTTGAATATTTCTTGGGGGTGCACGGGGGCATCCCCAAGCTTGAGCGTTTGACACTCCTGAATCTTTTTATCATCTTCCCTCGCACACTTGAAAGCTCCCTTCATACATAACTCATCATAATGTGATTAGCGAGGTTAGTACCCTTAATAAAATAATGTTTCCTTGCTGGAAATAAGGATATTCTTGAATGTCTACTGTTTCTCAAGATTGCCAAAATGTTTTTGCAAAGAAAAAGCAAGCTCAAGGTTTGCAAAACGAAGGAAAGGCAAAACAGGACAGAATCTGTGAAAAACAGACCAGCAGGTAGTAAATAATTTTTTCGGGGCACTTCTGCAACTCAAATAAAAAAACTCAGAACAGAGGCCCGATAGCCAATTGTATAGAGCACGCTGTCGAAAAAATTCAGACCAAAAAGATGATCTGGTGATTTTATACGAATTTTTCTCTCCAAGGACATAATCTGTTTCCTGGACAGCACGTCACAACTTTTGAACTTTCTTGCAATCAGAGGCTAAACTTGGCACAAAGCTGAAAAGTAAAGATACAATGATGATGCTACTGTAGTAACAAACATCAAGACCACTAAAAACTGAAAGAACAAACTGAAAGCAAAGATAACAAGAGTTGTCTCCCTAGAGCTCTTTTTATAGCCATAAAGATAGGCTTAAGACTTTAATGATGCTCTCGTAGGAATAAGAGTTGAAGAACAAAAGAGAGCATCAAGAAGAAAATACCAAACACATTTAAGCCTAACATGCTTCCTATGCATAGGAATATTGCAATAGAATAATTCATTGAAGCTCAAAGCAATAAGCATAGGAAGACAAAACAAGTGCAGCTTCAAAACCTTCAACATAAAGAGAGGGAACTTGATATTATTGAAATATCTATAAGCATATGTTCCCTTCTCATAATAATTTTCAGTGGGATCACAAATAAACTCAACAATATAAGCATCACATAAAGCATTGTTACCATGATCCACATGCAAAAAGGTACTCTTACTCTCCACATAAGCATAATCTTTCTCATTGGTAATAGTGGGAGTAGGACTATCATAAACAACTTGAACACTATAGATTAATTGTGTATTAGGAAGATGGTGTTCAACAAGGGAGTAATTCCCTCCATGATTATGACAAGTTTCATAAGGATAATTTCTCCTTATGTCATAGGTACCTTTATAATCACTATAGATTGGAGTTATAACATCATCATAGTAGAGAAGAGCATTATCATTGCTAGCAACTATATCTGTAAACATGTTGTCTTTATTCTTACTAGCAAAAGAATTATCAATTGTCACATCACTAGTGGGTAAAGGATTTGCAATCCTATCATCCCCAAGCTTAGAGCTTTCCATATCATCACTTTGAGAGTTGGTACCAAAAAGATTTTCAAGATCATAAGTAGCATTATCATCATTTTCCCAATCACAATAAGTAACATGCATATCATAATCAAAATCATCTTTAATAGTACCTACGGACGTATCATCAAGATGATAATTAAGGCAATAAACTTCACCTTCTTCTTTAAACTTACAACCATTAGGATAAAAGTTGATGGGAGGAATATGCTCAGGCCAGGTTGATACCCATTCTTCTTCCTTCTTGCTCCTCTTCCTCCTCCTCTTCTTTTTCTTCTTCTTCACCTTAGGAGGGAGTGGTTGGAGATGAAGCTTCTCCACATATCCTGGTTTATCATTAGAAACAATAGGGGAAACTTGGGAGAAACTCTCCTTTTTATTAGCAGAAATATAAGAGACATTTTTATACTTTGGTAAAGTTCCCTCCTTTCTAATCTTACTTATGTAATCATTTTCATGGCAATTAACAACACAATAGAGATGGCAATTTTGCAAAGTGTTTTTTATTCCTATGGCATTAACATCTAGCCAAGAAGTCTTTTCTGATAACTCTTCACACATCAAAAATAACATAAGCTCATCATAAAGATCAGAGGTGATCATGTTATCACACAACTGGTTAACAGTTATGTTTTGAAAGTTCATGCATTGAAAATTAAAGTGACCCTCTATACAGCAAAGTTCACAAGTAAAAGGATAAAGGTCACACAATTCTCTAGCAATTTCATTTAAATCTCTGACCCAAGTGATTGTTCTTTTATGCTTATGTTGCTTACAATACTTCTCTTCTTCAATCATAGGCCTTTCACAAGGTCTATCCACTCCACAAAAATTAACATGCTTATATAAAACTTCATTTTTAGGAATTGGATCATGCATGTTGCAATCATCATGAACAATTTCATTTTCTTTGCAAATCTCTTTGAAAGGTTTATGATGCTTGATCCAATCCTCCTTAGGCATATTAAGATGTGAAGCAAAAGATTTGAGGAAATCAACAAGGAGTTGAGAATCAAGCCCAAACTTAGCACTAAACTTATTAAAACTTGTAGTTTCAACAAAGGACTTAATGCAATCATACTCATAAATTATACCTGACTCTTTACCTTTGTCGATCTCCCAATCTTCAGTGTTGCGTTGAATTCTTTCAAGGAGTTCCCATTTAGCATCAATCTTTTCGTTTGTGAAAGAACCCATAGAGGAAGCATCGAGCAAATATTTATCCTGTCGAGAGAGCCTCGCATAGAAATTAGTAATAATCATATCTTTGGGGAGCCCATGGTTAGGACATTTTAGCATTAACGTTTTTAGTCTCCCCCAAGCTTGAGCTATGCTCTCTCCGTCATGAGGATAGAAATTATAAACATAATTCCTATTCTCATAGACTTCATGAAGAGGATAAAACTTGGAGTAAAAGAGAGACTGGATCTCTTCCCAATCCAGGTGAGAGTCATCTAGTAGCCTATACCATTCCAATGCTTTTCCTTTCAGTGACAAGGCAAATAATTTCCTCATGACTCCATCTCTTGTCAAACCTGAAATCTTAAACAACTCACAAAGTTCTGTAAGTTTCAACAAATGAATACTAGGATTGACTGTCCCATCATAACGATCATTCATAATTATTTCAATTATCTTAAGTGGTATTTTGAACGGGATACATTCAGTAGGTGGAGGAGACTTCTCTACAACGGGTGTGGTAAAGTAGCCTTCCCCAAGCAGCGAATTAAGATTGCGGTTTTCCATAAAGATAACTAGTGAAATAAAAACAAGTAACAAAAAGATTTAATTGCAAGATCTAAAGATATACCTTCAAGCACTCACTTCCCCGGCAACGGCGCCAGAAATAGCTTGTTGTCTACACACGCTTCTACTCTTGTAGACTATGTTGGGCCTCCAAGCGCAGAGGTTTGTAGGACAACAGCAATTTCCCTCAAGTGGATGACCTAAGGTTTATCGAACTCAGGGAAGTAGAGGTTGAAGATGGTCTCTCTCAAGCAACCCTGCAACTAAGATACAAGAAGTCTCTTGTGTCCCCAACACACCTAATACACTTGTTAGATGTATAGGTGCACTAGTTCGGCGAAGAGATGTTAAATGGCAAGTGATATGGATGGCAAAACAAAGTAATATAAATCTGTAATAAAAAGTGCAGCAAGCAAACAAGTGGTAAACGTGAGCACAAATGGTATTGCAATGGTGGAAACAAGGCCTAGGGATCATACTTTCACTAGTGGCAACTCCCAACAACATTAACATAATCGAATCACATGATATTTCCCATAAAACATGCAATGGAGACGCACCCGGAGGTCATTCCTTCGTGGTCAAGAGAGGACGAGAATTATGTAGGGCTACAAAAGCACACCTCAAAGTTCGTAGTTATCAATCTAAGGATTTCCCAATGTCACCGCGGCCATCCAAAGAGAGTCCCACAATCACCACAACATATCTAAAGGATAGTCAAAGACAAGCACCAAGAGACTCTCAATCTTCAATCAACACACAAGAGAGGAAATCACTCATGAAAATATTTTTCTAATCCATGTCCAATAGACCGCTGTCACCTTGGTCTCGGGGATTATACTAGATAAAGACAAGTGAGTACATCAATCCAATACATAGAGGAAGGGGAAACATCATGGGATCACCCTAGATTAACATAGCCTATGATCACAACGAAGATCACATCATGGGAGAGAGAGATAACCACATAGCTACTGGTAGAAACCTCAGCCCCGAGGAGGAACTACTCCCGCATCATGGAGGGAGGAAGCAACGTCGATGGAGATGAATCCGGGGGCACTTCCCCATCCCGGCAGGGTGCCGGCTGATGTCTACACACGCTTCTACACTTGTAGACTATGTTGGGCCTCCAAGCGCAGAGGTTTGTAGGACAGCAGCAATTTCCCTCAAGTGGATGACCTAAGGTTTATCGAACTCAGGGAAGTAGAGGTTGAAGATGGTCTCTCTCAAGCAACCCTGCAACTAAGATACAAGAAGTCTCTTGTGTCCCCAACACACCTAATACACTTGTTAGATGTATAGGTGCACTAGTTCGGCGAAGAGATGTTAAATGGCAAGTGATATGGATGGCAAAACAAAGTAATATAAATCTGTAATAAAAAGTGCAGCAAGCAAACAAGTGGTAAACGTGAGCACAAATGGTATTGCAATGGTGGAAACAAGGCCTAGGGATCATACTTTCACTAGTGGCAACTCCCAACAACATTAACATAATCGAATCACCTGATATTTCCCATAAAACATGCAATGGAGACGCACCCGGAGGTCATTCCTTCGTGGTCAAGAGAGGACGAGAATTATGTAGGGCTACAAAAGCACACCTCAAAGTTCGTAGTTCTCAATCTAAGGATTTCCCAATGTCACCGCGGCCATCCAAAGAGAGTCCCACAATCACCACAACATATCTAAAGGATAGTCAAAGACAAGCACCAAGAGACTCTCAATCTTCAATCAACACACAAGAGAGGAAATCACTCATGAAAATATTTTTCTAATCCATGTCCAATAGACCGCTGTCACCTTGGTTTCGGGGATTATACTAGATAAAGACAAGTGAGTACATCAATCCAATACATAGAGGAAGGGGAAATATCATGGGATCACCCTAGATTAACATAGCCTATGATCACAACGAAGATCACATCATGGGAGAGAGAATTGACCACATAGCTACTGGTAGAAACCTCAGCCCCGAGGAGGAACTACTCCCGCATCATGGAGGGAGGTAGCAACGTCGATGGAGATGAATCCGGGGGCACTTCCCCGTCCCGGCAGGGTGCCGGCACAGGAATTCTGGTCCCCCGAAGCTTGATGGCGATGGCGGCGGAGATCGGAATTGCGTCTGGAGAAAAGGGGTCCGGAATCAGGGTTTCCTCGACGGGTGTTAAATATATGCCAAAGGGGGTCACCAGAGGAGGTAAGGGGGGCCCAGGCGCCCCCCGGCGCGGCCAGGAGGGGGGCCGCGCCCCCAGGGCGCCTGGAGCCCTGGTGGTCCCCCTCCGGCCCTACTTTGGCCGCATGGAAGCATCCGGAACGCTGATTTTTTATATATTTTTCCCGGAATTTTTCTGGCAGTTTACGTAATGGGAAAACCTGAAATACAAAAACAGCAGAAAACAGGAACTGGCACTGGGGTGCACTGAGTTAATAGGTTAGTCCAAATATGATCAAAAGTGTATGGAAGTGCATAAATATCATAGCAATATCACACAAAAGAGGCATGGAGCAAGCAGAAATTATAGATACGTTTTGGACATATCACCGTGTAATGTTTCCGGTTTGGCGCGAGAATTGTCGTGCGATGTTGTTTTGTTATGTGTAACCCGTCTGTCAAATCTCGTCGCGTTTGGAGTTCGTTTGGTACCCCAACAGTTATTCTCGTGGGCTAAAAGTACCTCCTCTTTGAGGCCCAAGACACCCCTCCAACAGCCCACCAACCCAACTCAAACCCTTCCCTTCATCCAGGCCGTTCAATTGTGATCTCGTGGCCGAAAACCTCTCCTTATTTGGACAACCCTAGCTCCTTGTGCATATATAAACGTCCACCCCCTCCAATTTTGCGTCCAGAAACCCTAATGTTTCCACCTCTGCCGCGCGGTGCTTCCACCGTTGACGCGCGGTGCTTCCACCATTGACACGCCGTGCTTCCGCCCTCGCTGCGCGTGCTTCCACCTCACCGCAACCGCGCTTCCGACCCGCCGCCCGTGCTTCCATCAGACGCGTGGGCCCGCGCCTGAGGCCTTCGTCTCCTACCTCGCCTCGCCGCGCCGGGCTCCCCGCACCGCGCCACCTCACCGCCGTGCTGGGTTCTCCTCGCCGTCGGTCCACTTCCCCAGCTCGCGCCACCGGCCGGCCTCCCCTCATTACCTCGCCGCGCCGGGGGTTCTCCTCGCCGCCACCGCCGCCTCGGCCCCAGGCCCCTACTCCGGCCGCCCTCAGCTCGCCGCCAGGCCCCCTGCGCCGCCGCCCGACGGGAGCCGCCGCGCCGTCCCTCGACCGGATGCCGCCGTCCCGTGCCGCTCGAGGAGCCCCGAGCCTCGATCCGATCGGCTCTCTGCGCCGCCAAGACCTAACGGGCCTGGATCCGCCCGATCCGCGACCCGCGGGGCCCGTTAGCCCGTTGACTTTGGCCCGATCCGCCAGATCCGTCCGCCCGCGTTGACCGTTGACCCTGAGGTTGCCTCGTTTTTCCTAAGTCCCTAGTAGTTTTCATGTCCGATGGATTTTTGTTTTGTGGATAACTTTTGCTGTGATGGTCCGATTTGAGCATATGATATGTCAAAATGATCGTGGTGACTTGTACTATGTTTTGTTCCATTGTGCCATGCATGTTTGAGGTCATCTAGATGTCTTAATCTTCATGAGAAGAGAGCTACTTGTTATAAACTGCTGGTATTAATTGTTTTCATGCCATGTTTGCAATGTGATAACTTGTTGCATGTTTATCCAAATGATGCAAATGATATGTCCACATGTTCATCTTGAGATGCTCTATATGTTGATTGCTTTAGCTTGCATGATAGAATTCATCTTGCCATGTTGATCTCCTTTGCAAAAGTGCTTGTGGCTGTTATGTTGTTAAACTTGTTACGAGATGCCTAGTTGAGGAGCTCGTTGCTATTGATGTGGTTGTCCCCTTGATGCATGCTTAGATGTTTTGGACTTCCCATCATGTGTACTTTGCTGTGGTGCTTACCACTTGCCCTGTTATGCTTTGAGGTGAATTAAACTTGCTCACAAACATGCCATGATATTACTGATGTTTTAACACTTAGTGAAATTTCACTAAGTCTGGAATCTGTAATTTCCAGATGCCATGTTTGCTTGTTGTTCTAGACAAATCCATGATAGTTTTGGGGTGACTCTTGATGATTCCTTGTTGTTTATATTGTTGGCTATCCATTCATGCTCTCACATGCTCATTTGGGTGGCTGTAGCATATTTAACTCTTGCTCCCAAGTTGCTATAAAATACTGCTGTCAGGATTTTGTTGTCATGTTCTAAATGTCATAGCTTGTTGCTATTGATCCATGCTTCCTATGGAGATGCTCCAATGGAATTGTTTGCTGTAGGATATGTCTACTTTATGTCCATGCTTCTTGTCATGATGTTTGAGTGCTGTAGACTATATATTTCTTGCTCCGAAGTTGCTATGTGGCTGTTAATTTCAGCTTTGCCATGTTTATTGTTTCGGGTGTATCTTTTAGCCCGTTGCTCCGTTTTGAGCAAGTCCTATATGTAACTTGTGTGTTTTTGCATGTAGATTCATATTATCCTCTTGTTATCATGTTTTGAAGTATATTGCTTGTTGCATATTGTCATGCTCCTTGTGTTGTACCTCTGTGCTTCCTATGTTGACTTTCTGTGCTTCCTAAGTGCATCTGTAGTGCTTCCTTAGTGCATCAGCCATGCATCCTGTGGTTTGCGCATTGCATCTTGTTGATTTCGTGTCTTGTGTGTTTTGTTTTGAGTAGAGCCGGAAGCCGAGTACGAGTACGAGAACGAGGTTACTACCGAGGTCGAGAACGAGGAGCCCGCTTACGATCCCATCGACGACTCTACAGGCAAGATGACCTGACCCGGATATCATTACTATCTTTGCCTATTGCTAGAAGTCTCGCTCTATAGCTTTTGCCTCGATGCCCATGTTTTCCTGTCAGCCTCCTATTGTAACCATGAATCTGTCTAACCACCCTACCTATGCAAACCTTTGATTGGCTATACGTAGGCTTCGCTCAGCCCCTCTTATAGCATTGCTAGCTGCAGGTGAAGATTTGAAGATTCTTGCTTCTTGTTGAAGCTTGTTGGGATATCACACTATATTAACTCTTAATGAAATCATCTATATATTGGTAATGGGTGGAAGGATAAGCGTTTTGCTTGGTGTTTTGTTCCACTCATGCCGCCCTAGGAAGCGTATAAACCGGTGTTATGTTCCTTGATTATGCGTTCGTCACACGGTTGGGGTTATAGGACCCCCTCGATAAACCGCTAAGTGCTAAGTCTTTTCCAGCAAGTCCCAACATTGGTACTATTTGCCTAATAACTAAAACTTGCATAGGGTCTTGCAAACCCGAGTTCTTAATCAACAACCCCGGGCCAGTGCTCAACATGAGTGTTGGTCCGAAACGGGGAGCCTGCGGGGCCACCACGAGGAAACTCGAGGATTGGTAAAAACCCGTAGCTTCACCCATCCGGTCGTGGCCTGAGACTAGATACACGCGGCTACTGTCAGGGTGTCGGCACGCCGAGAGGATTTGCTGGATTAGCCTTACCTTAGTCGGAGTATCTTGAGCACGGGATTCCGAGGATACTCGGGCCTTCCCACCTTGGAGTTGCCACTCCGCGGATCGTGGGCTTGTCATGGGCCAAGTTGGAACACCCCTGCAGGGTTATGAACTTTCGAAAGCCGTGCCCGCGGTTATGTGGCAGATGGGAATTTGTTAATATCCGGTTGTAGAAAACTTGACACCATGATCAGAATACACTACCAGCGTGAGTACCGTGACGGTCATTTTCCTAAAAGGGGTTCGGGAAGTGAACACGGTGGGGTTATGTTTGACATGTACTAGTTAGGATCACTTCGTGATCACCTTCTCGTCCGAGGCACTTCTCTTCTCGCTCTCTTTTACGTAAGTTAGTGCTAGAGCTGCTGCAACCTCTTGTTCTTTCTTCAGCCTTGTTCCACACCCAAGGCTTGGATACTTGTGTTACCCGGGAACGGGATTGCTGAGTCCTCTGTGGCTCACAAACTCTACACCACAGCAGATGCAGGTACTATGGTGAGCTACACAGGTGATGGCACTGAGCTAGACTGGGAGTACGACGAGGAACGTAGCCGTTACTATGTGCACTATCCGGTTGATCAGTAGAGTTTCTACTAGGGGCGATTCAGACCTGTGGATTTATGTTATGTTTGGTATCTTTCATTTGGATCTTCACCCGTAGACGGGTTGTGATGTTTATTTGAATGATGTTTGGATATGTAATGACTTGTGTGACGTGGCGAGTGTAAGCCAACTATCTTTTCTGTTTTCATCCCTATTTTTACATGAGATGTGCAAAGGTACCAAACTTGCGATCATTCCAGAATGGGCTTATATCTTTAAGTCGTGCCTCGACACGTAGGAGATATAGTCCCATCCTGGGCATTACAGTATTGAGATACCGACGATCGAATCTCGGGCAAGTAACATACCGATGACAAAGGGAACAACGTATGTTGGTATGTGGTTTGACCGATAAAGATCTTCGTAGAATATGTAGGAGCCAATATGAGCATCCAGGTTCAGCTATTGGTTATTGACCGGAGATAAGTCTCGGTCATGTCTACATAGTTCTCGAACCCGTAGGGTCCGCACGCTTAACGTTTGATAACGATCGATATTATGAGTTTATGAGTTTTGATGTACCGAAGGTAGTTCGGAGTCCCGGATGAGATCACGGACATAACGAGTAGTCTCAAAATGTCCGAGACGTAAAGATTAATATATTGGACGACTATATTCGGACACCAGAAGTGTTCCGAAAAAGTTTCGGATTTAACCGAAGTGCCGGAGGGGGTTGCCGGAACCCCCCCCCGAGGGAGTATGGGCCATTGTGGGCCTATGAGGGAAAGAGAGGGGCAGCCCATAGGGCTAGCTGTACCCCCTAGGATTCCTAGTTGGACTAGAAAAAAGGGGGGAGGCGCCACCTCTGCTTTCCTTCTCCTCTTCCCCTTTGCTTTCCTACTCCTAGTAGGAATAGGAAAAGGGGGTTCCTATTCCTACTAGGAGTAGGAATCCTACTCCCTTGGCGCGCCACTTGGCCTGGCCGCACCCCCCCTTGCTCCTTTATATACTGGGGCAGGGGGGCACCCAAAGACACAGAAGAAACATTGTTCTAGCCGTGTGCGGTGCCCCCCTTCACAGAAACACACCTCGGTCATACCATTGCATTGCTTAGGCGAAGCCCTGCGCCGGTAGGTTCATCATATCCGTCACCACGCCGTAGTGCTGACGAAACTCTCCCGTGAAGCTCAACTATACCAAGAGCTCGTGGGACGTCATCAAGCTGAACGTGTGCTGAACGCGGAGGTGCCGTACGTTCGATGCTTGATCGGTTGGATCGCAAAGAAGTTCGACTACATCAACCGCGTCACTAGACGCTTCCGCTTTCGGTCTACGAGGGTACGTAGACACACTCTCCCCTCTCGTTGCTATGCATCTGGTAGATAGATCTTGCGTGAGCGTAGGAAATTTTTGAAATACTAGGTTCCCCAACGGTGGCAACATGAGCCAGGTCTATGCGTAAATGATATGCACGAGTAGAACACAATGAGTTGTGGGCGATAATAGTCATACTGCTTACCAGCATGTCATACTTTGGTTCAGCGGTATTGTGAGATGAAGCGGCCCGGACCGGCATTACGCGTACGCTTACGCGAGACTGGTTTCACCGTTATGAGCACTCGTTGCTTAAAGGTGACTGGCGGGTGTTTGTCTCTCTCACTTTAGCTGAATCGAGTGTGGCTATGCCCGGTTCTTGTGAAGGTTAAAACAACACATACTTGACGAAAAATCGTTGTGGTTTTTGTATGCGTAGGTAAGAACAGTTCTTGCTAAGCCCGTAGCAGCCACGTAAAACTTGCAACAACAAAGTAGAGGACGTCTAACTTGTTTTTGCAAGGCATGTTGTGATGTGATATGGTCAAGACATGATGAGTTATATGTTATTGTATGAGATGACCATGTTTTGTAAAGTTATCTGCAACTGGCAGGAGCCATATGGTTGTCGCTTTATTGTATATAATACAGTCGCCATGTAATTGCTTTACTTTATCACTAAGTGGTAGCGATAGTCGTGGAAGCAATAGTTGGCGAGACGACAACGATGCTACGATGGAGATCAAGGTGTCGCGCCGATGACGAAGGTGATCATGACGGTGCTTTGGAGATGGAGATCAAAAGCACAAGATGATGATTGCCATATCATCTCACATATTTTGATTGCATGTGATGTTTATCTTATTATGCTTCTTATTTTGCTTAGTACGGCGGTAGCATTATAAGATGATCCCTTACAAAATTTCAAGGTATAAGTGTTCTCCCTGAGTATGAACCGTTGCGAAAGTTCGTCGTGCCGAGACACCACGTGATGATCGGGTGTGATAAGCTCTACGTTCACATACAACGGGTGTAAGCCAGTTTTGCACACACAGAATACTCGGGTTAAACTTGTCGAGCCTAGCATATGCAGATATGGCCTCGGAACACTGGAGACCGAAAGGTCAGGTGTGAATCATATAGTAGATATGATCAACATAAGATGTTCAGCATTGAAAACTACTACATCTCACGTGATGATAGGACATGGTTTAGTTGATTTCGATCATGTGATTATTTAGATGACCAGAGGGATGTCTATCTAAGCGGGAGTTCTTTAGTAATATGATTAAATTGAACTTTAATTTATCATGAACTTAGTCCTGATAGTATTTGCAAATTATGTTGTAGATCAATAGCTCGCGTTATAGCTCCCCTATGTTTTTAATATGTTCCTACAGAAAAATAAGTTGAAAGATGTTAGTAGCAATGATGCGGACTAGGTCCGTGATCTGAGGATTATGCTCATTGCTGCATAGAAGTATTATGTCCTTGATGTACCGCTAGGTGACAGACCTATTGCAGGAGCAGATGCAAACGTTATGAACGTTTTGACAAAAGCTCGGTATGATGACTACTTGATAATTTAGTGTTCCATGCTTTACGGCTTATAACCGGGACTTCAAAAACGTTTTGAAAGCCACATAGCATATAAGATGTTCCAAGAGTTAAAATTAGTATTTCATACTCATGCTCGTGTCGAGAGGTATAAGACCTCTGATAGTACTTTGCCTACAAGATGGAGGAGAATAGCTCAACTAGTGAGCATGTGCTCAGATTGTCTGGGTACTACAATTGCTTGAATCAAGTGGGAGTTAATCTTCTAGATAAGATAGTAATTGACAAAGTTCTCTAGACACTATCACCAAGTTAGTAGAACTTCGTGATGAACTATAATATGCAAGGGATGACAAAAGTAATTCCCGAGCTCTTCGCGATGCTGAAATCGGCGAAGGTAGAAATCAAGAAAGAGAATCAAGTGTTGATGGTTAACAAGACCACTTGTTTGAAGTAAAGGGCAAAGGGATAGAAGGGGAACTTCAAGGAGAAGGATAAGCAAGTTGTCACTCCCGTGAAGAAACCCAAAGCTAAACTCAAGCCTGAAACTAAGTGCTTCTACTACAAAGGAAATGTTCACTAGAAGTGGAACTGCCCTAGATACTTGGTGGATAAGAAGGATGGCAAAAAGTGAACAAAGGTATATTTGATTTACAGATTATTGATGTGTAGTTTACTAGTGTTCATAGCAACCCCTGGGTATTTGATACCGATTCAGTTGCTAAAATTAGTAACTCGAAACGGGAGTTGCAGAATGAACAGAGACTAGTTAAAAGTGAAGTGACGATGTGTGTTGGAAGTGGTTCCAAGATTGATATGATCATCATCGCACACTCCCTATACTTTCGGGATTATTGTAGAACCTAAATAAATGTTATTTGGAATTTGTGTTAAGCATGAATATGATTTGATCATTTTTATTGCAATACGGTTATTCAATTAAAGCCATAGAATAATTGTTATTCTGTTTACATGAATAAAGCCTTCGATGGTCATACACCCAATGAAAATAGTTTGTTCGATCTCGATCGTAGTGATACACATATTCATAATATTGAGGCCAAAAGATGCAAGGTTAATAATGATAGTGCAACTTATTCGTGGCACTGCCGTTTAGGTCATATTGGTGTAAAGCACATGAAGAAACTCCATGGTGATGTACTTTTGGAATCACTTGATTATGAATCACTTGGTGCTTGCGAACCATGCCTCACGGGCAAGATGACTAAAACTCCATTCTCCGGAACAGTGGAGCGAGCAACATATTTGTTGGAAATCATACATACTGATGTATGTGGACCGATGAGTGATGAAGCTCGCGGCGGGTTTCGTTATTTTCTGACCTTCACTGATGATTTGAGCAGATATGGGTATATCTGCTTGATGAAGCACAAGTCTGAAACATTTGAAAAGTTCAAAGAATTTCAGAGTGAAGTAGAGAATCATCGTAACAAAAAAAAATAAAGTTTCTACGATCTGATCGTGGAGTTGAATATTTGAGTTACGAGTTTGGTCTTCATTTGAAACAATGTGGAATAGTTTCACAACTCACGCCACCCGGAACACCACAGCGTAATGGTGTGTCCGAACATCGTAACCGTACTTTATTAGATATGGTGCGATCTGTGATGTCTCTTACCGATTTACCACTATCGTTTTGGGTTATGCATTAGAGACAGTTGCATTCACGTTAAATAAGGGCACCATCTGAGACGACGCCTTATGAACTGTGGTTTGGCAAGAAACCAAAGTTGTTGTTTCTTAAAGTTTGGGGCTGCGATGCTTATGTGAAAAAGCTTCAACCTGATAAGCTCGAACCCAAGTCGGAGAAATGTGTCTTCATAGGATACCCAAAGGAGACTGTTGGGTACACCTTCTATCACAGATCCGAAGGTAAGATATTCGTTGCTAAGAATGGATCCTTTTTAGAGAAGGAGTTTCTCTTAAAAGAAGTGAGTGGGAGGAAAGTGGAACTTGATGAGGTAATTGTACCTTCTCCCGAATTGGAAAGTAGCACATCACAGAAAATAGTTCTAGTGATTCCTACACCAATTAGTGAGGAAGCTAATGATGATGATCATGAAACTTCAGATCAAGTTTCTGCTGAACTTCGTAGATCAACCAGAGTACGTTCCGTGCCAGAGTGGTACGACAACCCAGTTCTGGAAGTCATGTTACTAGACCATGATGAACCTACGAACTATGAGGAAGCGATGAGGAGCCCAGATTCCGCAAAATGGCTTGAGCCCATGAAATCTGAGATGGGATCCATGTATGAGAACAAAGTATGGACTTTGGTTGACTTGCCCGATGATCGGCAAGCCATTAAAAATAAATGGATCTTTAAGAGGAAGACTAACGCCGATGGTAATGTTACTATCTACAAAAATCGACTTGTTGCGAAAGGTTTTCGACAAGTTCAAGGTGTTGACTACGATGAGATTTTCTCACTCGTAGCGATTCTTAAGTCTGTCCAAATAATGTTAGCAATTGCCGCATTTTATGAAATCTGGCAAATGGATAACAAAACTACATTCTTTAATGGATTTATTAAAGAATAGTTGTATATGATGCAGCCAGAAGGTTTTGTCAATCCTAAAGGTGCTAAATAAGCAAGCTCGAGTGATCCATCTATGGAATGGTGCAAACATCTCGGAGTTGGAATATACACTTTGATAAGTTGATCAAAGCATATAGTTTTATACAGACTTGCGGTGAAGCCTGTATTTACAAGAAAGTGAGTGGGAGCACTACAACCTTTCTGATAAGTATATGTGAATGACATATTGTCGATCATAAATGATGTAGAATTTTCTGGAAAGCTAAAGGAGTGTTTGAAAGGAGTTTTTCAAAGAAAAACCTTGGTAAAGCTGCTTACATATTGAGCATCAAGATCTATAGAGATAGATCAAGATGCTTGATAAGTTTTTTCAATGAGTACATACCTTGACAAGATTTTGAAGTAGTTCAAAATGGAACAGTTAAAGAAAGAGTTCTTGCCTGTGTTGCAAGGTATGAAGTTGAGTAAGACTCAAAACCCGACCACGGCAGAAGATAGAGAAAGAATGAAAGTCATTCCCTATCCCTCAGTCATGGGTTCTATAAAGTATCCCACGCTGTGTACCAAACCTGTTGTGTACCTTGCCTTGAGATTGACAAGGAGGTACAATAGTGATCCAGGAGTAGATCACTGGACATCGGTCAAAATTATCCTTAGAGGACTAAGGAAATATTTCTCGGTTATGGAGGTGATAAAGAGTTCGTCGTAAAGAGTTACGTCGATGCAAGCTTTAACAACAATCTGGATGACTCTGAGTCTCGATCTGGATACACATTGAAAGTGGGAGCAATTAGCTAAAGTAGCTCCGTGCAGAGCATTGTAGACATAGAAATTTGCAAAAAAATACATACAAATCTGAATGTAACAAACCCGCTGACTTAACTTCTCTCACGAAGCAAAACATGATCACACCTTAGTACTCTTTGGGTGTTAATCACATGATGATGTGAACTAGATTGTTGTCTCTAGTAAACCCTTTGGATATTAGTCGCATGGCGATGAGAACTATGGGTGTTAGTCACATGGTGATGTGAACTATTGTTGTTAATCACATGATGATGTGATCTAGATTATTGACTCTAGTGCAAGTGGGAGACTGAAGGAAATATGCCCTAGAGGCAAAAATAAAGTTATTATTCATTTCCTTATATCATGATACATGTTTATTATTCATGCTAGAATTGTATTAATTGGAAACTTAGTACATGTGTGAATACATAGACACAAATAGTATGTCCCTAGTATGCCTCTACTAGACTAGCTTATTGATCAAAGATGGTTATGTTTCCTAGCCATAGACATGAGTTGTCATTTGATCAATGAGATCACATCATTAGGAGAATGATGTGATGGACAAGACTCATCTATTAGCTTAACACTATGATCATTTATTTTTACTGCTATTGCTTTCTTCATGGCTTATACATGTTCCTATGACTATGAGATTATGAAACTCCCGTATACCGGAGGAACACCTTGTGTTCTATCAAACGTCACAACGTAACTGGGTGATTATAAAGATGCTCTACATGTGTCTTCGAAGGTGTTTGTGGTGTTGGCATAGATCAAGAATATGATTTGTCACTCCGAGTGTCAGAGAGGTATTGCTGGGCCCTCTCGGTAATACACATCATAATAAGCCTTGCAAGCAAATGACTAATGAGTTACTCATGGGATGATGTATTACGGAACGAGTAAAGAGACTTGCCGGTAACGAGATTGAACTAGGTATTGAGATACCGACGATCGAATCTCGGGCAAGTAACATACCGATGTCAAAGGGAACAACATATGTTGTTATGCGGTTTGACCGATAAAGATCTTCGTAGAATATGTAGGAGCCAATATGAGCATCTAGGTTTTGCTATTGGTTATTGACCGGAGATAAGTCTCGGTGATGTCTACATAGTTCTCGAACCTGTAGGGTCCGCACGCTTAACGTTTGATGACGATCGGTATTATGAGTTTATGAGTTTTGATGTACCGAAGGTAGTTCGGAGTCCCGGATGAGATCACGGACATAACGAGGAGTCTCGAAATGTCCGAGACGTAAAGATTAATATATTGGACGACTATATTCGGACACAGGAAGTGTTCCGGAAAAGTTTCGGATTTAATCGGAGTGCTGGAGGGGGTTACCGGGACCCCCCGAGGGAGTATGGGCCATAGTGGGCCTATGAGGGAAAGAGAGGGGCAGCCCATAGGGCTATCCACACCCCCCTAGGGTTCCTAGTTGTACTAGAAAAAGGGGGGAGGCACCACCTCTTCTTTCCTTCTCCTCTTCCCCTTTCCTTTCCTACTCCTAGTAGGAATAGGAAAACGGGGTTCCTATTCCTACTAGGAGTAGGAATCCTACTCCCTTGGCACGCCACTTGGCTTGGCCGCACCTCCCCCTTGCTCCTTTATATACGGGGCCAGGGCGGCACCCAAAGACATAGAAGAAACATTGTTCTAGCCGTGTGCGGTGCCCCCTCCACAGAAATACACCTCGGTCATACCGTTGCAGTGCTTAGGCGAAGCCCTGCGCCAGTAGCTTCATCATATCCGTCACCACGCCGTAGTGCTGACAAAACTCTCCCGTGAAGCTCAACTTGATCAAGAGCTCGTGGGACGTTATCAAGCTGAACGTGTGCTGAACGCGGAGGTGACGTACATTCGGTGCTTGATCGGTTGGATCGCGAAGAAGTTCGACTACATCAACCACGTCTCTAGACGCTTCCGCTTTCGGACTACGAGGGTACATAGACACACTCTCCCCTCTGATTGTTATGCATCTGGTAGATAGATCTTGCGTGAGCGTAGGAAAATTTTGAAATACTACGTTCCCCAACACCTCGCTGGTCGTGGCGAGCACGCCGAGGTGGTGCATCATAGTAGCTATGGGCATCTCTGGAGTAGACGTGGATGTGTTCTCCATGCCCCTCCTCAAGGCGGTGTTGGCCCTGCTGTTTGGGGAGTTGCCGATGTCGACCCCGTGCAGTAAGCCTATCTCGAAGGAGTTCCTTGGTGAGGGACTCAATTCTCTGGCCAAGGTTGGTTTCCACGGCCGATATCCGCATCTCCACCTTGTTTAATACATACTCTCGTGTATCCTCCAAAGCCAACACATAAGCGGGATGCAAGCTAGGATTGTACATGGGAAGTGGTAGCTCCTCCTCCTCGAGGTTCCTACCTCCATGCACACCATCAACACTGCTTGACCTCCTCGAACCCATGGAAACTTCTCAAGAATAAGATCAGCAAGAGAAAAAATAGCACCGTGATCAACCTAAAGCTCTGATGCAAAGATGATATGGGACACCTCGGAAACGATCTTTCATGGTGCTAAAGAACTCACAAGGAGCAGCAACAAACTCACTCAAAACTTGTTTCAACAAACTTTGTTTCTATTGAGAGGCAAGAACAAAAGGAAACACTCTCAGATAAATTGCAGTGGATAACTAGCTTAGTTTACAACGATGCAACCCAAACCATGAGGCTTGTGAACCTATGAAGAATCACAAGAGGGAACCACAAGGATCCTACATGAATTGAGGACAGGCCCTCCAACCCACACACACGAGCTAAAACTCAACGATACTAGTCCTCACAGCACAACACAACCTCATCGGCTGTCTACAAACATAAACTCAGAAATCTCGTCTCCCTTCACATGTGATAACCCACAAGTATAGGGGATCACAACAGTTTTGAGGGTAGAGTATTCAACCCAAATTTATAGATTCGACACAAGGGGAGCCAAAGAATATTTGAAGGTATTAGCAGCTGAGTTCTCAATTCAACCACACCTAGAGATTAATTATCTGCAGCAAAGTGATAAGTAGCAAAGTAGTTTGATAGTTTTGATATTAGTGACAGCAGCAATAGTAATAGAAACAGTGATAGCAGTAATTTTGTAGCAAGTGTAACAGTAGCAGCAGCAGTGCTAACTTAGCATGATCAATATGAGACAAATTTGTAGACATTGGATCGGTGATTTTTTGGATGATATTCATCATGTGACATTTATAACCTAGGGTGATTTGGCACTAGCTCCAGTTCATCGATATAATGTAGGCATGTATTCCGTAAATAGTCATACGTACTTTATTAAAAGAACTTGCATGATATCTTTTGTCCTACCCTCCTGTGGCAGCGGGGTCCATAGTGGAAACTAAGGGATATTAAGGCCTCCTTTTAATAGAGAACCGGAACAAAGCATTAACACATAGTGAATACATGAACTCCTCAAACTACGGTCATCACCGAGAGTGGGCCCGGTTGTTGTCACTCGGTGTCGGATCATAACCGTAGTAGGTGACTATAACTTGCAAGATCGGATCAAAAACATGGATATAATGATGAATTCATAAACGGTTCAGATCTGAGTTGATGGCTCTCGGGCCCAAAGTGACAAGCATGAAGCATAGCAAAGTCATAGAAACATCAATCTAAGAACATAGTGGATACTAGGGATCGGGCCCTAACAAAACTAACTCGATTACATGATGAATCATATCCAACTCCTCACTGACCAACGAGCCTACGAAGGAATTACTCACTCCCGGTGGGGAGCATCATGGAATTGGCAATGGAGAAGGGTTGGTGATGACAAAGAACGAAGACCCCCCTCTTCGGAGCCCCAAACGGACTCCGGAATTAGCCTCCCGAGAAAGAACAGGAGGTGACGGCGGCTCCATCTCGTAGATCACGATAATTCTTTCTCCCCGATTTTTTTCTCCAAAAATAGGAATTTATAGGATCAGGGTTGTTGTCTGCGGGGCCACCAGGTGGGTACAACCCACCTGGACGCGCCAAGAGAGGGGGCACGCCTTGGTGGGTTGTACCCACTGATACGTCTCCAATGTATCTATAATTTATGATTGTTCCATGCTATTATATATGATGTTTTGGATGTTTAATGGGCTTTATCATACACTTTTATATTATTTTTAGGACTAACCTATTAACCCAAAGGCCCAGCGCAGATTGCTGTTTTTTGCCCATTTCAGGGTTTCGCAGTAAAGGAATATCAAACGGAGTCCAAACGGAATGAAACCTTCGCGAGAGTTATTTTTGTAACAATATCAACACAGAAGACTTGGAGTACACGCGGGGGAACGAAGGAGGTGGCCACGAGGGTCCGGGGCGCACCCCCTCCTACAGGGCGCGTCCCCACCCTCGTGGGCCCCTTCTGGCTCCCCCGATGCCCTCCTTCCTCCTATATATACCCATGTACCTTGAAAACATCAAGGCAACAGAGAAAACCCTAATTCCACCACCGCAACCTTCTATTCCCGTGAGATCCCATCTTGGGGCCTGTTCCGGAGCTCCGCCGGAGGGGGGATCTTCCACGAAGTGCTTCTACATCAACACCATTGCCTCACCATGAGTTGTGAGTAGTTTAGCACAGACCTTCGGGTCCATAGTTATTAGCTAGATGACTTCTTCTCTCTTTTTGGATCTCAATACCAAGTTCTCCTCGGTCTTCGAGGAGATCTATTTGATTTAATCTTTTTGCGGTGTGTTTGTCGAGATCCGATGAATTGTGGGTTTATGATCAAGATTATCTATGATAAATATTGGGTTCTTTTCTAAATTCTTTTATGTATGATTGTAATATCCTTGCAGGTCTCTTCGAATTATCGGTTAGGTTTGGTCTACTAGATCTATAGTTCTTGCAATGGGAGAAGTGCTTGGCTTTGGGTTCAATCTTGCGGTGTCCTTTCCCAGTGACAGCAGGGGCAGCAAGGCACGTATTGTATTGTTGCCATCGAGGATAAAAAGATGGGGTTTATATCATATTGCTTGAGTTTATCCCTCTACATCATGTCATCTTGCTTAAAGCATTACTCTGTTCTTATGAACTTAATACTCTAGATGCATGCTGGATAGCGGTCGATGTGTGGAGTAATAGTAGAAGATGCAGAATCATTTCGGTCTACTTGTCACAGACGTGATGCCAATATATAATGATCATGCCTAGATATTCTCATAATTATTCGCTTTTCTATCAATTGCTCGACAATAATTTGTTCACCCACCGTAGAATTCTGCTATCATGAGAGTAGCCACTAGTGAAACCTATGGCCCCCGGGTCTATTCTCAACATATTAATCTACAATCTACTTTACTTTGTTGTTTTTACTTTCTGTTCTTATACCCAAAAATACCAAAAATATCAAACTATCCTATCTATCAGATCTCACTATCGTAAGTGACCGTAAAGGGATTGACAACCCCTTATCGCATTGGCTGCAAATTCTTATTTGTTTGTGCAGGTGCGAGGGACTCCCGCGTGGTCTCCTACTGGATTGATACCTTGGTTCTAAAAAACTGAGGGAAATACTTACGCTACTGTGCTGCATCACCCTTTCCTCTTCGAGGGAATACAATGTCGTGGTTCTAAGTATGACAGTACGAGTAGGGGGTACGAATGAGGAGGCAAGGCCCTAGCTATGGTGAAGTTGTACACAAGGTGTTTTACGAGTTCAGGCCCTTCTCGGAGGAAGTAACAGCCCTACGTCTCGGTGCCCGGAGGCGGTCGCCTGAAGTATGTATAGGTGTGTGTTACAGGGATGCGAACCCTTGTACTGGAGGAGGGGTGGCTTATATAGTGCGCCAAGACCCCAGCCATGCTCCACGTTACTAAGGGTTCAATGTACATAAAGGCGGACGTTACTGATAACGTCCGTAGTAAAGAGTAATAAAGGCATTCACTGCGGTGAGTAAATACCAGACCGTTGCTGTCCTAAGGGACTTTTGACCTTCGGGGGTCGAGTTCCTTTGACAGGTCGAGTGAAGTTGAGTCGTCTGGTATGTGGTGTTCAGTCGAGTGGGATGTCCTCTGGGGCCGTCTTAGTCGACTGTCCTTATCATCATTGGTTTTGTCTTTTGATCTTCTGGGGTAGTGACCTTGGGTGGGGTACCTTGGTCAGGCCTATGACCCTACCCTAGGTCTGTAACCTCATCAGTAGCCCCCGAATGGATTGAGGCTTGAGCAGGAGAGAGTGCTGAAGAGAGCCTTGGTTCGGGTTCGACGCCCCTAGGGTAGTCTTCTCCGAGCTTGTGGACCAGTCTGTTTTTTTCAATCTCGTCTTGGTCGCCTTGATCGATTCTGGAACTGTCGAGTGTGTTTGTTGTGTTACCCGTCGACTAAACCTTGCGCGAGGTGCCGAGCGCCATTGGCGTACGCAGTTTTCGGCGGGATTGGCTGTTTTCTGGTCGCCAGATTTCGCGGGATTTCGAAACTCGGGGAAGCCCGCGGGACGGGTCGTGCCGCGGCAATTGGATCGGATATGCTCGGGATGCCTTGATCCTCGCGCCGCCTTTTTCACCACGTATCGCGTCCGTGCCTGTTGCGGGATTTGATAGGATCGCTCGGGGCCACCAGTCAGTCACCCGACCGTGGTGCTATAAATGCGCGCCGAGCCCGAGACGAGGGCACTGTGCGCCCATTTTCTGTTCCTTCGCCTCCTCCTCTCCGCCGTGCCTCTGCTCCTTCTCCCTTTCTTCACAGCCAACGCGGGCTTGCGTGCCATGGGCAAAGACAAGACCGCGGCGATGGAGCGAGCGAAGAATGCGGCGACAGGGAAGGGGAAGCGGTCCGGGCTCCCTCCTGGTTGGATCCAGGGAGACTGGATCATGTCCACCATCACGGTGGAGGACATGGAGGAGCTGGAGGAAGAGGGGCTGGTCGCCCGCGGTTCTTGGCGGGTGCCGGAAGGCGAGCTCAAGCCCCGGCCGCGGGAGGGTGAGTGCGTCCTCCTCGCGACTCACGTCGACCGAGGTTTCTCCATGCCCCCGCACCCTTTCTTTCGCGCCTTCCTGATTTTTTACGGCGCCCAACTTCACTACTTCACGCCAACTCCATTGCCTTCCTTGCTGTGTTTATCTCGATGTGTGAGAACTTCCTCGGCTGTCGGCCGCACTGGGGTTTGTTCAAACATATCTTCACTTGTCGCTCGCAAACCGTCAAGAAGGTGAACCCGAATGACGAGAAGATGCACGTCCTCCAAGCGTGCGGCAGGCTAGGCATCCAGCTTAGTAATAGGAGCACCTTTCCTGCTATGATTCTTCCAGAGTCGGTTCGGGGCTGGCAGTCGACTTGGTTCTAGTATAAGGACAGTCCGACTCCTGGTCAGTCGACCGGGCTTCCTCCCTTCTCTCTTGGTCGAGCCAGCCAGCCTCCGTCATTGGTTGTGAGTCGGGCCGAGAGGGCGGAAGTGGACATGCTGGTGGAACGGGTCGTCCAATTGGTCCACGACGGGGTCACAGGGTTGGACCTGCTTGAGGTGTACCTCATGCAGAGGATCCAGCCTCTCCAGGCTCAAGACCACCCGATGTGGCTGTACTCTGGCGTCGACGACTCGTCACGAGTCCACCCAGAGGCAGCGGACGTGAAGTATGTGGCGCAGTGCCTGAAGTGCATCACGGGGAACAAAGACAACCCCAGGGGGTCCGGAAGGGTTCTCCCATTCGATGCCGACCATCTTCCTGACAAGGTCTGGTCTCGACTTCCGAGTGATGTTCCCGTTCTTTGCTCGCAGTTGTCTTGATGGGTCCGACTGACATTTGACTAATCCTTCTTTTCTGCAGATCTACACTGAAATGTACTCGGTTCCCAACGATGATCAGGTCCAGGAGGGCGAAGAGGGTGCAGGCGACGTCTCCGAGTGGAAGTCCGACGAAGAGACCGGAGATAAGAGCGAGGATTCCAGCAGCGGGGAGGAGGTCGAGTCACCTCCCCGCGGCGAGAAGCGCTCCAAGGAAAGGCACGACCCAGGGGTTGTGCGCTCTCGAGCGGGCCCCTCCGGTTCCCAGGTGCAAAAGCGGGCTCATACGGCCACTCCTGACCCATCCAAAAAGGCGCCCAAGCAGCCCAAGGTCACCACCGCCAAGCCCCGGAAGGCCCTGCCCAAGATCAAGGTGGATGTCCCAATCGCCTCCACGTAAGTGCTGTTCTACTTTATTTCTTTCTGCCTTTCGGAGGTCGACTCTGTCTTCGTCGACTCACATTCAAGGAAATTTCCAGTGCTGCTGCTTCAGTGACCTCGATGGATATCGACAAGGGTCTGGATGATGAGGAGACCACGGATGCCACTACGTCCCGCGCAGGTGCGAGTTGTAGATCGTGCTTCGCTTTTCGTCGGTTTTGAGCTAACGGTCGACTGAACTTCACCGTTGTCTGTTTTGAAGTGCCACGCCATGTCATAGAGCTCCCAGACGATGATTATGATCATGATGAGGAGCGCTCGGGAGTGGCTCGACGGCACACAGGAAGGAAGGGCCGAAAGGGGCCTTCTGGCTCTGAGGCCCAGCAACAAGAAGACGTGGCTCGGACTGCGGTCTCCTTCGCCGTCCCTGTGTCGACCATGTGCCCTTCTTCGCTGTCTGGAGGGGCAGTCGACCCAGCGCCTGCTCCAGCCATCGACCCAGCGCCTGCTCCGCCGTCTGTTCTCTTCTCCACCCATCGCATCCCGGAGGATCCCGTGGGCGTGGCTCAAGAAGCCGTTCGTCGGGCGAGGCTGATGATGGAGAGGACGAAGGCGGCGTACGAGGCTAGCATGGCTGCTTACGATGCTAGCTCAGCCCTTCGGACCAATGTACAGGTTTGTCTCTTCCGACGGATTTGCTGTATTGGTGTAGTCTTCAGTTTGAGAAATCTACTGCCTTGTTCGTAAGATGATGGTAGACCCACTAGGTGTGTTGTCTTGTTTGTTTTGTACTTCTCTTGAGCTCGGGATAGACTAATCTTGGTCGAGCGAGAACCAGTGGGGGCACGCTCGGTGCACCCACTGGGTGTAGCCCCTGAGACCATGGTCGACTGCTGGTAGTCGGCCATGGTCTGTTAATTGAACTTTTCCTCTTTGTGTCATTTTTTTGAGCTCGGGTCAGACTGATCTTGGCCAAGCGAGAACTAGTAGGGGCACGCTCAGTGCACCCACTGGGTGTAGTCCCCGAGACTGCGGTTGAGTGTTTGACTCGACTGTAGTCTTAGAGTTCTGATTTGTTGAGTTGATGCAGAGATCTTGTTAGTTCGGAGCCAAATTTGCGGATCTTGAGAAGAAGCAGGTCCAGCTCAATCTCGACTTGCAGCTGGCTCGGGACCACTTAAAGAAGACTCAGGATGAAGCAGCTGGTAATTATGCGAGCGACTCGTCGACTGACCTTTGATAAGTATGCTCTGTGTATCCTCATGTTCATCTGTCTAGTGACGTCTCTTGTAGACCAACTGAAGGCGGCCCTGGAGCAGAAGGACCTCGACTTGGCGGAGGCGCAACAGAGGGCACAGGAGAAAACCGAACTGGTGGAGCAGAAGCTAGCTTCAGTTGGGATGCTTGAGGCGGAGATCATCAGGTTGAAGAGTTCTCTCGACGCGGCTAACCAAGAAGTGACTCGACTGAAGGGTGCTAAGAACACCCTGAACGAGAAATACGAGGGCCTCTTCCAGAAAAAGAACGATCTGGAGGCTTATCTGAGCGATCTCACCAAGAAGTGGTATCTCGTGCTTGAAGGAATATCTCTTTTGCTCGGACTTAGTCGGATTGGTCGACCCGTAATTTGCTTGCTGACTCGACGCGTTCCTTGTTGTGTAGAATTCTGTCGCAACTTTGAAGAAGAGACTGGAAGGATCAAGCCCGGTCTGGACCCAGTCAATTCCATTGTCACGGACGAAGCTGCCATGAATATCTTGTGGTTGGAGTCCCGCCTTACCGCTGCCACGGGCTACCTGGGTCGGCTGAAATCAGTGATGCCTCGGATCGACGCCGCACTCTGGAGGGGTGTCGTGCAGGAGAACGACCTCGAGTCCTTGATGACTTGACTCAACAAGATCACAAGTCGAGTGCAGGAGTGGAAGAAGTCATATGCCCGCTGTGAAGCTGACGTGGCGCTATCCTTGGTCCGCGTGCACTGCAAGGACGTGAAGGAGAGGAGGATCGGAGCGCTCAAGGTCCCCAACACGAAGGAGCTCCAGTTCCAGTCATTCACGGAGACTTTCTTGGAAGCTGCCACCCGTATTGCCGATGGGATCGACCTGGACCAGTTTATTGCGCCTGCAAGCACGCCTCCTCCTTAGGAGTGAATGTACTTGCTACTTTGATTCAATTTGCCTCGAAATGCCGAGTGATCCATTAGTCAGTAAACTCTTGCGGGCTCGTGGCCCAGGTACTCTTGCCCGAATCTTGCGGGGCTTTTATCTGGATTTGATTCCTTATGCATCTGCTTGTTTTGCTTTCGACTCTTTCCGGTCATTTGGATTTGAGTCGACATCTTGATGGCGACGTTGTACTTGTGGCGGAGCTCGGAGGACAGAGTCATGCTGTACTTATGCCGCAGCTCGGAGGACCGAAGCTAAGCCTCCGAGTGAAAGGGTTGCTCTTCATTCGGAGTGGTTTTCGTAACTTAGGCGATTACAGGGTCGCAGATAAGCCCCCGAGTGAGAGGGTTGCTCTTCACTCGGAGTGGTTTTCGTAACTTAGGCGATTCCAAGCTACGTTGTACTTGTGGCGGAGCTCGGAGGACAGAGCCATGTTGTACTTATGACGCAGCTCGGAGGACCGCAGCTAAGCCCCCGAGTGAGAGGGTTGCTCTTCACTCGGAGTGATTTTCGTAACTTAGGCAATTACAGGGTCACAGCTAAGCCCCCCGAGTGAGAGGGTTGCTCTTCACTCGGAGTGGTTTTCGTAACTTAGGCAATTCCAAGCTACTTTGTACTTGTGGTGGAGCTCGGAGGACAGAGCCACGTTGTACTTATGACGCAGCTCGGAGGACCACAACTAAGCCCCCTAGTGAGAGGGTTGCTCTTCACTCGGAGCGATTTTCGTAAC
>LR738714.1:23638027-23701364 GCA_902687465.1 Secale cereale | reverse complement strand
ACGTTGTACTTGTGGCAGAACTCGAAGGACAGAGCCACTTTGCACTTATGACGCAGCTCTGAGGACCGCAACTTAGCCCCCGAGTGAGAGGGTTGCTCTTCACTCGTAGTGATTTTTTTAACTTAGGCGATTACAGGGTCGCAGCTAAGCCCCCGAGTGAGAGGGTTGCTCTTCACTCGGAGTGGTTTTCGTAACTTAGGCGATTCCAAGCTACGTTGTACTTGTGGCGGAGCTCGGAGGACAGAGCCACGCTGTACTTATGATGCAGCTCGGAGGACCGCAACTAAGCCCTTGAGTGAGAGGGTTGCTCTTCACTCGGAGTAGTTTTTGTAACTTAGGCGAATCGGCTTCGCGGCTAAGCACCCACTAGGGGATTTTGAAAGCCAGCATCTCAGGAACCAACAATCATTAAGGGATCGTTGCAAACTTGTCTTTGAAACAAACTGGAAAATCTTTATTACAACTCGACAGTTCGAGTGTTTCAAGTGTAGAAGCGGTGAAGCAGGTCCGCGTTCCACGAACGAGGTTCATCTTTCTTCCTAGCGACGTTGTAGAGGTGATACGCTCCATTGTGCAGCACCTTGGTGATGATGAAGGGACCTTCCCAGGCTGGGGCGAGCTTGTGTGGCCGTTTCTTGTGCACTCGAAGAACCAGGTCTCCTTCCTGAAATGCTCGGCTTCGGACGTTGCGAGCATGGAATCGACGCATGTATTGTTGATAGATGGTCGACCGGATCAAGGCCATCTCACGTTCCTCCTCCAAGAGGTCGACTGCATCCTGACGAGCTTGCTCTGCTTCGGCTTCAGAAAAAAGTTCCACCCGGGGGGCGTTATCTAACAAGTCACTTGGCAGCACGGCTTCAGCTCCATAGACCATAAAGAAAGGGGTACGGTCAGTCGACCGGTTTGGAGTTGTCCTCAGACCCCATAAGACAGACGGTAGTTCAGTCACCCAAGCCCCGGCGGCATGCTTAAGGTCACGTATGAGCCGCGGCTTCAGGCCTTGGAGAATCAAACCGTTTCCCCTTTCCGCCTGTCCATTCGACTAAGGATGTGTTACGGAGGCATAGTCGACTCGTGTTCCTTGAGAGGAACAAAAAGCTCTGAATTCATCCGAGTCAAAGTTGGAGTCGTTGTCCGTGATGATGCTGTGGGGGACTCCATATCTGAATATCAATTCCCTGATGAAGCTGATGGCGGTGCTCGACTCGAGGTTCTTGATGGGCTTAGCCTCAATCCATTTGGTGAACTTGTCGACTGCCACGAGCAGGTGAGTGAATCTGCTTCTGCCCGTTTTGAAGGGGCCGACCACCAAGCCCCAAATGGCAAAGGGCCAAACTAGTGGAATGGTCTTCAGGGCAGACGCTCGCTTGTGGGACATGTTGGAGTAGAACTGGGAACCTTCGCACTTATCCACAGTATCTTTGGCCATCTCGTTGGCCTGCGGACAATAGAACCCGGCTCGGTACGCTTTGGCCACTATAGTCCGAGAGGAAGCGTGGTGGCCACAAGTCCCCGAGTATATCTCATTCAGAATCAGTCGACCCTCCTCTAGGGTGATGTTGCTCTGAGCGACTCCGGTGACACTTTCTCCGTAGAGTCGACCCTGAATGATGGTGAACGCCTTGGATCGCCGGACGATCTAGCGCACTTCTTCTTCATCTTCTGGGAGTTCTTGCCTGAGCAGATATGCCATGTATGGCACAGTCCAGTCGGGCGTAATCACTAAAACCTCCATGATCAGGTCGACCACTGCGGGCACTTCGACTTCAGTCGGATCTGACGCACTGACTGGCTGCGGGGGTTCCTCCATGAAGGGGTCTTCTTTGACTGAGGGGTTGTGCAAATGTTCCAGAAACACATTCTTGGGTATAGGCTTCCAAGTCAACCCAATTTTTGCGAGATCATCAGCAAGCTCATTCTTGGCTTTGGGCACGTGATGGAGCTCTAAACCTTCGAACTTCTTTTCAAGCTTCCGTACTGCACTGCAATAACTTGTCATTGCCAGGCTCCTGACGTCCCATTCCTTCATCACTTGGTTCACCACTAAGTCTGAGTCGCCGTAGACCATAAGGCGACGGACGCCGAGCAAGATGGCCATGCGCAACTGTACAAAAGTGCTTCGTACTCAGCCTTGTTGTTCGATGAGTCAAAGTGGATTTGAAGGACGTAATTGAGCTTGTCCCCCCTGGGAGATACCAGGACCACTCCTGCGCCAGATCCGTTCAACATCTTGGATCCATCAAAGACCGTAGTCCAGTGATCCGACTGAACCTGAGTCGGCAGCCCTTTGTTCTATCCACTCGGCCATGAAATCTGCTATTGCCTCAGACTTGATGGCTTTCTTCACTTCGAACTTGATATCTAAGGGAAGAAGTTCAATCGCCCATTTTGCCACTCGACCGGTTGCGTCTTGGTTGTTCAAAATCTCTGACAGAGGGGCGTCGCTGACGACTGAGATTGTATGATCCGAGAAGTAGTGGGCAACCTTCTTTGCGGTCAAGTAAATCCCGTACACAAGCTTCTGGTAATGCGGGTACCTTTGCTTGGAGGGAGTCAAAACTTCGGATATGTAATAGATTGGGCGCTGGACTTTGTAGGCCTTGCCTTCTTCTTCCCGCTCGATCGTGAGTACAGTGCTGACAACTTGTCCGGTGGCTGCAATGTATAGTAAGAGAGGCTCTTCACTGACCGGGGCATCAAGCACCGGCTAGGTGGACAGCAGGGCTTTGAGCTCTTCAAACGCTGCTTCGGCTTCGGAATTCCACTTGAACTTTTTTGATTTCTTCATCAGTCGGTAGAGAGGTAATGCCTTCTCATCGAGAGGAGAAGTGAATCGACTCAATGCGGCCAAGCAACCAGTAAGCTTCTGGACGTCGTGTACATGCTCGAGGCGTTTCATTCGGAGGATGGTGCCGACCTTTTCTGGGTTGGCGTCGATTCCTCGTTCGGAAACGAGGAAACCGAGTAACTTGCTGCCCGAAACTCCGAACGTATACTTCAATGGATTGAGCTTGATATCATAGCTTCTCAAATTTGCGAATGTCTCAGCGAGGTTAGTCAACATGTTGGAACCTTTCCACGACTTGACCACAATGTCATCCATGTATGATTCGACGTTCAGACTGATTTGCTTCAGCAGGCACTTCTGGATCATGCACATGAAGGTAGCGGCGGCATTCTTGAGACCGAAAGGCATGGTGACATAACAGAAACACCCGAGCAGGGTGATGATAGCTGTCTTGATTTCATCGGGCCCAAACAGTCGGATCTGATGGTACCCGGAATATGCGTCCAGAAAGGACAAACGCTCACATCCCGCAATCGAGTCAACTATCTGATCGATGTGGGGGAGAGGAAAATGATCCTTCGGGCAGGCCCGATTGATATGCTTGAAATCGATGCACATGCGGAGAGACTTGTCCTTCTTGGTGACCATGACGACATTGGCGAGCCACTCGGAGTGGTAGATCTCACGGATAAACTCAGCTGCCAGAAGCCGAGCCACTTCTTCGCCAATTGCTTTTCTCTTCTCGGCAGAGGACCGACGGAGATGTTCCTTCACGGGCTTCGCTTTTGGGTCGACTCGCAAATGGTGCTCAGCCAGTCCCCTGGGTACACCTGGCATGTCTGATGGTTTCCATGCGAAGATGTCCCAGTTCTCACAGAGGAACTGAATGAGCGCTTCTTCCTATTTGCTGTCAAGTGTAGTGGAAATGTGGGTCGGTGCTGCATTGGGGTCGGTGTGGTGGATGTGCACGGGCTTCGTCTCCCCAGCCGACTGGAAAGCTGACTCAGAAGCCGGCTTCTTGGCCCGCAGCAGGTCACTCGGATCCACGTTTTTCTGGTACTCCTCCATCTCTACTGCTGCCATCTGCTCGTCAGCGATCTTCGAGCCTTTCTGGAAGCATTCTTCCGCTTTCTGACGGTTCCCCGTGACGGTTATAACGCCGTTGGGTCCCAGCATCTTCAGCTTGAGGTATACATAACACGGTCGAGCCATGAACCTGGGGTAGGCGGGCCTACCCAGAATGGCATGATAAGCGATGTTGAAGTCCACCACTTCAAACGCCAGCTTCTCTTTGCAAAAATTCTTCGAGTCGCCAAAGACTACATTGAGTGCGATTTGGCCAAGTGAGTCGGCCTTCTTCCCGGGGATGACCCCGTGGAACCTCATGTTGCTTTCACTCAGCTTGGACATCGGGATGCCCATATCCCGGAGAGTTGCTGCATACAGGATATTCAAACCACTGCCTCCATCCATCAGGACCCTGGTCAGACGCGTGCCTTCGACCACTGGGTCGACCACCAGTGCTTGCCGCCCAGGGGTAGCAATGTGCGCCGGGTGATCAGACTAGTCGAATGTGATGGGGGTCTTGGACCACTTCAGAAACGTGGTTGTTGCCGGGGCAACCATGTTGACTTCTCTGTTAATGACTTTTAGTCGACTTTTGCTTTCGACGTCTGTGAAGATCACCAACGTGGAGTTAATATGGGGGTAACCTCCATCCCCTTCCTTGTCCTCGGTCTCCTCTGATTCCTTTTCCTTCTCGGTCGACTGATCTTTCTGGAAGTTCTGGATCAGGAGCCGGCACTGTCGAGTGGTGTGCTTGGGATATACCAAGTTTCCCTCTTCATCTTTCTTCGTGTGAATAGGACACGGTTAGTCGAGTACATCATTCCCAGCTTGATCCTTTACTTTCTTGGGGACCCAGGGCCCCTTGGGATTTCCTTTGCCCTTCCCTTGGTTGACCACTGCAGCTTCGCCCTGAGCGGCTGGCTCGGCCTTGCGCTTGGGCTTCCGATTGGAGTTCTGATCATCTTGTTCGACTGGTTTTTTGCCACGGCGGAGTCGATCGGCCTCTACGCCGTTAGCATACCGACTAGCAATCTCCATCATCCGGGACAGGGACATATCGCCCGTTCGACCAAACTTCAAATTCAGCTCTCGGTATCGCACGCCCTCCTTGAAGGCGCAAACTGCTTGGTGCTCAGACACATTTTCCACCGTGTGATGCAAGGTGGTCCATCGCTGTATGTAATCTCTCAAGGTTTCATTCGGCTTCTGCACGCAATGTTGAAGCTCCGCGAGACCAGCAGGCTGCTTGCAGATGCCCTCGAAGGTCCGAATAAACACTCGGGCCATCTCCTCCCAACTGTAAATGCTCCCAGGGGCCAACTGATTGAGCCACGCCCGAGCTAAACTGCCCAGCATCAGAGGAAGGTGCTTCATGGCTATGTCGTCATTGTCGCCCCCAATCTGCACAGCCACTCGGTAGTCCTCGAGCCAGGTGTCTGGTTTTGACTTGCCAGTGAACTTATTTACCCCTGCTGCCAACCTGAAGTTCGGGGGGATCTCAGCGGCCCTGATGGCGCTGGTAAAACACTCGGGCCCAGAGACGGACGCTCGGCTTCCATTCGGATGATCTCTGCCTTGCTCTTCTATGAACGCCCTGTTCCGGTCGACTAGCCCCTACACAAGGATAGACCTTGCATCTCGGGGAATCCTCTGCTCGTTGTCGCACAAGCGCCTGCCTTTGTGCCGCCTGGGCGAGAACGATCCGCTTCCCGGAGGAGGCGTAGGCACTCGACGGCGGTCGTGATGACCGGGTCGATGGTCATATTGCTCGTCATTCCGACCCAGATGCCGGTCTTGCCATGGGCCACTATCCTCACGCCTTGGGGGCAATCTTGGACTGTGGGCTGACCAAACGGTGTCTGCAGCCACCGATCTGCTGTGAATGCTGTTGCGCGACTGGGAAACAGCCGCGTTTTGCTCCTCAGCCGTCCGCAGCAACGCCCGGATCTGCTGAAGGCCTCTCCCAGCCTCCGACTGAGATGGTTGAATAGACTCCGCATTGCGAGCCGCGGCTTCAAGGTTCTGGACTGGTATGCGGAACACCTGAGTCTCGCGCGGGTGCGATTGCCGCGGTCGTCGACTGGACTCGGGGACCAGTCGGTGGGCCAATTCGTCGAGTGCGCGCTGGATATTCTCCAAGCGCGCGCGTTCGGCCATGGTGGCCAAGAACGTGGCCTCGAGGGCCAGAGCCAATAGAGTGTCCCCCACGATGGGGGTGAAGAGCGTGTCTTCATTGCGGCGGTAGAGCTCGTCCCTCTGCTCGGCAGTGAGGGGTTGAGGAATGTATCTGTCGTTGTCGTATGAATGGCCGCCACCGCTGCCGCCGTCGCCACCGCAAGGAAAACCCTGCGGGCTGTGGTGTGAGTCGACCATCAGGACATCCGCTATGGGATCGCTGCTCCCGCACTCGAAAACTGAATCCACGAGCTCGACCAGCCCATAGAGGTAACCGTCGGGCTCGATGGCCGCGACCTGAGGGGTGGCCGCCTGGCGGGCCACTGCGTGTCTCACCCACCGCTGGAGCCATGAGTGACCGGATCGCTTGCGACGGTGTCCGGCGGGGATGGAGGACGATGTAGGAACCGGCAGGTACGGAGTCGACGGCTGCCGAAGGAGGATGCCGCAAGCGCTGGCGCGGAAGTGCGCAACCCCGCAGACGGGCAGCCTCTCGACGTCAAGAGGAGCCTCCTGGAGCCAAGCGGAGTCGTCGGCGAGGAAGATGAGCGCGCCGAGTCGGATCTCGCTGCCCAACGCCAGACCACCGTCGGAAACCATGACGAAGAAGGTCAGGGAAAAGATTGCAACCTCACCAGAAGTCGCTAAGATGCCTTGCCCCACGGTGGGCGCCAACTGTCGTGGTTCTAAGTCTGACAGTACGAGTAGGGGGTACAAATGAGGACGCAAGGCCCTAGCTATGGTGAAGTTGTACACAAGGTGTTTTACGAGTTCAGGCCCTTCTCGGAGGAAGTAAGAACCTTACGTCTCGGTGCCCGGAGGCGATCGCCTGAAGTATGTATAGGTGTGTGTTACAGGGATCCGAACCCTTGTACTGGAGGAGGGGGTGGCTTATATAGTGCGCCAAGACCCCAGCCATGCTCCACGTTACTAAGGGTTCAATGTACATAAACGCAGACATTACTGATAACATCTGCAGTAAATAGTAATAAAGGCATTCACTACGATGAGTAAATACCAGACCATTGATGTCCTAAGGGACTTTTGACCTTCGGGGGTCGAGTGCCTTTGACAGGCCGAGTGAAGTTGAGTCATCTGGTATGTGATTTTCAGTCGAGTGGGATGTCCTCTGGCGCCATCTCAGCCGACTGTCCTTATCATCATTGGTTTTGTCTTTTGATCTTCTGGGGTAGTGACCTTGGGTGGGGTACCTTGGTCAGGCCTATGACCCTACCCTAGGTCTGTAACCTCATCATACAACGCAAGCTCGAGAAGTAGCAAGACGAATTTCTGGCGCTGTTGCCGGGGAGGCTTACACAATAGTCATATACAATGGACGGACTTGAGTGTGATGTGGTCCCTATGTCGGTGTGCCACCTTCTACTTGGACGACCATGGCAATACGATCGTGGAGTCACACACAATGGACGGACCAACCACTATAGCTTCAAGATGAAGGGCAAGGAATTCGTGCTACGTCCCATGTCAGCAAGTCAAGTAGCCGCCGACAAATACTTACCTACCAACCATCGTGGAGAGAATGGTGAGAGAGTGAGTGTAACACTCCAAAATTTTGGACTTGGGTTTTCTTCCAAAACTTTTGGCCTTTTGGAAGGGGGTTGTTTGATCTTCTCTTAAGACCCTTCTAAAATCTCTTCTGGCCAAAGTTTGTGTGTTTTTCTCAAGCTTGGTTTTGGTCTTGAAAGTTTCTTCTTGTGTTAGCTCAACACAAGTTTTTTTTCTTAGGGATTTGTTTGATTCTTTTCCTTCATGATTTAAACTTCTCAGGTTTAACCTTGGGCTTATCTTCCTCTCCAACCTTCATCTTGCCATGACTCCAACAGAAATATTTCTCTCCAAGACCTCCTCTACACCTTAGGACAAGTCTCTCATCAATTCCAGTGAGTTTCAACCTTATTGGAATTTTTTCTCTATTTATTTTACTCCTAAAACAATTTCTGTCCATTAAAGTGAACCTTGGTGATTTACAAAGGAACCACCATGTCCACCTTGTTATTTGATTCCAAACTAACTTCCCTAGATAGTCCTTAGTACCCAAAACCTAAATCCATCTTGTTTCACTGGTCCATAGTTCAAAATTTTCAAATTTCACTTGCTGCAAGTTTGGACCAGATTTGCAAAATTTGGTGAAATTCATATTTATCTTCTTCCAAAAATTCTGTGAAAATTCAGGCAGCCTCTAGATGCATCAAGAGGCCACTCCACCAAATATCAGCCCCAGAAACTTTTCCCACATGCCAGAATCATTTCATCGAACACCTGGCATACACTATGCTGTCAGTTTCAGAAACTGCTAACTGAAGATTCACTGTCGACAGTGCAGTTCGTCAGTTCGTCAGAGCCGCAGCGTCAATCTCGCCAGTACCCGCCTTGGATCGATGCTCATTGCACCTCCTTCTTATCCAGCACGCCGCACGCTTGCTTGGCTGCTTCCGGGCGTCGGTGGCGCCCTGGCCCGACCCCGCCGGCGCCATCCGCGGCGACAGGACCTCCCGTGGCGGCTGACATAAGGCATCCTACGGCTTGACGCCGTTTAGCACTGCCCAAACCATCCGAGAGCTCCGCGTGGCCTACTCCACCCCAGCGCACGCCTGCAGCACCATCGCCATGGCCTGGCGCGCACATAGCGCGTTCTCTGCCGCCGACGTGCCGCACGGCCGTTCCGTCGAGGGCAGCCCGTAATCACTCCTCCCCTGCTGAGTTAGGCACGGGAGTGGAACTAGTACATCTCCTAGTCGATGCTCAAGCCCCTAAACTCACCATCCAGCCACTGTGCCGCCGTAATCGCTCGCCGGACTTATCCCGTTCACGGCAACCGCCTCGGGCCGGCTATATAAAGCGCCCCCGAGCTCGCTCTCGAGCCCGCACACCTCCACCATCTCCCTAGACCACGCCTAGCCTCTGGAAGAGCCTCGAGAGGCCCTTCTTCCTCAGCTCCGGCCAACTCCGTCCGCCTCGGGCTCCAACAGCGTTCTCTCCGGAGCTCTCTTCGACGAGGCCCACGACCACCCGAGCCGCCGTCCGCCGGAGACAGGGTCGCCGTCGACGTGGGGCTCACCGACGCTCAACTCCACCACCAATCGACGCGGAAGAACACCAGGAAGCTATACCGAAGGACGTGACAGAGCCGCAAACCTCACCAAGTTGGACTCCGACTACTCCAAACCAGGCAAGCATGTTTGAACCTTTGATATGATGGATGTGTTGCATGTTTGCTCGAGTAGTTCTTTTCATAAGCATGGTTATATAAACATTTGTGTATGGTTATATTCCATGCAAGCAAGCTTCGGGTGAGCCCCGTATGATTATGATTGAACCACCCCGATCATGTGGTGACATGATGGGTGGAGTACTGGTATTGTTGAAGCATGCCAGTAGTTGGTTAACTTAGTATCCGTGTGGATCGAGTCATGATCCCGCTTATCTCCTTTTTGGTACTGTCATATGCCATCTGTTGTGATTGTGGTCTAGTCGGTTGTAAACCACTTTCCGAGTACACACCAAGTAGAGGGGCCGGGATGAGGGTTCCATGGCCCTGGATTAAAGCCCGTCATCCAGTCAGGGGGCATGGGTGTTTCCGGTTGGGACCGAGAGGGGGGCACCCCTTAGAGCGCGCATATATAAATTTGATCCCATGCTATTCGAGGTTGTAGCCTCCCCGTCTTAAAGTTTTTTGTGAACATTGTCACGGGTGATTCCGGACAGTAGGATGTGAAATGGGTGTGTACTGGTCAGTTGGGTTTCTGCTAAAACACCGTAGACGGAACTAGTCCATGTGGCTAGTAGAATCCGTTGGCTATGATTTAATAGTACAAGCTCTGCAGAGTTAAATCCTTCAAGTAGCCATGTCTATGGCCTAGGGTCAATCTTTGTGTCAACCCGGTGACCGTCTTAGTAAATTCTTGATAGTAACAAGAGTAGTGACTTTTTTTTAAGTTCATTTGGTAGATGAACTAACCAATTATCTCTGCACTGATTTACTTCCTGAAGTATTTCAACGTTATACTATTGTTATTTATAAGCCCTTTAGGTGATGTCGCTCAGATGTCCGACTGTGGCATTCTTGTTATTTATAAGCCCTTTATGTGATGTCGCTTAGACGTCCGACTGTGGCATTCTTGTTATTTATAAGCCCTTTATGTGATGTCGCTCAGACGTCCGACTGTGGCATTCTTGTTATTTATAAGCCCTTTATGTGATATCGCTCAGACCTCCAACCGAGGCATTCTTGTCATTTATTTTCGCTATAAGCCCTTTATGTGGTGTCGCTCAGACGCCCGACTGTGGCATGTTTTCGTATTATTATTTCCGCACGAGGCATCACTCAGACACTCGTTTGGTTTCCTTTTATTTCTCTTATGGATTTCGGGAGGATTACCGCCCGACTTCTAATTATTACATACGACACAGGAATATATTTATCCGGTTGCATTTTGCTAGAATACTCACATGCATCATGTTGGCATTTATTATATCTTAAGTCCGAACTGTCTTGCGAGTACATTCAAAGTACTCACCTGGCTTGTTGATTTGGCCAGATGTGGACGAAGGCGATCTCATGGATGAAGAGTTCGATAGCGAGTCCGACATCTAGTGGAGTCCCAGTCAGTCTCTTGCGATCCTGGAGTTGATCACTGTTATATAACCGCTTCCGCCTACCACCAAATAAATTCATCGGGTTTCACTCCGACACTCGATGAACTGTAACATATTGGAGTCACGTCACCCACTACACTGTGACATATCCACCACCTTTTTATTACGAGTTAATAGTATGCCACCCTGCCATTGTGTCATATCCGCCTTTATGTACTATATTGGCGTACTTGTAATAAATTGTTGAGCCATCTGAGCTCAACCTTGTATAATTATTCAGTATTCTGGAATTCTGTATCAAGGAATTGTCTATCAGCAAGAAGTATTCTTCCCTGCTGGTTTAATTAAAAGGTCGGTCTTTCGGTAATTGTTTTACTGAAAAACCGGTCCTGACAAACTTGGTACCAGAGCCAGGCTGACTGTAGGAAGCCACTAGGTGCGCTCGCTAATCGGTTATTAGCGTAATAATTGCTATTCAGCATTTTTACATCTGTAGCAATTTTCTGTTAGTCATCTTAAATTTATGACTTGACTATTCAGAATTTTTATCTACTTTTGTATGTGGCCAGCAACGACTGTGATGCACAAGTGTTCGCCAACATTCCTGAGGGGTTTGTCAAGCTCCTCTTCACCATCACCAAAGTCGCAATTGGGCCATCAACCCGTCCAGAGTTTACACTCTACCGTCACAAGCTCAACGACAGCGTGTCAATGCACCAGGCCGTGGTGCACTTCAAGGGAGGGCATTCTGAAGCGCGCCGCCTCCGATTTGTGGGCAGAGCCATGCCTACGGAGAGGCATGCCATGCAAATGGCTGCCCGTGAGGCGATAGCTCGTCTCCGGGACATCCTTCCTTGAATGAAGACTCGTCGCTACCGTTACCTCCCATGCCACGTGCCCTACACGTGCCACTATGCGTTTGCTTGCGCAAATGGGGAACGTGATGAAGCCATCGAATCAATGGTTGAGTACCTCAAGGCACTTGAGGCAGCCTTTGATAATCTTGTGGATGACTTGGTGGCTGCTCGTATGGACTTGGTCCAGAGTGGCTCCGCCAACAGGAGGGAGCTACTCCATACTGCGCCACCAATGACGTTTGTCTCGTCCGCCGCATCCTATGCACCTTCCATCTTAGCCACCGTTCGTCGTCTGCCTACCACTGAGGAATTTGACCAGGTCATTGCTCCTACCCCAGTCAGAGCCGCACCACCTGCCACACCCGCTTCAACACCTCGTACCCACACTCCGCGCCTGGAGCCTATTAGTGAGGAGGAAGTTGAGTCTCCATCACCACTGGGCCTTACCCTTGGTAGGCCAAGGGAAATCTTCAACATCTCCGACTAGTGCGCCTGTCCGCGAAGTGTTATGCTCACTTGTATGATATATGTGTTATGTAAAATAGGTTTATGGGAGTAGTATGTTTGCGCATCATGTAGGATCTTGGAGGAGTGCACTAGCATAAATATCAGGCCAGGAATGTGTACGCGCATCCTGAGTGACGTATGTATAATTAGAACCCGCATGCAAGATATGTACTAAGCGGTCCTTCTCCGTGCGCAATCAAGCAGTTTATTTTAAAAATCTCTTTGGAGCTCATGTTTGTTGCTTTTGCAAATCTTGGTTTATTTTGCTGCCCGGTTCTTCTCATGATTTCTGCAATAATACCCCAGAGTAAGAAATGACTCATCCCTGGACGCGTTCCATGCCAAGTCCGCCAGAGGAAAATTATGGCACACAGATAGATAACAATTTCACACAAGGGCAGTCAAGTCAGCAGGGCAGCGAAACAACATTTTCTCAAGTATGCCATCTTTACGAGCAAAGTCAGCAACAGCACCAGGAAATGATGAACCATGTCATTAACATGGGAAATCACCGTGACCCATACCAGCAGCACTCAAAATTGTCTGAATTTCAGAAGACACGTCCGACAACGTTTTCGCACACAGACAAACCTCTTGAGGCCGATGATTGGCTTCGAGATATTGAAAGGAAATTAATTGTGGCACAATGCTCAGACCGTGAAAAGGTACTTTACGCACCACATTATCTTACTAGAGCAGCCGCGTCATGGTGGGAAAATTTTCTGCTTATGCACCCCAACATAAATGATATCACCTGGGAAGATTTCAAAGAAGGCTTTCGTGGGGCGCACATCCCTAAGAGCATTATGAAGATCAAGAAGAGAGAATTTGATGACCTCAAGCAAAGGGCCATGACAGTACCTGAGTACAACAGTCAGTTTATGCAACTATCCCGTTATGCCAACGAAGAGCGTATGACTGAAAATAAGAAGATGGAAAAATTCCTAGACGGACTGGCACCAGCACTTAAATGCCAGTTGGTCGTACACACTTTTCCAGATTTCAAGACACTGGTGGACAAGGCTATTACATTGGAAAATGAACGTCGCAGTCTGGAAGACCTTCGCAAGAGAAAAAGGGATCAGACCAACCACCCTCGCAACAACAGGAATAAGATAAATTTCCTGAAAAATGGGGCTAGCAAACCCACGACAAATGACACACGTCCAAGCAAGAATTTTCACACAAGGGATAAGGATTTTACGTATCACCCAGGTGTTACTTGCTACGCATGTGAAGAAGAGGGACACTATGCTAAACAGTGCCCAAAGCCAAGAAACTCAGCATCGAAGCCTAACAGCAATGGAAACAATTCCGCACCCAAGCGTAACAACTTCAACCCCAATAACAACCACAAGAAAGGCCACCTGAACCATGTGACCAAGGAGCAAGCACAGGATGCCCCGGATATCGTACTCGGTACGTTCACTGTCAACATAATACCTGCCACGGTTTTGTTTGATTCTGGAGCTTCTCATTCGTTCATTTCGAAGAGTTTTGCTTTGCAACACGGTTTTTCAATACTTCCCTTGGGAAAATCGATGACCATCAAGTCCCCCGGAAGTAAGCAGATCACTTAGAATTACTGCCAAGGTTTGACCATTGAAATTGAAGGGTTAAAGTTTCACGCAAACCTCATCATGTTAGAAAACAAGGGACTGGATGTTATCCTGGGTATGGACTGGCTAGCCACCAATAAAGGATTTATCGACTGCTTCAACCGGACTGTGATTCTTACTCATCATCACGGAAAGACAATAAGAGTCGCAGCTCAAGAAATACCTGTATCGCGGCAACCAAAATTAAACAAGGTAGACACTTCTGAGTTAAGCAAAGTTCCAGTTGTATGTGAATTCCCAAACGTATTTCCCGAAGAACTACCAGGCATGCCACCAGACAGAGAAATATAATTTATTATTGAATTAGCGCCTGGAACCACCCCCATATACAAGAAGCCATACAGAATGGCACCATCCGAGTTGGTTGAACTGAAGAAACAAATAAAGGAATTGCTGGACAAAGGATTTATACGGGCCAGCTCCTCACCTTGGGGTTCGCCGGTTTTATTTGCCAAAAAGAAGGATGGAACTATGAGGTTGTGTATAGACTACCGAGCGCTCAACATGGTCAGAATCAAGAACAAATATCCGATGCCACGGATAAATGATTTATTTGACCAGCTCGCGCAAGCCAAGGTTTTCTCAAAAGTTGATTTAAGGTCAGGTTATCATCAATTAAAAGTACGAATAGAAGATATCCCGAAAACATCATTCACCTCCAGATACAGACTTTATTAATTTACAGTAATGCCGTTTGGACTGACCAACGCCCCCGCATATTTCGTCCACCTCATGAACAAAGTATTTATGAAATTCATGGACAAATTTGTGGTGGTATTTATTGATGATATCTTGGTATATTCAAAGACACCGGAAGAACATGTTGAACACCTCCGCAATGTACTGGGAGAATTAAGGAAACACTAACTCTACGCCAAATTCAGCAAATGTGAATTTTTGTTGAGGGAAGTGGGTTTCCTAGGACACGTATTGACACAAGAGGGAGTTGCTGTGGACCCATATAAAGTCAAGGCTGTACTTGGTTGGAAGTCACCAACCAATGTAACGGACATACGAAGTTTCCTCGGTATGGCTGGATATTACAGAAGATTTATTGAAGGATTCTCCACCATAGCCAAACCAATGACACAGTTACTCAAGAAGGATAAGAAATTTGTGTGGACCGAAGCATGTGAGAAAAGCTTCCAGGAACTCAAAAAGAAATTAACAACAGCCCCAGTATTGGTTGTACCAGACATACACAAGAGTTTTGAAGTATATTGCGACGCATCCCGAAAAGGCCTCGGATGCGTACTAATGCAAGAAGGCAAAGTACTCGCCTACGCTTCCCGGCAACTGCGGAAACATGAAGAAAATTATCCTACTCACGATTTGGAGTTGGCAGCAGTCATTCATGCACTCAAGGAGTGGAGGCACTTTTTGCTTGGGAATCGCTGTGAAATATATACGGACCATAAGAGCCTTAGATATATTTTCACGCAGCCGGAACTCAATTTACGACAACGACGCTGGCTGGAACTGGTAAAGGATTATGACGTTGGCATCCACTATCACCCAGGAAAGGCAAACATGGTAGCAGATGCTCTCAGCCATAACCCCAGCCCGAACAACGGCAGCCTACAGAACCTGAGATCCGAATTTCAGCGAGAATTCGCCAAACTCAACCTAATGATGGTCACTGAAGGCGAAGTGTCAAATCTGGAAATACGGCCTACACTAATAGAACAAATAAAGAAGGCTCAGCATGGACACCCCAGCATCGAAGGTGTAAAAAGAAAAGTAAGTCAGGGCAAGGCCTCAGAATTCACCATAGACAGTGAGGGAATATTATGGTTCGGAGACAGACTTTGCGTACCAAATAGCAACGACCTTAAACAACAAATTCTAGCAAAAAGCCACACTGCTCCATACTCAATCCACCCTGGAGGGACAAAAATGTACAAGGACATACAGGAAAGATTTTGGTGGCACGACATGAAGAGGGATATAGCCACATATATTTGTCGGTGTACAAAAAGAGGGGTACACTTTTTGTACCCCTATGACTGTGCACGGGCAGTCTGAGCCACGGCGCCATCGCACCAAGCCTGGCAAGGGAGGCAAGCCGGGGCAAGACTGAAGCTTGATGAAGGCCGGAGCGACGCCAAGAACAAGACCACGAAGAGCAAGGGGATGAAGCGGTTACCCCCGGCAAGATCCTTGCCGGGGCCGGCTCTGTCAGCCCCGGCAAGACCCTTGCCGCAGCAGCTCGCCCCCCGCCTACGGAGCGAATCACCCTTGAGTCCACCACCCCGATGGGGGAGGATTCGGGAGATATCCCCGTGATGGCATGCAGATCTTTGTGAAGACCTTCAAGATCAGATGCAAGGTAAGAAGACGACGACCCTTGGCGGGATCCGAGCTAAGGAGGTCCACAAGGCCCCCGGCAAGCACCTTGCTGGGGATGACAGCAGGCGCGGCGGCAAGACCCTTGCTGGGTCCCCGACAAGGCCCTTGCCTAGGACATCCACAGGGCCACCATCAGGCTCGCACCAACTGGGTTTCCACTGACCCACGCAGCTGCCGACCCAACCAGCTGGACAGGCACCTGCGTGGCAACCCATAGATCTTCATGGAGACCCGCCGTTGCGCCACCTCAGCTGCCTGTCTGCCTACATGGCACCTCAGGCACCGCTGGCCAGGGCGCGTGTCAACACGAAGAGGAGCGGCGACGGACAAGACAGGCGTCTCCCCTCGTCCCCGATAAAGCAAGGACACCTAAGCAGGGCGCATTAAATGCACCTTGTCCTGTAATGCGAGGGATAACCTCGCATCACTGTACCCTTTCCACCTTCTGTGTGCCACTGTGGCAATCCCTTTTCCCTATAAAAGGAGGCCCGAGGTGACCAGGAGGGGGATTCGGCTTTTGGGAACCCCTCACGACTCTTTGGGAGCTCCTCGTTAGCCGAAGAACACCAACATATAATCCATCAAAGCAGGAGTAGGGTTTTACGCATCTTTGCGGCCCGAACCTGGGTAAAGGAGCCGTGTCCTGATCGTTAGATCCGCTCTTCTCATCAACCCCGCGCCCCGCAACCGTAGTAGGGATTCTTGTGATCCCATAGGTGTCGATCCAAATACACTGACATCTTTGGCGCGCCAGGTAGGGGGCGCGGTTGTGAGAATCGGCTTTAGTGGTTAGTTCGATGCTTCTGCATCATCATGGCGCCCAAGAAGAAGACGACGGTGGCGGTTGGCCAGTCGGAGGCCGGACAACCCATCCCGACGCGGGCGAGCAGTGGACCAGTCGCGGAAAGGACTCGGGGCGCTGCTCGCGAACACCAACGCCATCCCGATAGCCGGAGTTTGGGAGGTGGCGATGCCTGTGCGCCTGGTAACAGGCCGCACGTCGCCAGTTCCAGAGATGGATCCCGGCCCTCCGCGGGTGGCGCGAGGCCCTCCAAGGCCGCGGCCGGACCACCCGAGGGCGACGCGAGGCCCTCCAGAACTCCCACGCCGGCGCCAACAGCGCACTCTTCTCAAGCACCGTGTGACGAACGGCGTCGTCGTCCCGAACACCCCAGACGTCGCCATGGGAAGAGCCCTGAGCGCCGCTCCCGGGACGTAGAAGGCCTGCCTGCTCACCGAAGCGCTGGTGGAGACGATAGGCGATCGTGGGATCGTGATGGAGCTCCCCCTGACGTGGTCAGGGGTCGAAGCGCGTCACGATCCGTGCAGGTTTCGCTACCACCGACACCAGCCGAAGCTTTGGCGCGCACGCAGTTGCTCCTCGACTTTCCTCCCGTAACAAGGAAACTCGACGAATGGAGAGCCACCATCCGAAGCCTTGTCGCAGTCGCCAACAGGGACGACCTAAATCCAGCGGAGCTCCCGGGCCGACGCTCCGATGGGGTCCCACGCACCGTGGGCGGGAGAGCTGGCAGCGCTATGGTTACGGTGCATTCGCCTCCTCCTCCCCCAGTGTCACGTGCATCGACGCGTCAGGACGTCACGGGCGACGCCATCTCCATAGCGTCGTCCGACCCGCGGACCCGCGGCGACCAGCGTCAAGTTCTTCAGGAGCGAGCCCATGAAGACGCTCGAACCACCATCGAGCGCCGGCGCGAAACGCGCCACTAGTCAGACAGGCGAGCAGGGCCTGCTGCGGACCGCCCAGCACCGGAAAGCGCTGGAGGTCTACCTTACGAGGTGGGCTGTCCGGCTTTCACCCGTGAGCTACGGCAGTTCCAGTGGCCCTCTCACCGCACCTTCAAACCTGACGTTGGCGAGAAGTACAATGGCAAGACCCACCCATCGGAGTTCCTCAGCATCTACACCTTCGCGATGCAAGTTGCTGGGGCCCGCGACGATAAGGTGCTTGTGAATTACTTTCCGTTAGCTCTTAAACCTAACGCCATGTCGTGGTTGATGCACTTGCCAGTAGACTCTATTTCCTCCTGGTCCGACTTGTGCCATGAGTTTGTTGGCGCCTTTACCGGAGGCCATCAAGCGCATGGCCAAGCGAGTGACCTGCATGTCATACCCCATAAGGAAGGCGAGACTCTGTGCAAGTACATAAAGAGATTCAGCCGGGTACAGTACAATATCCCCGATGTTCACCCTACCGCCATCATCAGCGCGTTCCACCAGAACGTGCGCAACCGCAAGATGCGAGAAGAACTGGCGATGACCAAGGTGAAGGACATGGCAGAACTTTACGTTCTTGCGACAGATGTGCCCTGGCCGAAGAGGGAAGGAAGTACCCCGGCGAGAGCGCCGGTGCGGAAACCGACTCCTCGGATGAAGATATCGCTGTTCCAGCGAAGAAGGGCCGGAACCGTAATAGGAAGCGCAAGGGGAAGGCCGTGCTTGCCGTCGAGGGATCTGATGACGCCGGCTCCGCCAAGAAAACCAAGGCGGGTGACCCTGGCAAGGAAATTGCCGGATGTGTCGCCTGCCGGGCCTTGGCGGTCGCCGAGAAGCCGGGAAACTCCGGCAAACGGTACTGCAAGATCCATCGCACCAAGGGCCATGATCTCCAGGACTGCCACCAGGTTGAGGTCCTTGCTGAGAAGCAAAGAGCTGAATACGAGAGGCGGGACAAGGAGAAGGGCCAAGACAGCGCTGAAGGATCCAGCAAGAAGCGTGACGGCCAAGCAGGCCGTCGCGGCAAGGAGAAACAACAAGAAAGGCCCGCCCAGGACCGCGATAGAAGACCTGAAGACGACGATCACGAAGAGGATGACGAGTCCGGCGGCCAAGAGTTTCATAAAGCCACGGATGCCATGTGCGTCGATGGTGGCGCCTCGCTGCATGCTTCTCACCGCCAGCTTAAACAGTGGGCGCGAGAGATTATTGAGACAGAGCCGTCGCCCGGTGCCCAAAAGCCACTGAAATGGTCCAGCATGCCTATCATCTTTGACGCCGAGGGCCACCCTGATCGCATTACTGCGGTCGGGTGCTTGCCATTGTTGGTTTCACCAACAATACGCAACCTCAAGGTGACGAAGATGCTAGTCGATGGCGGGGCCGGCCTAAACCTACTCTCGCCCACCGTAATCGAGAAGCTACAAGTTCCTGACGGAGACCTCGAGGAGACGGGCACGTTTCAAGGGGTCAGCCCAGGAGGGAGCCAACCAAAGGGGAAAGTCACGCTGCCCGTGACTTTTGGAAGTGATCTTAACTACAGGACGGAGAGGATCGTGTTCGATGTCGCCAGGATCCCCCTGCCTTACAACGGGATCCTTGGCCGCCCAGCGCTGGCCAAGTTCATGGCGGCATCACACTATGCCTACAACACCCTGAAGATGCCAGGGCCCGTGACGATCATCACCATCCCCTCCGACAAGAAGGACGCGCTAATTTGCGCCGACCAAATGTTCCAGCAAGCAGTTGCAGCAACTGCTGCTACGGGGGCACTTGCTCCTGCCACTGGAGCCCCGGGAGGGAAGAAGAAGAAGACCGGCGAGACCTCGGGCGCCCACTCCGGCAAGTGCACCTCTTCGGAGTGCTGTGCTCCCGTCGAGGACGTGCCTGAGAGCTCCACCGGAAAGAAGAAGATCGGCGAAACCTCTGACACCCACTCCGGCAAGCACACCTCTTCGGAGTGTCGCGCCCCCGTCGAGGACGTGCCAGAGAGCTCCGCCAGCGGAAACAAGAGATCAAAGGCTACGCCGCCAGGAACCAAGAAGGTTTCTGTCAAGGAGGACGGCACGGGAGGGGCCTTTACCATAAGCTCCGCCCTTGACAACAAATAGGAAGACGCGCTCGTCACCTTCCTGCGAGCGAATGTCGACGTGTTTGCCTGGCAAGCATCCGACATCCCCGGCGTTCCCAAGGAGGTGATTGAGCACCACCTTGCTGTCTGCCCTCATGCGCGGCCCGTTAAGCAGAAGGTTAGGAAGCAAGCTTTGGAACGGCAGGAGTTCATCACCGAGGAGATTCGGAAACTGGAAGCTGCGGGTTTGGTGAGAGCAGTGCTCCACCCAACGTGGTTGGCCAATCCAGTGGTAGTGCGCAAGGCAAATGGGAAGTGGAGGCTGTGTATTGATTACATAGATATCAATAAAGCTTGTCCCAAGGACCCCTTCCCGTTGCCACGCATAGACCAGATTGTCGACTCCACGGCAGGGTGTGACCTGCTATCATTCCTCGATGCCTACTCCGGCTACCACCAGATCTTCATGGCGAGAGAAGACAAAGAGAAGACATCATTCATCACCCCATGTGGTACGTACTGTTTCGTACGAATGCCTTTCGGGTTGAAGAGTGCTGGCTCGACATTTGCGAGGGCAGTCCAGATTGGTTTTGAACCCCAGCTCCATAGAAATATGGAGGCTTATATGGATGATATAGTGGTCAAAACCAAGGACAAGGCAACCCTTGTACCGGATTTACAAGAAACATTTGTGAACCTGCGCAAGATCAACCTCAAGCTGAACCCTGAGAAGTGCGTCTTCGGCATTCCGGCTGGCAAGCTTCTCGGGTTCTTTGTGTCACAGCGTGGGATAGAAGCCAATCCGGACAAGATCAAAGCTATAGAGCAGATTGGAGCACCCAAACGGGTCAAGGATGTGCGTCGGCTTGCTAGCTGCGTTGCCGCCATGAGCAGATTCATTTCCAAGTCTGCGGAGCGCGCCCTCCCCTTTTTCAAGATTTTGAAGAAGGCGGGCCCAATGGAGTGGACGCTGGAAGCCGAAGCAGTGTTACAGGATCTGAAGAAGTATCTTTCCTCCACACCAATACTGGTTGCGCCTCGACCACAGGAACCGTTGCTGCTATACCTAGCGGCAACGAACCAGGTGGTCAGTGCTGCACTGGTGGCGCACAGAGAAATCGATGATGAGGTGATAGCAGCAACGGAGCCTGGTGCCACTGGCGTAGAGACGACACAGCCGATTGGAGTGCAGCCGAAGAAGAAGATGATGCAGCACCCGGTCTACTTCGTTAGCTCCCTCTTGCAGGGGGCTAGGTCAAGGTACTCCGATGTGCAGAAACTGCTCTTTGGCCTTCTTATGGCCTCGAGGAAGCTGCGTCACTACTTCCAGGCGCACGAGATCACTGTCGTCACTCGCCTCCCTCTGCAACGGATATTGCACAATCCAGATGCAATAGGAAGGATTGTGGAGTGGGCACTGGAGCTGTCCAGCTTTGGCCTCAAGTTTGAAAGCACCTCAACGATTCAGAGCCGAGTCCTGGCAGAGTTCGTTGCAGAATGGACTGCAACGCCTGATTAAGAAGTCCAAGAAACTGCTCTCCCCGGCAAAGAGGCAAGTTGCAACTGGGTCATGTACTTTGATGGCGCTTTCTCTTTGTAGGGCGCCGGGGCTGGCGTACTGCTGGTCGCGCCCACCGGAGAGCACCTCAAGTACGTGGTCCAGATGCACTTCCCTAGGGAGGTGTCAACGAACAACACTGCCGAGTACGAGGGGCTGCTTGCCGGTCTTAGGATCGCGGCGGACCTCAAAATCAAGAAGCTCATTGTCAGAGGCGACTCACAGCTTGTCGTCAAACAAGTCAACAAGGATTACCAGAGCCCGTTGATGAAGGCCTACGTCGATGAAGTGAGGAAGTTGGAAGAGCGCTTTGACGGTATACAGGCGGATTACGTTCCCCGAGCGGAGAACGACATCGCCGATTACCTGTCAAAGCACGCTGCTCTCAAGTTACCTGTGGAACTAGGTACCGTTGTGCTCTAGATTTCTCAGCGATCCGTTGATCCATCAACAGAGCAGAACAAGAGGAGGAAGTTAGGGCCCGGCAAGTACTTTCCCGCCGAGCTCCCCGGAGCCGCCGGTAAGGATGTTGCCGGGGACACTGAGCCCGCCATCGGAGGGCTAACTCTGGCGGAGCGTCAAGCTTTTGCCGTCGAGGTGGCCACTCCCTTGGCGGAGGAAATGCCTTTAGTCATCGCCGTCGAGCCCCAGGCTCCAGCGTGGGCGCAGCATACCGTCCGATTCCTTCAAACTGGGGAACTTCCTGAGGAGCAGGAAGAAGCGGAGAAAGTAGCTCGTCGGTCCGCCATGTATCAGTTCGTCGATGACGTCCTGTACAGGAAAAGACCGAACGGTGTGAAATTGAAGTGTATCCCTCGAGAGGAAGGACTGGAGCTGTTGGCGGAAATACATGGAGGCATATGTGGATCCCACATAGGGTCAAGAGCCCTTGCTGGCAAGGCATTCCGGCAAGGCTTCTTCTGGCCCACTGCCCTCCAGGATGCGGCGGCGCTGGTCACCAGGTGTGAAGCGTGCCAATTCCATTCAAAGAAGCTTCATCAACCAGCTCAAGCCCTTCAAACCATTCCTCTCTCCTGGACCTTCTCGGTCTGGGGGCTCGACATACTGGGCCCTTTCCCCCGCGCTGTCGGGGGCTTCGAGTACTTGTACGTTGCAATCGACAAGTTCACAAAGTGGCCAGAAGTGGAGGCGGTGAGGAAGGTCACAGCTCAGTCAGCCGTCAAGTTCTTTAAGGGGCTAGTGTGCCGTTTTGGTGTACCCAACAGGATTATCACCGACAACGGCACGCAGTTTACAAGCCGCACCTTCATGCAATATACCCAAGACCTTGGCAGCAAGGTCTGTTTCGCTTCCGTTGCTCACCCCCGTAGAAATGGTCAAGCTGAGAGGGCAAATGCTGAAGTGCTGCAAGGATTAAGGACAAAGACCTTTGATAGGCTGCACAAGAGCGGGAGGCACTGGATTGATGAATTGTCGGCGATTCTTTGGTCGATCAGGACGACGCCAAATCGAGCCACCGGCCAGACGCCCTTTGCCCTGATATACGGGGCAGAAGCAGTTCTCCCCACGGAACTCATATACGAGTCACCTTGAGTGCTCGCTTATGATGAGCTTGAGCAAGAGCAATTGCGGCAAGATGACGCGATGCTCCTTGAGGAAGATCGTCTTCGGGCGGCTGTGAGAGCAGCGCGCTACCAGCAAGCCTTGTGCCGCTACCATAGCCGCAAGGTTCATGCCCGAAGCCTTGAGGAAGGTGACCTTGTTCTCCGCGCGTTCAATCGGCCAGGAACACGAACAAGTTGACACCGAAGTGGGAGGGCCCTTATCGGGTAATACGAGTCACCAGGCCTGGCGCAGTCCGCCTGGAGACCGAAGATGCCGTTCCGGTGAGTAACTCCTGGAACATCGAGCACCTTCGTAAGTTTTACCAATAAGGCGCGGCTTGCCGGGCCTCCCGGCAAGCCACCCTTTTGTACAAGCTTTGCCGGCAAGGCATGTAACCCTTTGTACAAAGCCAGACGCAGACCCTGAGCATAAATAAATGAAGCGCTGGCGCCCTGAGTTTTAGCATGCATGCTGAGTCGAGTCTCGTCCTTGGTTAGGGTTGATAGTGCTTAGCAGCGGCTAACCCCTAGCTTAGAGGTCGAGTATTTGTATTTCCTCTATCTTCCTTGGTTTACAGGACGCACAGGCATCCTCGCCAAGGCCACTTGGAGGGGGGAGAGAAGAACAAATATGTACTTAGGCCCCGGCAAGCCAGCGTTGCCGAGGGCTACAAGAGCAGGAATTCGCCCGCATCAGACCAGGGTTGCCGGGGGCTGCAATTTCAGATAAGTCCTTTTTCCCTTGTCGTGCATTCCGTTATGGACTGGGGTATGTGAAACCTCATTCTTTTCCTTAAGCTACCGTGCTCCCATAACTCTAGGTCCTAAGGCTCGTCCCTGGGACCAAGTTTGGTCGTAGTCGCGGCAGCAAAAGGATAAAACGAGGAGCCTAGGCCCGCTTCATCCTTGCCTCCGCCAAGGGCGTGAGAAAGGTCGAGCGAAGTAGGGAAACTGCAGGGCCTGTTTCCGGGCGAGAAAATGTTTATCTTAAGGATATCAGGGATTTATTCCCTGTTGTGGGTTTTTACCTACGAACAAAGGACCCGGCAGACACTCCTTTTTCATTAAAAACATTCCATCCAGGTACAGTCCATAGGGAATGAAGAACATGAATAAGGGAGATTACAAGTTTTAAACTTTACAGATGCCCGAAGGCTTACAAGCTAAAAAGAGATAAGATGCCCGTAATGCCTTTCTTGTCCCTCTCCTCGGGAGGTAGGTCAAGGAGGCGAGAAGGGCAAAAGGGGCGCCCAGGCGAGCTACGAGTGGCAGAAGACACCGAGAAGGCATCTCGGCGGCCTCCCTAGGGCTGGATGGTGATGACGGCGTTGGAGGCTGAGCTCGAAGACGAGGCGGCAGGACGTCAGTAGGAGACGAAGGCGTCGGTGCCCACGTACTCTGACATGACAACCTTCCCGCACACCTTCTTCCTCTTCCTCTTCTGCAGCCTCCCTACGCCAGCCGCCAAGGAGACGACCCCGAGAAGTTCAAGGAGCCGGCGACGCGGATGATGGGGTCGCCGGTGCCACCAGGAGCGGCGCCCGACACCTAGTCGGACCCGTCATCCTGCCGTCCCCCGCCCTCGTCGTCGCTGTCGCTGTCCTCCTCGTCACCCTCGTTCGAGGAGGAGTCTTCGTCATCGGAGGAGCTCTCCATGCAGCACCTCGCGCGAGTTCCGAGGTGCCCGAAGACCTTGACGGAGAGGTGGCCATCCCCCATCAGATTGAAGTGGAGGGTGAGCCCGTCCGTTAGGCTGTGGATGCGGGCGAACCTCTTCCATCCTCTGCGAAGATACATCACATGAGGGGCGGGGAAGTCGACGATGGCTCGCGTGCCACTGATCCCACAACCCCTCATGTGCAACCGCAGCGACTCCGACGGGTTCGCCTCCATCTCCCGCGCGAACGGGGTCGGGAGACGAAGGCGACGGCGCGGCGACCTCCGCATCCTAATGAAGAATTCGCAGGGGTCATCTCCAACATGACCTTCCACTGGAGGAGGAGCTGCTGGCGGGGGCGAGGCCGGCGAGCCGCCACGTCTTCCTCTTCCCCGAGCACCCCGGCCTCGCCCACGGCCTCGCCCCCTCCCTCTTCCCCTCGTAGCCGGTTCGGCCACTGCGGGTGCAGGAGAAGGGGGAACGCGCTGTCGAGCAGCGACCCTCGCCGCCACCGTTGAGGAGCCGGGGTTTTCCTTCTTCATGGCAGATAGAAGGAAGGAGCAGAAGCTGAAGGAGAGAGAAGATGGAGGAGTGCGGAGCTCCCTCCCCTCCCTCCGCCCTTTATAAAGGGGCAGGGCTGGAGCTCTACCGCCCCGCTCGGCCAATCAAGACGCAGAAGGTGAGAGGGGCTGGGACCGACCCACCGCCCCAACCAACGGCGGCTCGGTTTCCCACCTCCACCGCTCGCCACCTCGAACGCATGGGAGGCACGTGGCGAACGCGCGGGACCGAAGGGACGGGTGAGGGGACCTCTCCCCACCCCGTGATCATGGGGAGTGGACGCCTAGCAGACCGCGCCTCGGCCCCATCCAGTCAGCGGACCACGCTCCCACACCTTCTCCCGTTTATGGGGAAGGCGCGGGCCGCCTCCTTTCGCATTTACTGCGACGGGACGCATGCGTGCGGAAACCGCCCCACGCATGCCGCCCACGTCACGCACGCCCCTCCACCCCGCGCCGCGCGTGCGGGTCGTGGGAGGCGCATCGCGCGGAAATTTCACCACGGTGAGAACCACCCCGCCTGCCCGCGCACCGTTTTGGGCCTGGCCCAACAACGTGTCGCGCTTATGTGTGACCTAGGCCCGGGGGCTCCTGTCGGTGTACAAAAAGAGGGGTACACTATTTGTACCCCTATGACTATGCACGGGCAGTCTGAGCCACGGCGCCATCGCACCAAGCATGGCAAGGGAGGCAAGCCGGGGCAAGACTGAAGCTTGATGAAGGCTGGAGCGACGCCAAGAACAAGACCACGAAGAGCAAGGGGACGAAGCGGTTACCCCCGGCAAGATCCTTGCCGGGGCCGGCTCTGGCAGCCCCGGCAAGACCCTTGCCGCGGCAGCTCGCCCCCCGCCTACGGAGCGAATCACCCTTGAGTCCACCACCCCCATGGGGGGAGGATTCGGGAGATATCCCCGTGATGGCATGCAGATCTTTGTGAAGACCTTCAAGATCAGATGCAAGGTAAGAAGACGACGACCCTTGGCAGGATCCGAGCTAAGGAGGTCCACAAGGCCCCCGGCAAGCACCTTGCCGGGGATGACAGCAGGCGCCGTGGCAAGACCCTTGCCGGGGCCCCGGCAAGGCCCTTGCCGAGGACATCCACGGGGCCACCATCAGGCCCGCACCAACTGGGTTTCCACTGACCCATGCAGCTCCCGACCCAACCAGCTGGACAGGCTCCTCCGTGGCAACCCACAGATCTTCATGGAGAGCCGCCGTTGCGCCACCTCAGCTGCCTGTCTGCCTACATGGCACCTCACGCACTGCTGGCCAGGGCGCGTGTCAACACGAAGAGGAGCGGCGACTGACAAGACGGGCGTCTCCCCTCGTCCCCGATAAAGCAAGGACACCTAAGCAGGGCGCATTAAATGCACCTTGTCCTGTAATGCGAGGGATAACCTCACATCACTGTACCCTTTCCACCTCCTGTGTGCCACTGTGCCAACCCCTTTTCCCTATAAAAGGAGGCCCGAGGCGACCAGGAGGGGGATTCATCTTTTGGGAACCCCTCACGACTCTTTGGGAGCTCCTCGTTAGCCGAAGAACACCAACATATAATCCACCAAAGCAGGAGTAGGGTTTTACGCATCTTTGCGGCCCGAACCTGGGTAAAGGAGTCGTGTCCTGATTGTTAGATCCGCTCTTCTCATCAACCCCGCGCCCACAACCGTAGTAGGGATTCTTGTGATCCCATAGGTGTCGATCCAAATACACCGACAATATTGCATGCTGCGATTCATGTCAACGCATTAAAGCCGAGCACCAAAAACCCACAGGACTCTTACAGCCAAACAAGATACCAGAGTGGAAATGGGACGATATTGGGATGGATTTTATTGTTGGACTACCACGGTCACAGCACGAAAATGATGCCAGATGGGTCATCACAGATAGACTGACCAAGGTAGCACACTTCATACCAGTAAAGACAACCCACACCACCCAAAAGCTTGCCAAGCTTTACCTCACCCGTATAGTATGCCTACATGGGGTTCCAAAGACTATAATATCCGACAGAGGCACTCAGCTCGTCTCCAAATTTTGGGACCAGTTGCAACAAGCCCTCGGAACGCAACTAACGTTCAGTACAACTTATCACCCTCAGACTGGAGGACAAACGGAATGAGTAAATCAAATACTTGAAGACATGCTAAGGGCATGTGTCCTCACATATGGGACCAGTTGGGAGGCAAGCTTACCATATGCCGAGTTTGCATACAACAATAGTTACCAAGCCAGCCTGCAGATGGCACCATTTGAAGCCTTGTACGGACGAAGATGCCGTACTCCATTAAACTGGTCGGAAACAGGGGACAGTCGTATATTCGGCCCAGATATGTTGAAAGAAGCTGAGGAAAGAGTAACAATAATACGGGATCGACTCAAAACAGCCCAAAGCCGACAAAAGAGCTATTACGATCAAAAGCATCGGGAAATAAGTTTTGAGCCCAGTGAAGACGTATACTTACGTGTATCTCCTATCAGAGGACTGCAACGATTCAAGGTCAAAGGGAAACTAGCACCCCGATTCATCGGACCCTTCCGTATAGTTGCACGGAGAGGCACCGTGGCTTACCAACTGGACCTTCCCAAGGAACTGTCAGACGTCCACGACGTGTTCCACGTCTCGCAACTACGGAAGTGTGTAAGCAACCCAGAGAAGCATGTTTCACATGAAAGCCTTGACGTGCAACCAGATCTCAGCTACCGGGAACACCCAGTAAAAAATTGGAGGAGTCTGAAAGGAGAACCCGTCAGAAGACTATTAATTTTCTCAAGGTTAAGTGGAGTAATCACACGGAGGATGAGGCAACGTGGGAAAGGGAAGATTTCCTTCGGACAGAACACCCACACCTATTTGAGGATCAGCTGAAATCTCGGGGACGAGATTTTTCCTAAGGGGGTAGGTGTTGTAACACTCCAAAATTTTGGACTTGGTTTTTCTTCCAAAACTTTTGGCCTTTTGGAAGGGGGTTGTTTGATCTTCTCTTAAGACCCTTCTAAAATCTCTTCTGGCCAAAGTTTGTGTGTTTTTCTCAAGCTTGGTTTTGGTCTTGAAAGTTTCTTCTTGTGTTAGCTCAACACAAGTTTTTTTTTTTCTTAGGGATTTGTTTGATTCTTTTCCTTCATGATTTAAACTTCTCAGGTTTAACCTTGGGCTTATCTTACTCTCCAACCTTCATCTTGCCATGACCCCAATAGAAATATTTCTCTCCAAGACCTCCTCTACACCTTAGGACAAGTCTCTCATCAATTCCAGTGAGTTTCAACCTTATTGGATTTTTTTCTATTTATTTTACTCCTAAAACAATTTCTGTCCATTAAAGTGAACCTTGGTGATTTACAAAGGAACCACCATGTCCACCTTGTTATTTGATTCCAAACTAACTTCCCTAGATAGTCCTTAGTACCCACAACCTAAATCTATCTTGTTTCACTGGTCCATAGTTCAAAATTTTCAAATTTCACTTGCTGCAAGTTTGGACCAGATTTGCAAAATTTGGTGAAATTCATATTTATCTTCTTCCAAAACTTCTGTGAAAATTCAGGCAGCCTCTAGATGCATCAAGAGGCCACTCCACCAAATATCAGCCCCAGAAACTTTTCCCACATGCCAGAATCATTTCATCGAACACCTGGCATACACTGTGCTGTCAGTTTCAGAAACTGCTAACTGAAGATTCACTGTTGACAGTGCAGTTCGTCAAAGCCACAGCGTCAATCTCGCCAGTACCCGCCTTGGATCGATGCTCACTGCACCTCCTTCTTATCCAGCACGTCGCACGCTTGCTTGGCTGCTTCCGGGCGTCGGTGGCGCCCTGGCCCGACCACGCCGGCGCCATCCGCGGCGATAGGACCTCCCGTGGCGGCTGACAGAAGGCATCCTACGGCTCGACGCCGTTTAGCACCGCCCAAACCATCCGAGAGCTTCGCGTGGCCTACTCCACCGCCAGCGCACGCCTGCAGCACCGTCGCCGTGGCCTGGCGCGCACAGAGCGTGTTCTCTGCCGCCGACGTGCTGCACGGCCGTTCCGTCGAGGGCAGCTCGTAATCGCTCCTCCCCTGCTGAGTTAGGCACGAGAATGGAACTAGTACATCTCCTAGTCGATGCTCAAGCCCCTAAACTCACCATCCAGCCACTGCGCCGCCGTAATCGCTCGCCGGACTTATCCCGTTCACGGCAACCGCCTCGGGCTGGCTAAATAAAGCGCCCCCGAGCTCGCTCTCGAGCCCGCACACCTCCACCATATCCCTAGACCATGCCTAGCCTCTGGAAGAGCCTCGAGAGGCCCTTCTTCCTCAGCTCCGGCCAACTCCGTCCGCCTCGGGCTCCAGCAGCGTTCTCTCCGGAGCTCTCTCCGACGAGGCCCACGACCACCCGAGCCGCCGTCCGCCGGAGACAGGGTCGCCGTCGATGGGGTTCGCCGACGCTCAACTCCACCACCAATCGACGCGGAAGAACACCAGGAAGCTATACTGAAGGACTCGACGGAGCCGCAAACCTCACCGAGTTAGACTCTGACTAATCCGAACCAGGCAAGCATGTTTGAACCTTTGATATGATGGATGTGTTGCATGTTTGCTCGAGTAGTTCTTTTCATAAGCATGGTTATATAAACATTTGTGTCTGGTTATATTCCATGCAAGCAAGCTTCGGGTGAGCCCCGTATGATTATGATTGAACCACCCCGATCATGTGGTGACATGATGGGTGGAGTACTGGTATTGTTGGAGCATGCCAGTAGTTGGTTAACTTAGTATCCGCGTGGATCGAGTCATGATCCCGCTCATCTCCTTTTTGGTACTATCATATGCCATCTGTTGTGATTGCGGTCTAGTCGGTTGTAAACCACTTTCCGAGTACACACCAAGTAGAGGGGCCGGGATGAGGGTTCCATGGCCCTGGATTAAAGCCCGTCATCCGGTCAGGGGGCATGGGTGTTTCCGGTTGGGACCGAGAGGGGGGCACCCCTTAGAGCGCGCATATATAAATTTGATCCCATGCTATTCGAGGTTGTAGCCTCCCCATCTTAAAGTTTTTCGTGAACGTTGTCACGGGTGATTCCGGACAGCAGGATGTGAAATGGGTGTGTACTGGTCAGTTGGGTTTCTGCTAAAACACCGTAGACGGAACTAGTCCCTGTGGCTAGTAGAATCCGTTGGCTATGATTTAATAGTACAAGCTCTGCAGAGTTAAATCCTTCAAGTAGCCATGTCTATGGCCTAGGGTCAATCTTTGTGTCAACCCGGTGACCGTCTTAGTAAATTCTTGATAGTAACAAGAGTAGTGACTTTTCTTTTTTTAAGTTCATTTGGTAGATGAACTAACCAATTATCTCTGCACTGATTTACTTCGTGAATTATTTCACCGTTATACTATGGTTATTTATAAGCCGTTTAGGTGATGTCGCTCAGACGTCCGACTGTGGCATTCTTGTTATTTATAAGCCCTTTATGTGATGTCGCTCAAACGTCCGACTATGGCATTCTTGTTATTTATAAGCCCTTTATGTGATGTCGCTCAGACGTCCGACTATGGCATTCTTATTATTTATAAGCCCTTTATGTGATGTCGCTCAGACGTCCGACTGTGGCATTCTTGTTATTTATAAGCCCTTTATGTAATGTCGCTCAGACGTCCGACCGAGGCATTCTTGTCATTTATTTTCGCTATAAGCCCTTTATGTGGTGTCGCTCAGACGCCCGACTGTGGCATGTTTTCGTTTTATTATTTCCTCACGAGGCGTCACTCAGACACTCGTTTGGTTTCCTTTTATTTCTCTTATGAATTTCGGGAGGATTACCGCCCGACTTCTAATTTTTACATACGGCACATGAATATATTTATCCGGTTGCATTTTGCTAGAATACTCACATGCATCATGTTGGCATTTATTATATCTTAAGTCCGAACTGTCATGCGAGTACATTCAAAGTACTCACCTAGCTTGTTGATTTGGCCAGATGTGGACGAAGGCGATCTCATGGATGAAGAGTTTGATTGCGAGTCCGACGTCTAGTGGAGTCCCAGTCAGTCTCTTGCGATCCTGGAGTTGATTACTGTTATATAACCGCTTCCGCCTACCACCAAATAATTGCATCGGGTTTCACTCCGACACTCGATGAACTGTAACATATTGGAGTCACGTCACCCACTACGATGTGACATATCCACCACCTTTTTATTACGAGTTAGTAGTATGCCACCCTGCCATTGTGTCATATCCTCCTTTATGTACTATATTGGCATACTTGTAATAAATTGTTGAGCCACCTCAGCTCAACCTTGTATAATTATTTAGTATTCTGGAATTCTGTATCAAGGAATTGTCTATCAGCAAGAAGTATTCTTCCCTGCTGGTTTAAGAAAAAGGTCGGTCTTTCGGTAATTATTTTACTGAAAAACCGGTCCTGACAGTGAGCCACCAAAAGGAGAGTGAGAGCCACAAGCCAAATATGAGCGACTCCACGATGAGCGACAAGAAGCAACTAGTGCTATTTGCCACCAAAAGTGAGATGAGTGAAGTGTGTGAGAACCCGTCGAGTGTCTTTCACCTTGTGCTTTTATGCAAAGGGGAAGCAAAACCTACTAACACTTCACCACCTCTACCTTTTGTGTTGTCTCAATTGATGCAGGAATTCTCGGACGTCTTTCCCGATGAGCTACCTCCGGGTCTACCTCCACTTCGTGGAATCGAACACCGCATCGACCTCATACCCGGTGCACCACTTCCAAACAAGGCTCCTTACCGCGTCAACCCCGAGGAAACTAAGGAGATACAACGGCAAGTGCAACAACTCATCGACAAAGGTCATGTACGTGAAAGCTTAAGCCCTTGTGCCGTTCCGGTTATTCTCGTGCCTAAGAAAGATGGAAGTTTTCGCATGCGCTCCAATTGTCGCCCGATAAACGCTATCACCGTTAGATACAGTTACCCTATCCCACGCTTAGACGACTTGCTTGATGAATTATGTGGTGCCACCATCTTTTCAAAAATTGATCTTAAAAGTGGCTACTACCAAATTCGCATTGAATAGGGTGATGAGTGGAAAACGGCTTTCAAAACCAAGTTTGGGATATATGAGTGGTTGGTCATGCCAATGGGTTTATCGGAAGCACCCGGTTCATTTATGCGTCTCATGCATTTCGTTCTCCGACCCTACATAGGCGTCTTTGTAGTGGTTTATTTTGACGACAACCTCGTTTTTAGCAAAGCGCTTGAGGCCCATGTGACACACATCCGTACGGTTTTACAAACCCTTCGGAAAGAGCGCTTATATGCTAACATGGAAAAATGCACTTTTGGCGTTGACAAGGTCGTTTTCCTAGGATTTGTCGTTTCTTCACAAGGTGTTCACGTTGATGAAACTAAAATTGAAGCAATTAAAACTTGTCCACAACCAACGAATCTCCTACAAGTGTGTAGTTTCCTTGGTTTAGCCGGTTTCTACCGATGTTTTGTGAAGGACTGTAGCACAATTGCTATGCCTCTACACGCCTTGAGCAAGAAGAACGCACCCTTTATTTGGGGTCCTTCGCAAGACACCGCGTTCAATGAGCTAAAAAGCTTGCTTACACACGCACCACTTCTTGCCCTACCAAACCTTGATAAACCTTTTGAGATTCATTGTGACGCTAGTGGTACCGGCATAGGTGGCATGCTAATGCAAGAGAAACGCCCAATTGCATACTTTAGCGAGAAGCTATCCGGAGCGCAACTAAACTACCCCATATATGATAAAGATCTCTATGCCTTGGTGCAAGTTTTACGTGTTTGGAACATTACCTTAGACCTCATGAATTCATTCTTCATACGGACCATGAGACTCTTAAGTATCTCAAGGGTCAAACTAAGTTGAACAAGCGTCATGCTAAGTGGAGTGAGTTCATTGAGTCATTTCCCTATGTCATCAAATACATCAAAGGCAAAGAGAATGTTGTGGCAGATGCACTTTCCCGCAAATGAATGCTTGTTACACAACTTGAGTTGAATGTTATTGGCTTTGAGCACATAAAAGACTTGTATGAGCACGATACTTTCTTTGCACATACTTATGCTAAGTGTTTGACTCACACTTCTTGGGAACATTACTACATAAAGGATGGATATCTTATGATAGCTAGCAAACTTTGCATTCCCAAGTCTTCGCTTCGTTTGCTCCTTTTGCAGGAATCTCATGGAGGAGGACTCATGGGACACTTTGGACGCGACAAGACATTTGCTACGCTCTCAAATAACTACTTTTGGCCCAAGATGCTCCGTGACGTCTCACGCCTCACCAACCGATGCTCTACATGTCACAAAGCTGAGTCAAACGCTCAATCTCATGGTCTTTACATGCCACTCCCTATTCCATACCATCCATGGGAAGACATAAGCATGGACTTTGTACTTGGATTGCCTAGGATTCAAAATGGAAAGGATTTCGTGTTTGTTGTTGTGGATAGATTTTCTAAGATGGCTCATTTCATTCCTTGTAACAAGATCGACGATGCTTCACATGTGGCAAATCTCCTTTGTAGGGAAATCATTCGTCTACATGGAGTGCCCAAGACTATTGTATCGGATCGGGACGTCAAGTTCTTGAGCTACTTTTGGAAGACTCTATGCGCCAAACTCGGCATCAAGCTCCTCTTCTCTTCGGCATATCATCCACAAACCGATGGCCAAACGGAGGCGACGAACCGCACACTTTCGACGCTTCTTCGCATGTTGATCAAGAAGAACATCAAGGAATGGGAGCAATGCTTGCCCATCGCCGAGTACGCCTACAACCGCGCAAGACATTCGACTACCGGTAAGTCCCCTTTCGAGGTCATCTACGGCTTCAACCCTTTGGCCCCATTGGACATCCTACCTCTACCTCTACAAGAGCGCATGAACATGGACGCAAGTGCACGAGCAAGCTATCTCAAGAAGGTGCGTGAAGATACAAGGGCAACGATCAAGCGACAAGTCCATCGCATCACCACCAAGCTTAACGTCACCAAGGCACAAATGGTGTTCCAACTGGGAGATCTTGTTTGGATTCATCTTCCCAAGGACCGCTTCCCACACGAGCGCAAGTCCAAACTACTACCTCGCGCCGACGGACCGTTCAAGGTGCTAGCACGCTACAACAACAATGCCTACAAGATCGACATCCCACGAGACAAGTACAACGTGAGCGATGCCTTCAACGTCAAGGATCTATCCCCTTTCCATGGTGATGAAGATTTCGATCCGAGGTTGGATATTTCCTAAGGGGGGGGGAGATGATGCGGAGCATCCCGAGGTCATCCCCATGGACCCTCCATCGCCTCACCAAGTGCTCCAAGGACCAATGACACGTGCTCGTGCTAGAGCTCTCGAGATCGAGGTGACATCTCTCCTAGTCCAACTTCCATATGAATCTTGCGAGACATGGCTACTACCTCAGACGGATGTGTTTTGTGTGCTCAGGTGTGAAGAAGACCCCATCGGAGAGGCTCGTGAAGATGGACAAGTCCCCAAGCTCACGGACGAAGCTTTGCATCGAGAGAAGCTGAAGAAAGCTCCAGGCCCCGGACATCCGGCGCCTGAACAATCAGCCCCAGAAGAGCCCCAGCAGCCGAAGCTACAGGGCCCGGACATCCGTCCAGGGCCCGGACATCCGTTACGGCAGGCCCCGGACATCTGGCCTCGTGCCCGAAAATCCAGCGTGCCCACCACAGAAGCACACCCGTGGCTGGCCCCGATAGCCCGGACATCCGGCGCCAAGCCCGCACATCCGGCGCCTTCCGACAGCCCGGACATCCGGGCCGACGCCGGGACATCCGGCCCCTGATGGCCTGCGCGCATCTCCTTTGGGCCGTGACCCATGTACCCCTTCGCCACGGATACTATATATATTCCTCCTCCTACGGATTTTTATGGTTAGCTTTGTGATAGCTCATCATAGACCTGAGTGGTTCCTCTCCTACGAGACCGCGGCCTCCTCGGAGAAGATCCACCGGATTCAAGACCTCCTTCACGGAGAAGAACATCAAGACCTCCTCACGGAGATGACTACCGCCACTTGTATTGTCCTTAGTTTATCGTGTATCGTGTATCGCACTTTGTGTACGCGGATCTAGCATTTGTGTGACCTAAAATTGTTGATTTGAGTGTTTTCTTCTTGTTCCTTTTTGTGATTTCCCTCGTGTACCACATGTTCATCCTCGGGATCCCTCCTTTTCGTGAAAGATCGGCCATCTAGGGTTCCACCCTACATCAACTACTCTGTGGCTAACTGCCTATAGCATCAAAAGATGCAAACCAAACACTTTGATAAAACGCATATACTCTGTACTATTACTACTCTGTAGAGACTATACTGATGCTTTGCCTCCAGTACTGTTTGCATCTATCACCAATTCACCATCAGTTCAATAATTTTCTAGGAACTGAAGGTCAATATCACTATATCAGAAGAATATGGGACTGTCTTTCTCAGGTTGGTGTGTGTGTAGGTGTACCTACTAGTTGCGCTTGCTAATTTTGCAAACTGCAGCTACCGGCCGTTTGCACGGCCTCCATGCCGTGCCGCTGCTACTTCCTCCCACGCATGGCCGTGCCCGGGATTGCTTCTTCTGGTTCACCCATTAGCAGATAAGGATTAGGCGGCTTCGCGGCCGGTGAGGCGGAGTGGCGGAGCCGCGGAGCTCCGTGGCGGCGATTCGGCGACGGCTAGGTTAGGCTCGCCAGTGCTGTTAGTGGGAACTGGAGTCACGTCCTCTGCAGCACCAAAACAAACATTATGGTTCGGCATATGAAGAGACAATAACATGGACTTATGTGCTTCCACAAACACTAGTAGGGGACCTGGGAGTTGAGGCCGCAGAGGTTGAATTCGTCCTGGATGTAGTCGTCGTCGACCTCGGCGAAGAATCCACTAAGAGAAGTTGGGTCTGGATCCATCGTCGCCGCCCTGCCCCCATCCATCCATGGGCGATGGGTGGGTGATGGGCTAGGGTTTCAGGTGCTATAGCCCCATCTGTCCACCTCAGGAGGGGGGAGGTTGCCGGTGGGGTGGGGGTCGGGGCTCGACGGCGGCGGGATTGGAGATGAATAGCGTGGGAGCTCGAGTGGATCTACGGCCAGCGAGATTGGAGAGGAACCGGGGGAGGGAGAGGAATCGAGCGGATCTCCAGCCAGGGAGGGAAGGTGGAGGCCGTGGTTGTGGTTGTGGTCGTTGTCGGTGTCAAAACCGGCAGATCTCGGGTAGGGGGGCCCAAGCTGTGCGTCTGAAGATCGATGGTAACAGGAGGCAGGGGACGCGATGTTTACCCAGGTTCAGGCCCTCTCGATCGAGGTAAAACCCTACTTCCTGCTATATTAATATGGATGAATATGTGTACAAGAGTTGATCTACCACGAGATCGTAATGGCCAAACCCTAAGTCTAGCCAATGGGGATATTGTAATGATGATGATCCCTCTACAGACCAAACCCCTCGGCTTATATACACGCCTGAGACCTAGGGTTACAAGGATGACTTGGGGAGGAAGTAATTGACACATCCGGACTCAAAACCTGCCTTTCTATGTACATAGGAGTCGTGACTGAATACGGGGGTAGGTCTTCTGCTTCTTCTTTATGCGGCCCACCAGTGCGGCCCAGCTTCATTGACCTAGATGTGTGAGGACCCCTGAATACATGACTCCCTCAGTAGCCCCCGGACTTGTCTTCAAGGACGAGATTGTATCCGCCTTCATGTCTTCGGTCTTGCAAGGTGAGTCCTTCTGGATGATAGTTCGGCTTCTTTAAATATTATAACCTGCCGATTCCTCGCCGTCGTCGCCTTGGCTTCCACATGTCTAATGAAGGCGAACCATCTGGGCGTCTTTTTGGCAAATACCCTCCTGACTGTTCAGAGAAAACGCCTATATAAGAGAATAGATCCAATCTCTTCTCCATCTCATTCCACGCAGAAGAAATCCCTAGTGCCTGCAAAAAATCTTCAGATATGGCCAGTGTCCCGAGCTCCTCCTCTCGCCCTCATGGCCCTAGTGCAGGAGATTGGAGAAGCTGCTCTATGTCCCATGCGCATCTGCAAACACTGCAATCGCAGGGGTATGTCCCTTCGGAGGATCTAGTCCCCATCCGGGCCGGATTAACGTCCGTTGACAACCAAGCCCTGGCAGAGTGCTTTCCCAACCCCTCCAAGGGAGAGCGGGTATGTTTAGTCTCCTACCTTCTAAGAGGTGTGGGGTTCCCGGTCCATCCCTTTCTTAGGGGACTCCTGGAGTTTTATGACCTCCAACAGCAAAATCTTACTCCAGCGTTAATCCTGCACATTGCGGGTTTTGTCGCTTTATGCGAACTGTTTTTGGGCTACGAGCCCCACTTTGAGCTATGGAGGAAGTGCTTCTGCCTGTTCCTCGATCGGAGGAATGATCCATATTTGAAGTTGGGAGCGTCGAAATATGGCGTATAGCCGGGATAGGTTGCGTGCCCAGTACTCCGAAGAAGGCATCCGATGAGTGGCCCTCGGAGTGGTTTTACATTGAGGATGTCGCTTTGCCGGATCCAGTTCGGCAATGGCTTCCCCCGTATTCCAGTGCTCCTCGCAAGAAGCTTTTCAAATGGCGTCCCCGGGGTCCCCTAGAGGAAGAGAGCGCAGAGGTTAGCCGACTGCCCGGCAAGATCAAATTGCTTGCCAGTTCGGGATTAACTATAATCGAAGTGATGGCCATTTTGTTGAAGTGACGTGTGCAGCTGCTCCAAGCCAGAGGTCTTCCAATGTACCACTATAACGGTCAGGATGATGCCTTGTGCCGCCTGTGCCTGGATCTAGACGACCCTGCCATTCTAGGCGCAATCCTGGAAGGCCTCTATAAGGGAGAGAAGCAGGATTTTATCTGTTTAACATGCCGGGAAGCCCTTTCCATGTACAATCTTCCTGACTGGGTAAGTCCTTCTCCTTGGCTGTTTAGATGTTTTTAAGTATGAGGTTTTTAACCGGACTGTATTCGGTTTCTCCCGACAGGTGTGGAGGAAGGTGGTAAGGGGGATTAACAATCCTGCCCCGCAACCGGAGGACCCGTCCCAAAAAGCGGACCCTGGATATGAAGAAGATCCAAATGTGGGCATAGAGTTAGAAGAGGTAGTCTTCTATCAAGCCGGCTGTGGGGGCACCTTGGTGGCTATAGTAGCCGATTACCCGGGCCTTATTCCTTCTTCCAGTGTAAGCAAGTTAGGGTACATCTCGTCAACGAGAGGATTCCCAGTGCGCATTTTATCCACTGTATTCTATTGTGTTTAAACAGGGTCGGCGCTCCGCACACCGAACTGTGTGTAGGCTGCCAACCCGGACGGCGGCGCCCGCGTTGGGCGAGGTTTCGAAGCGGAAAAGGACAAAAATCTCCAGCAGGACTTCAAAGAGGTATGTTTGTTTTATCATGTGCTGGGTGGTGAAATTATTATAACTTTCCGCATTGTCTATTCCTTTAAGGAGGAATGCAAGCCGGACTGTCTCCGGAAGTGACGCATGCCAAGTTCCAGCCAATCCGGCACTAGGACCGTCAAGGGTGAATGTTGATTCGGTGTGGGAATGTCCTCTCCAGCAGGATTCGGGTGAAGTATCCGCTACTAGTTCTGAAGTGGAGGTCGCGATGATTCATCGATGCCGGAAAGCAGCTGATACGTCTCCAACGTATCTATATTTTTTTATTGTTCCATGCTATTATATATGATGTTTTGGATGTTTAATGGGCTTTATTATACACTTTTATATTATTTTTGGGACTAAACTATTAACCCAAAGGCCCAGTCCAGATTGCTGTTTTTTGCCTATTTCGGGGTTTTGCAGAAAAGGAATATCAAACGAAGTCCAAACGGAATGAAACCTTCGGGAGAGATATTTTTGGAGCGATATCTTCACGGGAGACTTGAGAACCACCGGAATAGGGCACACGTGGCGTCCACGAGGGTGGGGGGCGCGCCCCCTCCTCCTGGGCGCGTCCCCTGCCTCGTGGGCCCCACGTTGCTCCCCCGATGCCCTCCTTCCTCCTATATATACCCATGTACCCTGAAAACATTGAAGCAACAGAGAAAACCCTAATTCCGCCGCTGCAACCTTCTGTTCCCATGAGATCCCGTCTTGCAGCCTGTTTCGGAGCTTCGCCGGAGGGGGGATCTTCCACGGAGTGCTTCTACATCATCACCATCGCCTCACCATGAGTTGTGAGTAGTTTAACACAGACCTTCGGGTCCATAGTTGGTACCTAGATGGCTTCTTCTCTCTTTTTGGATCTCAATACCAAGTTCTCCTCAGTCTTCGAGGAGATATATTCGATGTAATCTTTTTGTGGTGTGTTTGTCGAGATCCGATGAATTGTGGGTTTATGATCAAGATTATCTATGAGAAATATTTGGTTCTTTTATGAATTCTTTTATGTATGATTATAATATCCTTGCAAGTCCCTTCGAATTAGCGGTTTGGTTTGGCCTACTAGATCTATAGTTCTTGCAATGGGAGAAGTGCTTGGCTTTGGGTTCAATCTTGCGGTGTCCTTTCCCAGTGACAGTAGGGGCAGCAAGGCACGTATTGTATTGTTGCCATCGAGGATAAAGAGATGGGGTTTATATCATATTGATGGAGTTTATCCCTCTACATCATGTCATCTTGCTTAAGGCGTTACTCTGTTCTTATGAACGTAATACTCTAGATGCATGTTGGATAGCGGTCGATGTGTGGAGTAATAGTAGTAGATGCAGAATCGTTTCGGTCTACTTGTCACGGACGTGATGCCTATATATAATGATCATGCCTAGATATTCTCATAATTATTCGCTTTTCTATCAATTGCTCGACAGTAATTCGTTCACCCACCGTAGAAATCTGCTATCATGAGAGAAGCCACTAGTGAAACCTATGGCCCCCGGGACTATTCTCAACATATCAATCTACAATCTACTTTACTTTGTTGTTTTTACTTTCTGTTCTTATATCCAAAAATATCAAACTATCATATCTATGAGATCTCACTTTCGTAAGTGACCGTAAAGGGATTGACAACCCCTTATCACGTTGGCTGCAAAGTTCTTATTTATTTGTGCAGGTGCGAGGGACTCGCGCGTGGTCTCCGACTGGATTGATACCTTGATTCTCCAAAACTGAGGGAAATACTTACGCTACTGTGCTGCATCACCCTTTCCTCTTCGAGGGAATACAACGCAAGCTCGAGAAGTAGCAAGAAGAATTTTTGGCGCCGTTGCCGGGGAGGCTTACGCAAAAGTCATCTACCAAGTACCTATAACAAACCCTTATCCTTCGCATTACATTTATTTGCCTCTCGTTTTCCTCTCCCCCACTTCACCCTTGCTGTTTTATTTGCCCTTCTTCTTCCATGTACCGTTCACTTGTCTTTCGTTTGCTTGTGTTGCTATGTGCCCTCAATTAGCTTGCATCTTCGCTTGCTATGTGCCCTCAAGTATGGATCCTCATCCTCTTGATAATCTCTTTAAGAGATCCAATTATGTTGAACCTATTACTAGTGAGCTTCGTGCACTAGATTATCTTTATGAGGTTTTGCTTGAAATTCATGAATCTGAAAATTGTGAGGAATTGTTAACTAAAAAAGTGATTCATGATAGTTCCTTAAATAAAAAGCATGATTGCAATGATGTCATTATAAATTATATTAATGTCAATTGTGTTAATGATATGCAAAACCTCAAGCTTGGGGATGCTAGTTTTTCTATGACTACTACTTGTTGCAATGATCATGATAGGGGTGATTCTTCTTATGATCTTGAAAATTTGTTTAAGCCCCATGATGAATATAAGATTGAAAATAGTGTTTGCTATGATATTGAAAGTGGGTTTGGAAGAGTGTCAACTTTAGATCCCACATATTTGGAGAATGTTCAATCTTATGAATTTTTTGATAAAAGTGGGTTTGGAGAGGTGATGACTTTAGTTAATGTTAATCCCACTATTTTGGAAGAGTGTCAACTTTGCATGCATGTGGATCGTGTTAAGAATATGTTATGTGATAGCTATTTTGTTGAATTTGATCATGATCCTACATGCAATTATTATGAGAGAGGGAAATATGGTTGTAGAAATTTTCATGTTACTAAATTACCTCTCGTTATGTTGAGATTGCTATTGTTTCTTTCTTCTTCCTTGCATATGCTAGATCTTGCTTGTCTTGGTAATTTGTTTTCCTATAATATGCCTATGCATAGGAAGTATGTTAGACTTAGATGTGTTTGTCACATGTCTTATGATGCTCTCTTTGTGCTTCAATCCTTGTCTTTCATGTGAGCATGATTGAATTCTCAAGCCTATCTTAATGGCTATAAAGAAAGAGCTTGTTGGGAGGCAACCCAATTTTATTTTCTTTGTTTTTGCTTATGTTTAGGAATAAATATTGCATCTAGCTTCTGTTTAGATGTGGTTTTGTGTTTTAATTAGTTTTTGTGCCAAGTAGAACCTTTGGGAAGACTTGTGTGAAGTTTATATGATCTTGCTGTAAAAAACAGAAACGTTAGCGCTCACTAGAATAGTCACCAGATTTTACTGGAGAGTGCAATTTAGTTGATTCTTTTTGCAGATGCTTAATAGACAAAATCCTCACGTTCACCAATTTATTTCAATTTTTTTGGAGTTACAGAAGTATTCGAAAGTTACAGATTACTACAGACTGTTCTGTTTTTGACAGATTCTGTTTTTCGTGTGTTGTTTGCTTATTTTGATGAATCTATGAGTAGTATTGGAGGAGATGAATCATAGAGAAGTTGGAATACAGTAGGTTTAACACCAATATAAACAAAGAATGAGTTCATTATAGTACCTTTGAGTGGTGGTTTGTTTGCTTACACTAACAGAGCTCATGAGAATTTTGGCTGAGTTTTATGTTGTGAAGTTTTCAAGTTTTGTGTATTGCTTTGATGGACTATGGAACAAAGAGTGGCAAGAGCCTCAGCTTGGGGATGCCCAAGGCACCCCAAGGTAAAATTCAAAGACAACCAAAAGCCTAAGCTTGGGGATGCCCCGGGAAGGCATCCCCTCTTTCGTCTTCATCTATCGGTAACTATACTCGGGACTATATTCTTATTCACCACATGACATGTGTTTTACTTGGAGCGTCATGTATGATTTGAGTCTTTGCTTGTTATTTGACACAATCATCCTTTCTGGACACACCTTTTTGAGAGAGATAAATATGGCCTAGAATTTGTTAGAACACTCTATGTGCTTCACTTATATTTTTTGAGCTAAATAGTTTTGCTCTAGTGCTTCACTTATATCTTTTAGAGCACGGTGGTGATTTTATTTTGTAGAAATGGTTGATCTCTCATGCTTCACTTATATCCTTGTGAGAGTCTTTTAGAACAGCAAGGTAATGTGCTTTGGTTATAAAACTAGTCCTAATATGATAGGCATCCAAGATAAATGTAGTAAAAACTTTCATGCAAAGTGCATTGAATATGATGAGAAGTTTGATACTTGATGATTGTTTTGAGATATGAGGATAGTGATATTAGAGTCATGCTAGTGGAGTTATTATGAAATTGAGAAATACTTGTGTTAAAGTTTGTGATTCCCGTAGCATGCACGTATGGTGAACCGCTATGTGACGAAGTTAGAGCATGAGGTATTTGTAGAGTGTCATCCTTTGTGTGGAGGTCGGGGGTGCGCGATGGTTAACTCCTACCAACCTCCCCCCTAGGAGCATGCGTTGATTGCTTTGTTTTGATGACTCGTAAATTTTTGCAATAAGTATATGAGTTCTTTATGACTAATGTTGAGTCCATGGATTATACGCACTCTCACCTTTCCACCATTTCTAGCCTCTCTTGTACCGCCAACTTTCGCCGGTACCATACACCCACTATATACCTTCCTCAAAACAGCCACCATATACCTTCCTCAAAATAGCCACCATACCTACCTATCATGGCATTTCCATAGCCATTTCGAGATATATAGCCATGCAACTTTCCACCGTTCCGATCATATGACACGCTTCATATTGTCATATTGCCATGCATGATCATGTAGTTGACATTGTATTTGTGGAAAAGCCACCATGCATAATTTTTCATACATGTCACTCTTGATTCATTGCACATCCCGGTACACCATCGGAGGCATTCATATAGAGTCATACTTTCTTCTAGTATCGAGTTGTAAATCAATAAAAGTGTGATGATCATCATTATTAGAGCATCGTCCCATGTGAGGAAAGGCCAAATAAAGAAAATGGGGGAGATGGCCCAAAAAATATAGAGAGGGGCTAAAAAAAGAGGAGAAGCCCCTCCAACAAAAAATGAGAGAAAAGAGAGAAGGGACAATGCTACTATCCTTTTCCACACTTGTGCTTCAAAGTAGCGCCATGTTCTTCATGATAGAGAGTCTCATGTTTTGTGGGAATTTTCATTATAGAACTTGGCTTGTATATTCCAATGATGGGCTTCCTCAAATGCCCTAGGTATTCATGAGCAAGCAAGTTGGATGCACACCCACTAGTTTCTTTTGTTGAGCTTTCATACATTTTTAGCTCTAGTGCATCCGTTGCATGGCTATCCCTACTCACTCACATTGATATCTATTGATGGGCATCTCCATAGCCCGTTGATATGCCTAGTCGATGTGAGACTATCTTCCTCCTTTTTGTCTTCTCCACAACCACCATTCTATTCCACCCATAGTGCTATATCCATGGCTCGCGCTCATGTATTGCGTGAAAATTGAAAGGTTTGAAAAAATTGAGTATGAAAGCAAGTGCTTGGCTGAAACCGGGGTTGTGCATGATATGAATGTTTTGTGTGATGAAGAGGGAGCATAGCCAGACTATATGATTTTGTAGGGACAACTTTCTTTAGCCATGTTATTTTCAGAAGACATGATTGCTTTGTTAGTATGCTTGAAGTATTATTATTTCTTATGTCAATATAGACCTTTGTCTTGAATCTTTCGGATCTGAACATTCATGCCCCAATAAAGAGAATTACACTGAAAATTATGTTGGTTAGCATTCCACATCAAACATTCTGTTTTCAGAATTTACCTACTCGAGGACGAGCAGGAATTAAGCTTGGGGATGCTTGATACGTCTCCAACATATCTATAATTTTTTATTGTTCCATGCTATTATATATATGATGTTTTGGATGTTTAATGGGCTTTATTATACACTTTTATATTATTTTTGGGACTAACCTATTAACCCAAAGGCCCAGTCCAGATTGCTGTTTTTTTGCCTATTTCAGGGTTTTGCAGAAAAGGAATATCAAACGGAGTCCAAACGGAATGAAACCTTCGGGAGAGATATTTTTGGAGCGATATCTTCACGGGAGACTAGAGAACCACGGAATATGGCTCACGTGGCGTCCACGAGGGTGGGAGGCGCGCCCCCTCGCCCTGGGCGCGCCCCCTACCTCGTGGGCCCCACGTTGCTCCCCCGATGCCCTCCTTCCTCCTATATATACCCATGTACCCTGAAAACATCAAAGCAACAGAGAAAACCCTAATTCCACGGCCACAACCTTTTGTTCCCATGAGATCCTATCTTGGAGCCTATTCCGGAGCTCCGTCGGAGGGGGGGGGGTCTTCCACGGAGTGCTTCTACATCATCACCATCGCCTCACCATGAGTTGTGAGTAGTTTACCACAGACCTTCCGGTCCATAGTTAGTACCTAGATGGCTTCTTCTCTCTTTTTGGATATCAATACCAAGTTCTCCTCGGTCTTCGAGGAGATCTATTCAATGTAATCTTTTTGCGGTGTGTTTGTTGAGATCCGATGAATTGTGGGTTTATGATCAAGATTGTCTATGAGAAATATTTGGTTCTTTTCTGAATTCTTTTATGTATGATTATAATATCCTTGCAAGTCTCTTTGAATTATCGGTTTGGTTTGGCCTACTAGATCTATAGTTCTTGCAATGGGAGAAGTGCTTGGCTTTGGGTTCAAGCTTGCGGTGTCCTTTCCCAGTGATAGTAGGGGCAGCAAGGCACGTATTGTATTGTTGCCATCGAGGATAAAAAGATGGGTTTTATATCATATTGCTTGAGTTTATCCCTCTACATCATGTCATCTTGCTTAAGGCGTTACTCCGTTCTTATGAACTTAATACTCTAGATGCATGCTAGATAGCGATCGATGTGTGCAGTAACAGTAGTAGATGCAGAATCGTTTCGGTCTACTTGTCATGGAAGTAATTCCTATATATAATGATCATGCCTAGATATTCTCATAATTATTCGCTTTTCTATCAATTGCTCGACAGTAATTCGTTCACCCACCGTAGAAATTTACTATCATGAGAGAAGCCACTAGTGAAACCAATGCCCCCGGGTCTATTCTCAACATATCAATCTACAATCTACTTTACTTTGCTGTTTTTACTTTCTGTTCTTATATCCAAAAATACCAAAAATATCAAACTATCATATCTATCAGATCTCACTTTCGTAAGTGACCGTAAAGGGATTGACAACCCCTTATCGTGTTGGCTGCGAAGTTCTTATTTGTTTGTGCAGGTGCGAGGGACTCGCGCGTGGTCTCCTACTGGATTGATACCTTGGTTCTCAAAAACTGAGGGAAATACTTACGCTACTGTGCTACATCACCCTTTCCTCTTCGAGGGAATACAACGCAAGCTCGAGAAGTAGCAACAGCCATGCGTGATCCTGGCTTCTCTGCGGAGGTGTTCAACGCCCTTACTTCTGCCGATGCGTATATCTGAACCGCTCAAGACGGACTCGCCGGATCCACTCATCATCTTTCAAAGGATATGAGGGTAATTTTTTTTTATTTGAGGATTATTCTGCCAGTAGCCCCCGAGGCTTAAAGGAGTTGGTACAACTTATTTGAGGATCATTGCATTTTTATAGGTCATTCGAGAAAAGAATAACTCTTTGTCCAAGGAACTTGAGAAGTGTCGGACCCAACTTGCCGAATTGAAAAATTCGAACGAATCCGGAAAGGATGTTGTTGGTAAGAATAATTGTGTCTGGAAACTATGGCAGTTCAACTGATTACTATGGTGTATATACTAATGTGTAATACAGCAACATGATCGATTGACCAACTAGAGAGGGAGCTAAGAGCTGCCTTAGCGGACAAGAAGTTTGCCAAAGAGGAAAAAGCCGCTGGCGAGCGTGCAATAACGCAGATGATGAAACAAGGAACCAAGCGCAGGATATAAATATTAGGCTCGAAGAGGAGCTGAAGGGCGTAAAGGCCCAACTCTCAGGCGCCTTGGAGGAGAACCGGTGGCTAAAAAGCGGCATGTTTAGTATGTCTCTTATACCTAGCTCTCCTTATAGTCTCGTAGTTTTTAAAAGTTTCTTATAAAAACTTTTCCTGCAGGTTTATTAACTGGCCAGCCTGAAGACGGTGTGTCCGGATTTGAGGGCGATGTGCTGCAGGAGCTTTCCAGGCTCCATGAACGGGCTCGGAAGGCCATGAAGAGTATGGCCAGAGCTCTATGGCATGGAGACTCCCCTCCAGAATCTATGGAGGACTTGGCGGACCTATTCAAAGGGGTTCGGCACCGCTTTGAACTATGGAAAGCCTCATCATGCCGCATGGGTGCTCGAGAGGCGTGGGCTATGGTGAAGACGCGTTTTACTCGCCTTGATCCAAATCAAATGGCCCGTGTTGGACCTCGAAGGCCTGATGGACAAGAAATTCCTCCGCGTTTGGTATATGACCAAGGAGGTTTAGCTGCTAAGCTATCCCAACATGACTGTGTACTAGACCGCCTGATAGAGGGAATAGAAAATGAATAGTCATTTGATTCTATTGATCAATGTACTTTTACCATCAAACTTATCTCCGGTCGAATTTGTATAAATTTTTTCATTGCCGACCATCTGCTTCGACCTCCATAAATCCGAAGGCTGGAGTGTGTCCGAATACTATATCTGTGACGAGGATGTGATATGTTCAGAAACAGGCAATCCGGTCATAGTTGCTTGAACAGACGAACTGAGTTCGGGGAGTTATGTTATATTACTATTTAACGTAAGAAACATCTTCCAAAGAGAATAGTTCCGTTAGGGGTTCCTTTCCCTGGGTCAGCATGCATAAAGATGCTGGCCTAGGCTTTTCAATCCAATGATGGGGATAATAGGAAGCCATTTCATGTTATTTAAAATACGATGTAGAATGCGGTATGTCGTGTATCCACCGACCAATTATTCCCTTAAGAGCGCTAGCTTTCGGCTTCACCCAGTCTGAGGTACATATCCGGATTACCCGGTTGTAACAATCGCAGAGGTGCTCCCTTTACACCCTAGCCGAACAATCGGAAATGTAGGGGTAAGCATAGGAGCCAGGCAACCCAGCTTGGCCAGAACTTAAGTCATATTGGTGCATATAAAGGCAAGGATGAACTGTAAAAACAGGCGACATTTTTAAGCAAGAAGCTTTTTTGATGATGGGCTTCGTTAAAGAAGCCCCCAGGTATATATGCGGATAAAATCCTCCTATGGCAGTTCGGGCGAGCCGAATACTTGCCAAGTAAATGGAACAGAAGAAGGAAAAAAAGGTAGAGAAACAAGAGAATAAAAGACAAGACCTAACTTATAAGGAGGAAGAAATTGCTACCGAACTATCCATAGAATCGTCGGAGCCTGGCAGCGTTCCAAGGGTTCGGCTCAAGGCGGTTGTCCTATGCATTGCGAAGGCGATAGGCTCCACCGGTGAGTACTTCGTCAATAATGAAGGGCCCCTCCCATTTTGGTTTGAGCTTATCCTTTTTCTTCTCCGGTAGGCATAACACGAGTTCGCCGACATTGTATGTCTTGGCCCACAGTTCTCTGCTTTGGTATCGCCTAGCCTGTTGTTGGTAAAATGCGGAACGTGATAGCGCTATATCGCGCTCCTCTTCAAGTCCATCTAGGTCTTCCTGCCGATCTAGCTCGGCTTCTCTTTCCTTGTACATGCGCACTCTAGGTGAGTCATGAATAATATCGCATGGCAGGACAGCCTCTGCGCCATACACCATGAAAAAGGGTGTATATGGGTGTATATCCGGTCGTACGATTGGGCGTGGTCCGCAGCCCCCAGAGTACGGAGTCGAGCTCTTCGACCCAGTGTTTATCAGACTCCCGTAGAGAGCACACTAGTCGGGGTTTAATGCAGCTCATAATTAGACCATTGGCCCTTTCTACTTGACCATTTGTTTGAGGGTGGTATACGGAGGCGTAGTCGAGTTTTATACCCAACTTTGCACACCAATTTTTTACCTCATCAGCTGTGAAATTGGAGCCATTATATGTGATAATACTATGCGGGACACCATAACAGTGTACTACGTTGGATATGAAATCTATCACGGGTCCTGCTTCAACTGTTTTTACTAGCTTGGCTTCTATACATTTAGTGAATCTGTCCACCATCACGAGTAAGTATTTTCTTTTTTGACTTCCCCCTTTAAGGGGTCCGACCATATCGAGCCCCCAGACCGCAAAAGGCCAAGTAATGGGGATTGTTCTCAGTGCGGTGGGAGGCATGTGACTTTGATTTGCAAAGAGCTGGTAGCCAACACAATGTTGGACTAAGGATTCGGCATCTTCTCGGGCAGTAGGCCAGTAAAAGCCAGCGCGAAAAGCTTTACCTACGAGCGCCCAAGCTGCGGCATGGCGACCGCCCATTCCAGCATGTACTTCAGGGAGAATTCGCCTTCCCTCTTCTTCTGAGGTGCACCTTTGGAGAATACTAGATGTGCTTTTCTTGTATAGTTCACCTTCGCGAACTTTGTAGGCTTTTGAGCGCCGAACTATGCGGCGGGCCTCATTCCGGTCATCAGGGAGTTCCTACCTATTAAGGTAAGCTAGGAAATGCTCTGTCCAGGGGGCTATAACAGCCATGATTTAATGAGCCGACAGAGTTATATCTATGCCTGGCTCTCCGATGACATCATGATTGGGTTCGGCTGGGGTTGTGTTCGGGTCTGTATTCGTATCGCCGCTCGCGTCCTGCCGTGTTACTGATGGCTTAAACAACCGTTCCACAAATGTGTTCGGTGGGACGGGGTCGCGTTTAGCTCCCATGCGTGCAATTACGTCAGCTTCCTAGTTATTATCCCGGGCTACGTGATGGAATTCCAACCCCTCAAACCGAGCTGACATTTTTAATATGGCATTGTGATAAGCTGCCATTTTTGAATCCTTCGCATCAAAATCCCCATTGATTTGGGAGATGGCGAGGTTTGAGTCTCCGCGTACCTTGAGGCGTTGAATGCCCATGGATACGGCTAGTCGGAGACCATGCAAAAGGGCTTCATATTCGGCCGCATTGTTAGAGTCTGTATACATAATCTGTAAAATGTACCGAACTGTATCCCTGTTGGAGATATCAGTATCACACCGGCCCCCAATTCCGATAGCATTTTGGAACCGTCGAAGTACATTGTCCAGTGGGAGTATGAGTCGTATTCTTTAGAGAGTTCGGCTTCGGTCCATTCTGCGACGAAGTCGGCCAACACCCGGGATTTAATAGTCCGGCGCGGCTTGTAAGATATTTCGAACGGTGGGATCTCAATGGCCCATTTTGCTATGCGTCCTATGGCATCTTTATTATTGATAATATCATTGAGTGGTACCACGGATGCCACTATGATCGAACACTCTTGAAAGTAGTGTCGGGGTTGCCGAGATGACATGAAGACTGCATAAGCAATTTTTTGATAGTGGGGGTACCATGATTTCCACGGTGTGAGCACCTCACATACATAGTATATGGGCTTTTGGACGGGGAATTTATGTCCCTCTTTGGCTCGTCCGACGACGAGCACGGCACTCACCACCTGGTGAGTGGCTGATATGTACAGCAGCATTGGTTCGCCAACATCGGGGGCGGCTAGGATTGGGTTGCTTGCTAGTAAAGCTTTAATTTCTTCCAATCCGGTTGTGGCCGCATTTGTCCATTCGAAATTGTCAGTGCGGCGTAGCAATCTGTAAAGTGGCAATGCTTTTCTCCTAACCTGGAGATGAAGCGGCTTAAAGCCGCTACGCAGCCTGCTAGTTTTTGCACTTGCTTGAGATTGGTTGGTATTTTGAGTTTTGACAGGGCCCACATTTTAGCTGGGTTGGCTTCGATTCCTCTATGGTATACGATGAACCCTAATAGCTTTCCGGCTAGAATGCCGAAGACACATTTTTCTGGATTGAGCCTTATGTCATATTCTCGGAGGTTGGCGAACGTAAGGCGGAGATCATCCACCAAGGTTTTGACGTGTTTGGTCTTTACGACTACGTCGTCAACGTATGCCTCCACTGTTTTACCAATTCGTTTTTCTAAGCATGTTTGAATCATGCGTTGATATGTGGCGCCAGCGTTTTTGAGTCCAAAACGCATAGTGTTGAAACAAAAAGGGCCATATGGTGTAATGAATGCCATTGCGGCCTCATCGGATTCTTTCATCTTTATCTGATAGTATCCTGAGTAAGCATCAAGGAAGCACAACGAGTCATGTCCGGTCGTTGCATCGATAATTTGGTCAATGCGGGGCAAGGGGAATGGATCCTTTGGGCAAGCCTTATTCAAGTTTGTGAAATCAAAACAGAGGCGCCAAGATTTATCCTTCTTTGGTACCATGACTAGGTTGGCTAGCCCGTCCGGATGTTTGATTGCTCTGATGAATCCGGCTTCCAATAGATTGGCTAACTCTTCTCCCATTGCTTGTCTTTTGGGTTCAGAAAATCGTCGCAGTGACTGCTTGACTGGTTTGAACCCTTTTATAATATTGAGGCTGTGTCCGGCCAGCTTACGTGGGATTCCTGGCATATCTGGATGGTGCCAGGCGAATATATCCCAATTTTCCTGAAGGAAGGCGCATAACACGCAGTCTACCGCCGGATCCAGCTGTGCCCCGATGGATGCTGTTTTATTATGGTCCGTTGGGTGCACTTGAAATTTGATGATTTCGTCAGCGGGTTTGAAGGAGGTAGACATCGATCTTTTGGCGAGGATGATGTCGTCGGCATCCACCTTTGATCGTAGGGTAGTTAATTCTTCAGCCGCGAGAGCTTCGGATAATGCCTCTAAGGCTAAGGATGCCGTTTTGTTTTTGGCGTGGAGTGCTCTATCCGGGTCACTTATTATTGTGATCACCCCATTGGGCCCTGGCATTTTAATCTTCATGTACCCGTAATGGGGTATAGCTTGAAAGCATGAGAAAGCGTCCCGTCCTAGAAGGGCGTGGTATCCGCTGTGGAAGGGCACAATGTGAAAGAGTAGTTCCTCCGATCTGTAATTGTCGGGTGAGCCGAACACTACGTCGAGCTTAATGCTGCCCAAACACTTGGCCTCGCGGCTTGGTATAATTCCCCTAAAGGTTGTGTTGGTGTGCTCAATTCGGGATTTTTCGACTTGCATTTTTGCAAGTGTTTCCTCATATATGAGGTTTAGTCCGCTTCCTCCGTCCATAAGTACTTTAGTGAGGCGAAAGCCATCTACTAGTGGGTCCAGTACAAGAGCTGCTGATGCTCGGACTAGTCGGACTCGGGGTGCGTCTTCGGCGGAAAAACTGATTGCCGTGTCGCTCCATGGGCTTGTAGAGCTAGTTTGGTAAACCTCAGCAAGTTCGCGATTTGCTCTCTTGTGACGGTTATTTGAGGAGAACGTCTTGAAGACAGTGAAGACATTGGTGTCATTCTCCCTTGGTGCGGTGGTGGCAAGAAGTGTCATACCGCTTTTGCTACCCGATGGAGTACCCATCATGCTCTAAGGCGATGGTTTGGGACATTATCCAGGGTTGCGTGTATTTGGCAAGGTGTGTCGAGTAGTTTGTCGAATACGAACTTGTGCCTTGAATTGGGGTTGTTCTTCTTGCCAATGGGAATGCTATCGGCTGACCAACTACAGTAAGTCCATTTAGCTTTGGTAACGTACTGTCCAGAGATGGACCGTTCGAGAGGTGTATTCTGGGCTTTCCAAGTATTTTCCATTGCGCAGTACTTCCGTACTAACTGCGATAGTTTTGTGAAACTCGGAACACGACATCGGTTGAGGGCGTTCAAGGCTCCCTCGTCCGTGCAATTGCGGTGAAATAAAGAGACCGCTTTGTCATCGAAGTAGTCCCTGATCTTGTTTTTGACAAGTAAGAATCTAGCCCAGAAGTGGTTGACCGTTTCCCCGGGCTGCTGTTGTATGTTCGTGAGATCATCTATGTCCGGGATTCCGGATTTAGTTGAAGAGTTTTTCCCAGGGTGGGTGGGTGTTGGTAATTTTAAATCCCGACCCAGAGTGATATTCGGGGTTTTAACAACCTCCGTTGGTAACAATCCGGACTTGATGGGGTCTAATTGCCATTTGGGTCCGGCGTCGGTCCCAGAGCTCAAGGAACATAGTGCGTCTCCTGGTAAGGAGGTGTTCGGCTCGATGGGTTCGGAGATCCGAACTGTGGCAGTCTCCGTATGGAGAGGAGAACTCTCTATGGCTTCGTCCTCGACTGATGCTACTAGATGAGTATCCAAAGAAGGGTCGATCTCATCATGGCCAGATTTAAGTCCGATCCGATTTCCTGGCGATGAGAGCCCTAGGGCGACGATGCAGTCCAGCAGCTCGTTTAAAGGTGAGAGTTCTGCTAAAGTCACATCATCGGAGTAGCCGAAACCGGCGTAAAGGTGATGCTCGATAGCCGCATGGGGTGCGGCCAGCTCCAAGGCCATGCGGGCGCATATGATGAACCCGATAGCCAGGTTATTTCCGAGGGTGATCTCGCGGTTGATGACGAGGCACGCCATCGATCGCTCATTGCGAGCGCACAGCAAAGCTCTCAATGAAAGAACCATTGTCGGTGTCAAAACCGGTAGATCTCGGGTAGGGGGCCCAAGTTGTGCGTCTGAAGATCGATGGTAACAGGAGGCAGGGGACGCGATGTGTACCGAGGTTCAGGCCCTCTCGATCGAGGTAAAACCCTACTTCCTACTATATTAATATGGATGAATATGTGTACAAGAGTTGATCTACCACAGATCGTAATGGCTAAACCCTAAGTCTAGCCAATGGGGATATTGTAATGACGATGATCCCTCTACAGACTAAACCCCTCAGATTATATACATGCCTGAGGAGACCTAGGGTTACAAGGATGACTTGGGGAGGAAGTAATTGACACATCCAGACTCAAAACCTACCTTTCTACGTACATAGGAGTCGTGACCGAATACGGGGGAAGGTCTTCTGCTTCTTCTTTATGCGGCCCACCACTACTAGGAAAAGGGCTATAGATGAAATGGATACTAATGGCGCACCTGACATGTGGTGCGCCACTAATATATAGCAGTGGCGCACCATGTGCAGGTGCGCCATTAGTGTGGAATACACTAATGGCGCGATTTGTCCGTACACTAATCATGCACGCAAATGTGTACGGCCAAGATTAGGGACTCACTGATAGATATCACAACACAACTCTAAAAGAAAAAAATAAGTCATACAAGCTTCATATTACAAGCCAGGGGCCTCGAGGGCTCGAATACAAGTGCTCGATCATAGACAAGTCAGCGGAAGCAACAAATATCTGAGTACAGACATAAAGTTAAACAAGGTGCCATAAGATGGCTAGCACAAACTGGGATACAGATCGAAAGAGGAGTAGGCCTCCTGCCTGGGATCCTCCTAACTACTCATGGTCGTCGTCGGCAGACTGCACGTAGTAGTAGGTGCCTCCGGTGTCGTAGGAGTCGTCGTAGGTGGCGTCTGGCTCCTGGGCTCCACCATCTGGTTGCATCATCCGAGAAGAAGGAACAGAAGGGGAAAAAGGGGGAGCAAAGCAACCGTGAGTACTCATCCAAAGTACTCGCAAGCAAGGATCTATACTACATATGCAATGGTAACAATGATATGGGTAGTATCGGTGGACTAAACTGCAGCAAGCGGGAATAAGAGGGGGATAGCTAATCCAAACGAAGACTACGCTTCTGGTAGCCTCCATCTTGCAGCAGTAGAAGAGAACAGATGGTAAGTTCACAAAGTAACATCGAATAGCATAATCCTACTCGACGATCCTCCCGCACATCACCCTGTGAGAGAGCAACCACCGAGTTATATCTGGAACTCATCTGGGTGTGTTTTATCAAGTGTTCGGTTCTAGTTATCATGAGGTCGGAATACAACTCCGGGTCGTCCTTTTACCGAGGGACATGGCTATTCGAATAGATTAACTTCCCTGCAGGGGTATACCACATAACCCAGCACGCTTGATCCCATTTGGTCGGACACACTTTCCAGGGTCATGCCCGGCCTCGGAAGATCAACACGTCGTAGCCCTACCTAAGCAAAGCAGAGAGGTCAGCACGCCGGTCTAAGTCCTAAGCACACAGGGGTCTGGGCCCATTGCCCAATGCACACCTGTACGTTGCGAGGGCGGCCGGTGAGCAGACCTAGCAACCTCCATTACTAAGGAAGTTACGTTACGCGGTCCAAACCGGCGCGCGCCGCTAAGCCGCTGACGTCAAGAAGGCTTCGACTGATACCACGACGTCGAGTACCCATAACTATTCCCACGTAGCTGGTTAGTGCGTATAGGCCAACGGCCAGACTCAGATCAAATATCCAAAATCGTTAAGCGTGTTATTATGAAATAACCGCGGACAACGAACAGGGCCAGGCCACCTCTCCACTGGGTGTCTCAACCTGCCCTGTCGCTCCGCCACAAAGATCCACACAGAGGGCCGTTGGGAAAGTATGTCCTTTCAGCCCCCAATCCGTGAATCAACCGCGGGTACTCAACGAGCCGACCCGACTTTAGTCACATCAAGTATCATGTATAAGTGTATGCAGTATATACCCGTGATCACCCCCAAGTGATCACGGCCCGATAGAATAGCAGGGCAGACGGACAAGGGTGTAGGGCCACTGAGGGAATACTAGCAACCTATACTAAGCATTTAGGATTGCGGGTAAAGTATCAACAGTGGTAGCAACAATGACAGGCTATGCAGCAGAATAGGAGTATCGAAAGCAGTAACATGCTACACTACTCTAATGCAAGCAGTAGAGAGAAGAGTAGGCGATATCAGGTTGTTCAAGGGGGGGGGGGGCTTGCCTGGTTGCTCAGACGAGAAGGAGGGGTCATCGTCGATGCAGTCGATCACTGAAGTAGCATCAGTCTCGCGGTCTACCGGAGAGAAGAGGGGGAAGAAACAATAAATACAAAGCATACAGATGCAACCAAGCAGCAAGACAAGTCAACACGCAACGCTAGGATGTTATAATGTGGCGCTACACGGTACCGCGTAGGGGGGGTAACATCCGGGAAAGTATCCCCGATGTTTCGTGTTTTCGGACAGAAGAATGGGAGGGGATTGTTCCATGTTCGGTATGCTAGGAATGTGTGGTGGACGAACGGACCGCGTATACCAATTCGTCTCGTCGTTCTGAGCAACTTTCATGTACAAAGTTTTTCGATCCGAGCTACGGTTAATTTTCTATGATTTTTCAAAGTTTTAATATTATTCTGAAATTATTTTTAATTCGAAAATAAATGCTAAATTGCTAGGCGCACCCAGCACAGTGTACACAAAAAGGTACCCAGTGGCTGACGGGTGGGCCAGAGGGACCCAGTTGACCAGTCAACGTTTGACTGGTCAACAGGGGTGGGACCCCCCTGACATTGACTGTTTTAGTCTACGCTAATTTAGTTAACTAAACTAGGTGGTTAGGCTAATTAAGTTTAATTAAAAGTTAATTAACTGTTTAACTAATTAATTAATTATTTTTATTATAAATATTTTTTTAACTTCTACTTTTTTTGGGGGGTGGGGGGACGGGCCCCACATGCCATAGGCACAGGGCCAAGCAGGCATGGGCTAACGGGCGGAGCAGGCGTGGGCGCCCGCATCGAACGGGCGAGGCCGTGCGGCGCCGGCAGGGCGCCGGCAATCACCAGCGGCGATGCGCGGAGGCCCCAGGCGGTGGCGGGCATTCGGGGTCCGGGCGCACGAATCCTGGGCGCTGGGCGGCCGGTGCAGGCATCCGACCCAGCGCGGGGCAGGCCCCAGGCGTCGAACGCGAGGGGGCCCGGCGAGGCCGGCCGGTTGTGGCCATGCAGGCGCGGCGGCCACAGAGCCCAGCTGCGGGCGGCCAGGCGAATAGGAAGCCGCCGGCGTGCAGGGCCGCGGTCTGGCAGTGGCCTGAGGTGGGGGCAGGCGCGCAGCACGCATAGGAGTGGATCTCCGGGCGTGGCGACGACGCAGTGCAGCAGCAGTAGCAAGCAACGATAGGAGCAGCAGCAGAGTCGCGCGGCAGCCAGCAGCACAGCGACAGTAGCAACAGGAGGCAACATAGCGCCAGTAGCATCAGCAAGGCAGCAGCATGTGCGCGTACGCGGACGCCGAGATTCGGCCATGGCGGAGGGCGGCGTGCACGGGTACAAATTGAAGCGGAGACATGGGGGAATCAAAGGGGATGCTCACCCTGGTGCTTGTGGTTGAAGTCAGGGAGCGTGGGGTGGCTGGGATGCGTTTAATTTGACGACGAGAGGCGGCGACCGTGGCGAGGAGACGAGGGCGATGAAGAGCGTATGAGCTGTCCCGGCTCAGTTTGGTGCTCAGGACGGGCACAGCCGGCCACACAGGACCTCCTAGATGTGCTGCCGAGCGACGACGGCGACGATAGCTGCGATGATGTCGGCGACGACGAGGTGGTGCAGAGGAGGCCGAGGCGGGGGAGGAAGATGGGGGCGCGATGGGAGGGATAAAGTGGAGAGGGGCTAGGGTTTGGGGGCGCCCCGGGGTACTAATAGGGCGCCAGTGGGGTGGATGGCCGCCACGCCCGGCCATCGCCGGCGGATGAGCGCCACGATCCCCCCCTGCCTCCCTGTAGTAGAGGAAGGGGATGGTGGGGAGGAGTTGAGCCGGCCTAGTTGCTTTGTAGGCCAACTGGGCCACGAGGCCCCACAAGGGGGAGAGGGTTTTCTTACTTTTTTTTTACTTTAATTTTTGTTAGTGTTTTGTTTTGTCTACATTGTTTTGCATTAAGTAGAGCCACAAACTGATTTTTGCAAAAAGTGTAATTTGCCACATAATTCAAGCTGCATTAAATTGCACTGCCACAAAAAGTTTGAACCTCAATTGATTTTTGGATTGAATTTAAAAGTGATGGAAGGGTGTTGTTGGGTCATTCAAAAATAGCTACAGACATTTTTGGAGTCTCAAATTATGTTGGGTTCAACATGGAAATGATCAGGGGGATTTATATCATATTGTGAACATATTAGTTTTAGTGTTTGAAGAAATAAATGTTTGACTTGCATTTTAAATTTGAATTTGGCTTTGATTTTTATCAAGAGGAAACTTAGCTTAAAAAATATAGTGACATGGCATCATTAGCATGGGTTTACTGTCGCATGATTCTCGGGGTGTTACAAATCTCCTCCACTACAAGAAATCTCGTCCCGAGATTTAAGAGGTGGAGTAAGGGGGAAAGAGGTGGTTACGAAATTCTAACGGATCTTCTCGGTCATGGTTGCTCTTCCTGAAGTAATTGATCCTCTTCGTCGACATCTTTATTTCTCCGCTCCAGGTCATCATGATGAAGTCAACACCCTTACTTCTGGGTTTCCATCATACTTACAAATAGGTAAGGGGGAGCTCGGCAACGATAGAATGTTATAAGGGTAATCATCCGGGGTTATCCCATGAATGCACATATGAGTATCTCTCGAGTTGGAACTCAGGAAATACATCGACAGAAATAAAGTAGGCATGAGAATTTTCAAGCAGTAGGAAAATGTTCGATGCTTGAAACAGAGGGTGAGAGGGGTTCAGAGCAACGAAAGAAATATCGCGTCTGACAACGAAATAGAATAAGCGAGGGAAGGTGGCTCGTAAAATACATATGAATCTGAGTGCAAAGTATACTTCAGAATCAAGGTTATACAGGAGAGTCAGGTTTCAATCCTGTGGAACTGTGGGTTATGGGCCCACCATGTGGGTTAAAAGTAAAAAGGGGGTCGATAGCAAGACATGTCCGAGGATAAACTGTCAGTTATGTTGGCAACAACGCTGGTACCAAGGGCTAGGGATGAAGAGAACCATTTTCCTGCTCGTTAAGACGAGGCGGGCCAATAGGCAAAGTTCTCGTACATCGGTGGTTACCGGAATGTCATCAACAGTAGTAACAGGGTCTTACTGACAGAGTTGCACACCGAGGTGTTTATATAAGCGGGGAAATATTACTGCTCATATTATATAGATTACAAGAAAGTTTAAACAAAACAATGGAAATGAAAAATGTGTTTAAACAGAAGTATTAGGAGTATATCCTTCACAAGAACAAGCAGAGTAGGATATACATGAAAGGACATCAAGTAGATAACCACTTCGGTAAAGGGGCGAGGAATTTCATGAAGTTACCCATACAACAGTGTTTAGATAAGTGATCAAGAATCATTTAGCATTGCGCCTCCAATATTCTTAATGATGTTCGGAGTATCACAACCATGCTTCGGGATAGCATTGACATGGTCATCAGGTAAAGGTCGGACCTTGGGAACACAAAGGATCCATCAGGAATTTCTAGAACATCTCATGCAATTCTATTAGGAAAAGGATGAGGATGTGGCCGATGGGTTCAGCTGCAATCCACTGACATGTCAAAAAGGATGCATTTCCAAAATTATATGAACAAATTTGGGTTGGGGGGAAGGCAAAAAAAATGTTGTCGATGATAATTCAAATCATCGAGGGGGTACGGATGGTATCTCTCATTACGAATTTGATTGATAACCTGGAAGAGCTCAAAATATCGTTGATGATCACGACACGGCTGTCGAGAGATTTCATGAAGATGTAATCGATCGGTGAGGACATTAAGTCAAAGGAATGACGAAGCGAAAGGTTAATGGAACCACGGGTACAACACAAACTCAAAATCTGCTATTCGATGCGAAATGATATGGCGAGGAAAATTGACTTAAGCTTAGCTCATCATCAAAAATTATGCTTCGGGAAGAAGGACCAGGTAGCACAGTCAAAATTTAGTACGATAAAGATATAGCCGATCAGGCTAGGAATGACTTGAAGGATTATTAAACTCGTAAGCAACGAAAATTACTTAGAGTTATTGAATTGGAGTGCGGAATCGATTCACTTATCAGTGTTCTTGAGTGACTAATAACTCAGAACCCGAGGGACGTCTCAATTCGGTGAGAAGCAATACCAGACGAAAACTCACAGGAAGCAACACAGTTCTTTGTTATTCTTGAGATACCATAGGATAATACTCGAAGAAAGATCAAAATAGAGGTTGCGGGGATGTATTGATCTGCAGAAGGCAAGTGCTTTAACTTGCCTGAGAAATGAAATCAAAGGGGAACAATCATGGTCAGAACGACGGTTGCAAAGGACCAAACATAGATACCAGATGAACTTATAACAAGGGATTGTTATTATCACAAGAAGCTTCGATGATAAGTTCCACAGCGAGTCCATGGGCTAGAACACAAAGTTCAAGGTCGACTCCCACTTCTTCAATGCATAACCTTCCGATCACTTCTTGCTTTCGATGAAGTTATAGGGTTGAAATATTATAAGGAAAAACACCAGAAGAGTATGACTCGTGAAAACTCTCGGGTGCATAAGGTCAGGGAAGACATAGATTCAACCCATCGGGGCATCTTAGGAAGCTATACCACAAACTTCAGGAGTAATTAACACAAGATCAAAAGCGGAGCATGGTTTTCAAAAGAAGGGGATACCATTTACCAAAGGCATTATGTATCTGGGAAAGAACTCACAAGGTGATTAAATAGGAAGTACACTGTCGGATAAAATCCAACAAAGGATCCGGGGGTCTACCAGGGATCTGATGTGAGTATCGATACTCAACCAGGGGAGGAAAGAAAGCAAAGTCATCGGATTATGAAAACATCTAAACAATTCAAGGCTCAAATGCAAAGGAATTATGATTTCCCATCAAGGGATCATAATCAATTGCTCGGATTAAGGATAGGTAAGACGAGTAGGCTTAGGGGTACACTTGATGGCAATTTGATTGGCCGAGATCCAGCTCATATTCGGAATGATGTCTGAGCAGGAGGGTCAAATTTCCGGGTTCGACTGATGATTGCGAGCAATCACAACATAATGAATCAACATGCTTACGATGACAATGACAAAGGATGTTAATGAATATTGTCGGACATATGGATTAACCATGATGCAGGCAAACAAGACGTTCGGGAGCACTAGGCTGCAGAGGATCTTCGGGAGATAAAACTGCATTCGATGGATTTTGTGAGACATAAGATCAACTGGGGATGGACGAATCCTCGATAAGTGTGAGGAATTATTTGTAGGGGTAATCAAGGGGATAAAAGCTGCAAGGCAGTCGGAAAAAGGATTCTTGAAAGTCGGAGAATACTTTCGGGTTTCTTGTAATAATAAGAACAATAGGGGATGGAAATATGAACAGCGGGGGTACGGGATTGTCCATAAGGATTCAACGGTATTAAGGATTGCAAAAGAAATGAACACAAGTTCTCAGGAGTAGATCTGAGAGTATCTTCGAACTCTTCTGGTGAAGCGGGCAACCGTATGGAATGAAGGGGCTCTCCGAGGAAAGTCGTTGCGAGAATCTAATGTAGTTAGTAAATTCATTTAACCCGAATAGAAGAGAGAACAGAGTCCCAGAGTATAGACGAGGAGTAAAAGATCCTAATACCACCCAATGGCGACGTGGGCCCGTAAGCCACACAACCATGTTAGTAAAACAATTTTTTGAAGACTAGACTCAACTTCAGCCAAGGAGTTGGAAAGGGGGTTCCTACAGGCAGTCGGCTCTGATACCAACTTGTGACGCCCCCGATTTGTCCGTACACTAATCATGCACGCAAATGTGTACGGCCAAGATCAGGGACTCACTAATAGATATCACAATACAACTCTAAAAGAAAAAAATAAGTCATACAAGCTTCATATTACAAGCCAGGGGCCTTGAGGGCTCGAATACAAGTGCTCGATCATAGACAAGTCAGCGGATGCAACAAATATCTGAGTACAGACATAAAGTTAAACAAGGTGCCATAAGATGGCTAGCAGAAACTGGGATACAGATCGAAAGAGGAGCAGGCCTCCTGCCTGGGATCCTCCTAACTACTCCTGGTCGTCGTCGGCAGACTGCACGTAGTAGTAGGCGCCTCCGGTGTCGTAGGAGTCGTCGTAGGTGGCGTCTGGCTCCTAGGCTCCACCATCTGGTTGCATCATCCCAGAAGAAGGAACAGAAGGGGAAAAAGGGCGAGCAAAGCAACCGTGAGTACTCATCCAAAGTACTCGCAAGCAAGGATCTATACTACATATGCAATGGTAACAATGATATGGGTAGTATCGGTGGACTAAACTGCAGCAAGCTGGAATAAGAGGGGGATAGCTAATCCAAATGAAGACTACGCTTCTGGCAGCCTCCATCTTGCAGCAGTAGAAGAGAACAGATGGTAAGTTCACCAAGTAACATCGAATAGCATAATCCTACTCGACGATCCTCCCGCACATCACCCTGTGAGAGAGCAACCACCGAGTTATATCTGGAACTCATCTGGGTGTGTTTTATCAAGTGTCCGGTTCTAGTTATCATGAGGTCGGAATACAACTCCGGGTCGTCCTTTTACCGAGGGACACGACTATTCGAATAGATTAACTTCCCTGCAGGGGTGCACCACATAACCCAGCATGCTTGATCCCATTTGGCCGGACACACTTTCCAGGGTCATGCCCGGCCTCGGAAGATCAACACATCGCAGCCCTACCTAAGCACAGCAGAGAGGTCAGCACGCCGGTCTATGTCCTAAGCACACAGGGGTCTGGGCCCATCGCCCAATGCACACCTGTACGTTGCGAGGGCGGCCGGTGAGCAGACCTAGCAACCTCCATTACTAAGGAAGTGACGTTACGCGGTCCAACCCGGCGCGCGCCGCTAAGCCGCTGACGTCAAGAAGGCTTCGACTGATACCACGACGTCGAGTACCCATAACTATTCCCACGTAGCTGGTTAGTGCGTATAGGCCAACGGCCAGACTCAGATCAAATATCCAAACTTGTTAAGCGTGTTATTATGAAATAACCGCGGACAACGAACAGGGCCAGGCCACCTCTCCATTGGGTGTCTCAACCTGCCCTGTCGCTCCGCCACAAAGATCCACACAGAGGGCCGTCGGGAAAGTATGTCCTTTCAGCCCCCAATCCGTGAATCAACCGCAGGTACTCAACGAGCCGACCCGACTTTAGTCACATCAAGTATCATGTATAAGTGTATGCAGTATATACCCGTGATCACCCCCAAGTGATCACGGCCCGATAGAATAGCAGGGCAGACGGACAAGGGTGTAGGGCCACTGATGGAATACTAGCAACCTATACTAAACATTTAGGATTGCAGGTAAAGTATCAACAGTGGTAGCAACAATGACAGGCTATGCAGCAGAATAGGAGTATCGAAAGCAGTAACATGCTACACTACTCTAATGCAAGCAGTAGAGAGAAGAGTAGGCGATATCAGGTTGATCAAGGGGGGCGGCTTGCCTGGTTGCTCAGACGAGAAGGAGGGGTCGTCGTCGATGCAATCAATCACCGAAGTAGCATCAGTCTCGCGGTCTACCGGAGAGAAGAGGGGGAAGAAACAATAAATACAAAGCATAATGATGCAACAAAGCGGCAAGACAAGTCAACACGCAACGCTGGGATGTAATAATGCGGCGCTACACGGTACCGGCGTAGGGGGGGTAACATCCGGGAAAGTATCCCCGATATTTCGTGTTTTCGGACAGAAGAATGGGAGGGGATTGTTCCATGTTCGGTATGCTAGGAATGTGTGGTGGACGAACGGACCGCGTATTCCAATTCGTCTCATCATTTTGAGCAACTTTCATGTACAAAGTTTTTCGATCCGCGCTACGGTTAATTTTCTATGATTTTTCAAAGTTTTAATATTATTCTAAAATTATTTTTAATTCGAAAATAAATGCTAAATTGCTAGGCGCACCCAGCACAGTGTACACAAAAATGTACCCAGTGGCTGACGGGTGGGCTAGAGGGACCCAGTTGACCAGTCAACGTTTGACTGGTCAACAGGGGTGGGACCCCCCTGACATTGACTGTTTTAGTCTACTCTAATTTAGTTAACTAAACTAGGTGGTTAGGCTAATTAAGTTTAATTAAAAGTTAATTAACTGTTTAACTAATTAATTAATTATTTTTATTATAAATATTTTTTTAACTTCTACTTTTTTGGGGGG
>LR738714.1:23608656-23637897 GCA_902687465.1 Secale cereale | reverse complement strand
GGGGGGGGACGGGCCCCACATGCCATAGGCACAGGGCCAAGCAGGCATGGGCTAACGGGCGGAGCAGGCGTGGGCGCCCGCATCAAACGGGCGCCTGGGTGCGGGCGAGGCCGTGCGGCGCCGGCAGGGCGCCGGCAGTCACCAGCGGCGGTGCGCGGAGGCCCTAGGCGGTGGCGGGCATTCGGGGTCCGGGCGCACGAATCCTGGGCGCTGGGCGGCCGGTGCAGGCATCCGACCCAGCGCGGGCAGGCCCCATGCGTCGAACGCGAGGGGGCCCGACAAGGCCGGCCGGTTGTGGCCACGCCGGCGCGGCGGCCATAGAGCCCAGCCGCGGGCGGCCTGGCGAACAGGAAGCCGGCGGCGCGCAGGGCCGCGGTCTGGCAGTGGCCTGAGGTGGGGGCAGGCGCGCAGCACGCATAGGAGTGGATGTCCGGGCGTGGCGACGACGCAGTGCAGCAGCACTAGCTAGCAACGATAGGAGCAGCAGCAGAGTCGCGCGGCAGCCAGCAGCACAGCGACAGTAGCAACAGGAGGCAACATAGCGCCAGTAGCATCAGCAAGGCTGCAGCATGTGCGCGTACGCGGACGCCGAGATTCGGCCATGGCGGAGGGCGGCGTGCACGGGTACAAATCGAAGCGGAGACATGGGGGAATCAAAGGGGATGCTCACCCTGGTGCTTGTGGTTGAAGTCAGGGAGCGTGGGGTGGCTGGGATGCGTTGAATTTGACGACGAGAGGCGGCGACCGTGGCGAGGAGACGAGGGCGATGCAGAGCGTATGAGCCGTCCCGGCTCGGTTTCGTGCTCAGGAGGGGCACAGCCGGCCACACAGGACCTCCTAGACGTGCTGCCGAGCGACGACGGCGACGATGGCTGCGATGATGTCGGCGATGACGAGGTGGTCCAGAGGAGGCCGGGGCGGGGGAGGAAGATGGGGGCGCGATGGGAGGGATAAAGTGGAGGGGGCCTAGGGTTTGGGGGCACCCCGGGGTACTAATAGGGCGCCAGTGGGGTGGATGGCCGCCACGCCCGGCCATCGCCGGCGGATGAGCGCCATGATCCCCCCTGCCTCCCTATAGTAGAGGAAGGAGACGGTGGGGAGGAGTTGGGCCGGCCTAGTTGCTTTGTAGGCCAACTGGGCCACGAGGCCCCACAAGGGGGAGAGGGTTTTCTTACTTTTTTTTTACTTTAATTTTTGTTAGTGTTTTGTTTTGTCTACATTGTTTTGCATTAAGTAGAGCCACAAACTGATTTTTGCAAAAAGTGTAATTTGCCACATAATTCAAGCTGCATTAAATTGCACTGCCACAAAAAGTTTGAACCTCAATTGATTTTTGGATTGAATTTTAAAGTGATGGAAGGGTGTTGTTGGGTCATTCAAAAATAGCTACAGACATTTTTGGAGTCTCAAATTATGTTGGGTTCACCATGGAAATGATCAGGGGGATTTATATCATATTGTGGACATTTTAGTTTTAGTGTTTGAAGAAATAAATGTTTGACTTGCATTTTAAATTTGAATTTGGCTTTGATTTTTATCAAGAGGAAACTTAGCTTAAAAAATCCAGTGACATGGCATCATTAGCATGGGTTTACTATCGCATGATTCTCGGGGTGTTACACCCTATCGATCGAGGTAAAACCCTACTTCCTACTATATTAATATGGATGAATATGTGTACAAGAGTTGATCTACCACAGATCGTAATGGCTAAACCCTAAGTCTAGCCAATGGGGATATTGTAATGACGATGATCCCTCTACAGACTAAACCTCTCGGCTTATATACATGCCTGAGGAGACCTAGGGTTACAAGGATGACTTGGGGAGGAAGTAATTGACACATCCAGACTCAAAACCAACCTTTCTACGTACATAGGAGTCGTGACCGAATACGGGGGAAGGTCTTCTGCTTCTTCTTTATGCGGCCCACCACTACTAGGAAAAGGGCTATAGATGAAATGGATACTAATGGTGCACCTGACATGTGGTGCGCCACTAATATATAGCAGTGGCGCACCATGTGCAGGTGCGCCATTAGTGTGGAATACACTAATGGCGCACCAGGCACATGGTGTGCCACTAGTAACAATTTTTTTTCCAAACATACTAATGGCGCATCCAGGCACAGTGCGCCATTACTAGTTCTAACTAGTAATGGCGCACCAGCCACAAAGTGCGCCACTACTATTCTTTTTTTATTCTTTTTATTCTTTTTTTTTGCAAAACTACTAATGGCGCACGTGCCATAGTGCGCCATTACTAGTTTAAACTAGTAATGGCGCACTATTCCACAGTGCGCCATTAGTATATATATATATATATTTTTTGCAAAACTACTAATGGCGCACCACCAGCAGGTGCGCCATTAGTTACCTGGGTTACTAATGGCGCATTTGGAGGTGGTGCGCCATTAGTAACCTGGGACCAACAAGATATTTTTGACAGCCACACCTACCCACTCACTTTCCCCCACTTCATTCTCTCCACCTCCTCCTCCAAGCTTGTCTCGGCTGCCTCCTCCATGTCACCTCATTTCCACCATAGATTCATCCAAATTAAGTGGTTAAATTACCTTTTTTTGATAGGTAAGTAAGGGGGGAAGCTATCTTTATGTTGTTCTCCCACCAACAATGTGCACATGCACTTTTTATGGCCTAGCTAGATCTATGTATGTTCGTGGTGTTGCATATGTTTGTGGTGTTGCATATATGTTTGTGTTTGCAGGTACCGGTATTTGAAATGCGATAGTTGCCAATATTTTGGCTGAATGTTGATTCATTTCCGTTTCGGCGAGAATTTTGGCATTATGCATTCTTTTTGGTCCTATTTTTAGGGAAAGTCATGCCAAAAATTTTCTTGGTTCTAAAATATCGTTTTGCTCTACCCCGCAGGCGACCATGGTCCGCACGATGACCGAAGGCATCCTGAATAGGTTTTTGAGCTCCGCGAAGGCCGAGATGCTTCAAAAGAACGAGACGGAGATAAGATGTCCGTGTCGAAGATGCAAGCTAAAGAGCCTTATTGCGGACCCGGATTCCGGGCAGGTGCGGGACCACCTGCTCTTGCGTGGTTTCATGGATGGCTATCGGTGGCAAGGTGATGAAGATGACTACAAAGTCGTCCATGGGGGCCGGGCAAGAAATGAGGAAGGGCAGCAAGACAACCACCACGGCTCGGGCGGGCGAGAAGACGAAGAATCTCTAGGACATGATCACGACGGTGATGCTGTACACAGTCATCATGTAGAAGATGCAGGTAATGATGATGAGGAAGATGCCGGAGCAGACGACGGGCATCATCATGAAGATGAAGATGCCGGCGGAGAAGACGACGATGGACCATCGATGGGCTGGTTGCAGGACCCTCATATTCAAGAGCTGCTTCTCAAGCAGACGGATAACGCAAGAGATGCCGCCCGAGAGAAAGCCAAGCTGGATCAACTGGAGATAGGCGCGGTTACTCCATTGTATGAAGGATGCAGGCCCGAGGATACCCGCCTGAAAGTAACGCTCATGGCTCTGGAGATGAAGGTAAAACAGAAAATGACCGACGCATGCTTCGACGAGAACATGTCATTCTGGCACGAACGTCTTCCCAAGGGGAACAAGTGCCCGACCAGTTTCGAGGAGGCGAAGAAAATCATGTGTCCTCTGGATTTACCGCACATGAAATACCATGTGTGCATGAACAATTGCATCATTTATCGGGACGAGCACGCGGAGTCTACCATATGTCCGGTGTGCGGCGTCACTCGATACAAGAAGAGGAAGAAAGCTCCTCGAAAAGTGGTGTGGTACTTTCCGATCACTCCTTGTCTTCAGCCGTATTTCGCGGACCCTAAGGTAGCAAAGCTCCCACGTCGGCACGCGGATAGGGAGGAGAAGAAGCGAGAAGATGACGCAAATGATCCGGAGATAAATAAAAAAGACAAGATGCTAAGTCACCCTAAGGATGCGAGCCAGTGGCAAGCGTTGAACTTCGAAGACGCAAAATTTGGGAATGATCCAAGGAACATCGTGCTGGGCGCGAGCACCGATGGAGTCAATCCGTTTGGCAGCCAGAGAAGCACACATAGCACCTGGCCTATGTTTGTGTGGATGTACAACCTTCCCCCCTGGTTGTGCATGAAGAGGAAGTACATTCACATGAGTATGCTAATTGAAGGACCGAAACAACCAGGGAACGAAATCAATCTGTATCTGGGGCTGCTGAAAGAGGAGCTAGACACGCTGTGGAAAACGCTAGCCAATACGTGGGACACCGCAGAGAAAGAATATTTCCCTATGAGAGTCGCACTGCTCACGACGATGCACGACTATCTCGGTTACGGATATGTTGCGGGGCAGGTGGTCCACGGATTTTCTGGATGCGTCAGGTGCATGGATGACACAATGTATCGCCAGCTAGATAGAGATCCCGGGTCTTCGAAAACCGTGTTCATGGGACATCGAAGGTGGCTTCGCGACGATGACCTGTGGAGAAAACGCAAGGATATGTTCGATGGTGAAACCGAACCCCGAAGACGCCCGCGTACGAGGAGCAGCGAGGAAATAGACGAGCTGTTGAAAATTTGGAAAGATTGCCCACTGCCGGGAAAGAAGCAAAAGGCGCCAGAGCCGGGAAAGAAGCGAAAGGCGCCAGAGCCGCTGCTGAAGGTATGGAAAACAAGGTCTGTTTTCTGGGACTTGCCGTACTGGAAGATCCACCGTGTGCCTCACAGCCTTGATGTCATGCATATCACGAAGAACGTGTGCGAGAGTCTGCTTGGTACCCTGCTCAACATGCCAGAGAGGACCAAAGATGGGCCGAAATCAAGGGCAGACTTGAAATCAATGGGCATCAGGGAGGAGCTTCACGCTAGTGATGATGATGATGAGGCGAAGTAGGACACAAAAAGTCGTCGCAAAGGCAAAAAGGCCAAGAAGACTGGAAATGACTACCCTCCTGCGTGCTTCACTCTAAGCCATAAGGAGATCGAGCAGTTTTTCACCTGCCTCGTAGGAGTAAAACTTCCTTACGATTACGCGGGGAAGATAAGCAGATACCTAGACCCAGCGAAGAAGAAGTTCAGCGGGATGAAGTCTCACGACTGTCACATGCTGATGACGCAGATACTTCCAGTTGCAATCTGTGGGATCATGGACGCGCACGTCCATGAAACGCTATTTGGCTTATGCAACTTTTTCGACGTCATCTCTTGGAAGTCGGTTGGCGTGAGGCAACTCAGAAGGCTACAGGAAGAGATCGTGGTGATACTATGCGAGCTTGAGATGTACTTCCCACCCGCATTCTTCGATGTTATGGTGCATCTGCTGGTCCATATCGTGGAGGATATCATCCAACTCGGGCCGACGTTCCTGCACAGCATGATGCCGTTCGAAAGGATGAATGGTGTCATCAAAGGATACGTTCGCAACATGTCACGTCCAGAGGGAAGCATAGATAGGGGCTTTCTGACCGAAGAGTGCATCTCCTATTGCACGAATTATCTAGGCATCGAGAACCCCGTTGGTCTGCCTGTCAACAGGTACCTCGGCAGGCTCGCTGGATGGGGTCACCGTGAGGGTCGCCGCGAAATGCATGTCGACTGCGAGGGTCGACTCGCCGACTTTGAAAGAGCAAACCTAGTTGCGCTTCAACACATAGACGTGGTCGATCCTTGGGTGGTAGAGCACAAAACCTTTATTGAGAAGATGTACAATGACCGAGGCCAACAGAGGATGGACGGAGATATAATCAGAGAGCACAACTCATGTTTCACGCGTTGGTTCAAGCAGAAGCTTCTGTCGTACCCTTTACATGAGGATTCTTCCGCGGATGAACAACTCATATTCGCCTTGTCAGAGGGCGCTGAGCACAACCTGATGACCTATGAGGCGTACGATATCAACGGCTACACATTCTACACCGAGGACAAGGACATGAAGAGCGATGGTTATCAGAACTCCGGGGTAACGATGGAATCCTACACCGGTAACGACAAGGACAGATACTACGGAAGGATCGAGGAGATCTGGGAGCTGAGCTACGCTGGAGAGAAGGTCCCGATGTTCCGTGTCAGATGGGCCAAGAGCATCCTAAAAGAAGACTGGTATTTCACCACCATGGTTATACCCGAAGACAAATCCAAGACTGCGGGCGCAAACGTCACCGCGAAAAATGAGCCATGGGTACTAGCTTCCCAAGTTGACCAATGCTTCTTCATTACCAACCCGTCAAAGCCCAGTCGTGTTGTCGTGAGGAGAGGCAAAAGGAAGATCATCGGAATGGATGGAGTAGCCAATGAGCAAGACTTCGACAAGTACGGCGACCCGAAGATCGAACATGACGACGATGATGAAGTAGCAGCATACACCACAAGAAGAAGAAGGACCATCCTACCTAAAGGACGTCCGTACCACAGAAGAACTCCATTTGCGAAAAAGAAGGGCAAGAAGATTGTGAACAGAGAGCTAGCTAAGATCGATTGTATTTAAATCATAGCCTTCATTTCTCGATTGTATTTCATGGGCACTTTTTGAACTCTTGAATGTTTTTAAATTTCATGGACACTCGATCTCGATCCCCCTCCATCTCGATCGCTATCCCACCTCGCCAGATCCGGTCCCCCTCGCCGCCGAGCACCCCCTGCTCCACCGGCCGCCACCGCCGATCCCCCGCACCCTCCCCTACTCCACCGCCGCCGAAGACCCACCGCACCCTCCCCCGCTCCACCGACCGCCGCCGCCGACCCATGAACTCATGATATTTTCAAATAATAAATTTGATGATATTTTTTCATATTCATAAATATTTTCAAATAACAAATTTGATGATATTTTAAAAAAAATTATTACTATTTTATAAAAAAATATTACTGTTATGATTTAAACAAGTTTGAACATATTTAAACACAAATAAGTATGAAACAACATTTTAAATGCATAAAAACAAAAATTGGGGAGCCTGGGAATCGAACCCAGGACCTCCTAGTGTGCGTGTGCTGCGTGTTGACCAGTCGGGCTAGTGGGCGTGTTCTGATGGAGATAGGGTTAGGTGGAATATAACCTGACCAGTCGGGCTAGTAACTAAAACAAAATACTAATGGCGCACCAGGGGGAGGTGCGCCATTAGAATCGTCGTACTTATGACGCACTAGGGGGAGGTGCGCCATTAGTAATCTCCCCCCATCCATACTTCGTCCCCCACTCCACCTATTCCCTCTCTCCCTCGCCAGATCGATCCCCTTCGTCCTTCTCCCTCCCTCCACCGCCCCGACACCGCCGCCCCCGCGCCATCCCCGGTGGACTCCACCGCGCCGCTCTCTCCCTCGTCCCTCCCTCCATCGCCGCCGCCCACAACGCCCCCTCCCCGAGCCGAGCGCCGCCTCCCTCGCCTTCCCCCCTCTGCACGCGCCCGCGCCCTCGACCTCGTGCTCATCGTCCAACACTGCGCGGCCTGCCCAGGAGGACCGCCGACGTCTTCCTCTTCGACGACGAGTACCCGGATGAGCTCGAACGCCGTCGAGCCATCCCTTCGACGCTCCCCGATTTCCTCCGCCTCGGCCACCATCACCACCGCTCGACGCCGAATTCGCGCCGCCTCGACTAGCTCCGGCTACCCCGAGTCGCCCTCGACCTCCCCAGTGAGCACCCGATCTGCTTCCCCCTCTTCCCCCTCTTGATTTCCTTCTGATGTGTTCTAGGGTTGGGGGTTGGAGAATTTTGGACAAGGAAAGGGGGTGGGAGAATTAAGTAGCTAGGGTTCAAGAGTCCTAGTATGTGGTTTGGCCATGTCATCCCTTAATAAAGAAGAAAGCATGACATGCTATGAACTTGTTCATCCTTATGTCATGTTGGCAAACATAGTGAAACTAAGGGTGTGAGATCAGGTCATTTTGCAGATGCATTGAAATCTCAGTGAGTAGTATATGTGCACTCTTGATATCATTCCATGAAGAAAGGCCCTCAGTTTGGCCATGGAAATGATACAAGATAGTCCAATTTGAATTGAACTCATAAAATTTCCCTTTGAATGACAAGTCTAGACCCTTCTTTAAACAATTTTGGACTTGTTGATGGCCACAATATGTTAATAACCGCTGACTGCCGAGGATGCAGTTTTGATCTGGTTGTTGGTTCCTTGCTCTAGTTCTTGCAAGCTGAAAATACCTATTCTTTCTTCATCATTTTTGTTTGAAGATATTAACTGTTGTGAAAGTAATTCATGATTCAATAGTTTCTAACAAGGCCCCCCCTCCCCCCCTTTTTCCTCCTATATTTCTGAATGGCCAGGCTGTTGCTTTCAGTTCTAGGCACAATTGATCTGAAAACTAAATAAATGCAGTAATACAATTTCTGTATAGGGCCTACTATCTCTCCCAAATACTATGGCTGATAAAGAGTAAGCCACCTTTGATCGGCACGAATCAAAGGGCTAAATGTGTTCCTTCTATATGCCTAGCAATGCAACTGCAGTAGATTACTCAATATTCTTGCCATTTGTTGATAGGTTATAAATATTGACCATAAATAAGAATGAATATTGACCATTTGTTGCTGCTAGCACATGTTGAAGTGTACCTGGTGATGCTTCTGTAGAAAATTCAGTCTTCCTCCTCAGGCATGTGTTGTGTGACCTGACAAACTATAAATGTGTTGTGTGCCATGTGTTGGCAATTCAGTAAAGTCAAACAAGAACTGGATTTAGGCATGTTGCTTGCTGAAATTGTAGCAGCAACAACAACTATGGATGAATGATGAACATGTTATAGTGGTCAGATTAGTTCAACAACAATAACTATTTTCAGTTTGTCTTATGTGTCATTTATAGTGGTCAGATTAGTTCTGCATTTAAACGAATCCCAATGGACCTACTGCCGGCTTATTTGTTGTAGGACAATTTATCTAATTTTATTTACCATGGGGTCAATTAGCATGTAAACATTCTTTCTTTCAGTCCCTAAGGGCATCACAGACAATTTATGCCAAATTTGCAGTTTCACAGTTTCACAGTCACTAAGTGTGTGTAGAACAGCGATAACTTACACTAGTTTTGTAGCCTCCAGCAAGTTTATGAGCAACCAGAATTTTCGTTCTGTTTTAGAAATATGCAGGCAGCTACCTGATCAGTGTTGTTGTTGGTAGCTGTAAAATACTAGTTACCAGTGCACAAATGAGTCTGAGACATGCTAAGCTAAGCTACTCACCATTTGAACTTCAAAGTATAGTTTTACAAGCTTCTGCAACTTTTTCTTAACTGTTGCTGCTGCTGTTATGCCTGTATTCACTGTTGTTGCTGCTGTACTTGTGATGATGTTGTACTTGTGATGATGCTACTTGTGATCTTCTGAAATGACCCATTGGCGACTTCATTACGCGGGGATAATGATTTTGCAGGTACCCCGAGAGGCCCTTGAGTTTGCTGGAATGTCGATTAACTTCCATTCCGGCAAATTCGGGTACTCCATATGTCCTATTGTCAGCAAAGGTCATGCTGAAATTTTCTGTGAATTTTAGCATGACTTTGCTAAAAATAGGACATATGGGGTACTTGTGACTAATGCATGGGCCGGGGTATCTTAGTACTTAATTAAGTACGATCAACTGCCCCTTTATTCTTGCTGCATTAAACCATAGGCGGCAATAGAGCCAAGTGATTAGGCCCAACTTAGAATTCTCCTTCCCAGCTTAGCTTTTAGGATGCCTCGGTGTCGACAAACCATAAATTATAAAACCTTGGCTTTTAGGGTGCCTCGGTGTCGATAAAAACCTAAATGATGAAAGCTTAGGCTTTTAGGGTGCCTCGACGTCAAAAAACCCTAAATGATAAAAGCTTAGCTTTTAGGATGCCTCGGTGTCGACAAACCCTAAATGATGAGACCATGATCTTGTTCCTTGACAATAACCAACTTTTTGACCAAACTTTTTTCCTATTTAGAGAGAAACATGGCCCACAACGATGAGGCCGGCGGTTCGGGCGGCAAGGCATTCTGGGAGCTGTCCCAGGAGATGGAGGAACAACCTCACTTCTATGAGGACGCCGCGAACGACACCGATCTTGACACCACTGATGGTGCCGCCGAGGATGACCCCACTGACGGTGCCGTCGGGGATGACACCACTAATGGTGCCGCCGAGGATGCCACCGCTGATGATGGCGGCGCACGCACAGATGGCAGCCAACCGAAGAGGCAGCGGAAGGACCGGCGCCCGACCGTGCTCCGCACCGTCAAGGAGGAATTTACTAAAGTGGACTCCGACGGGAATCCAACGGCGCCCAAACAAATAGTCAAGGGGTACTCGCTTCAGCTCGGGTGCATTCCCCGGAGCATCGTCTCGATTCACACCGAGAACCTAAGGCATAAGGACCGAGGGAATTTGCGCAACCTCCTCTTCACGAAGCTGCACGAACGATACAAGTTCCCCGCTGAATTTGAAAACACATGCCTCACAGGGAATAAAGTGAACAATGCCGCCCTCACAAGGATGAGCATGGCCCTGTCTACTTGGAGAAGCTCGGTGAAGCGAATGATTGACAAAGGTTTTAGTTATGAGAAGATCAAGGAGAAAAATCCTTCGATCACCGAAGATGACTACAACGACTTCGAGATCAAATGCGAGAGCACCGCAACCTCCGAATCAAGTCAGTGGGGGAAAGAAATGCGGGAGTTGAACTTAGGGAAACACACACTCGGTCCCGGCGGTTACAGAGTGGCGGAGCCTATATGGGACAAGGAGGAAGCGGAGCGTGCCGAGCAAGGCCTACCGCCCCGCTTCGAGAAATACCGTGACAAATAGACCAGGAACTATGTCAGGGCCCGGTACAAGGTGGACCCGAAAACAAAGGAGCTTACCACAGATCCGAAGACCAGGGCGCTTGAGCTTGTTCTGGCGAAGGAGACTGAAAGCAGTAGCGCGGGGTCGTCTCAGAGCACCCCTGCTTGGGACAGCACTTTAAATAGGGCGTTGAACGTAATGAAAAACAAGGATAAGCTCAGTAAGCCGTCGTCGTGCTAGTCGTGTGGCCGGCAAAGGCTTGTCCACAAAATGGTCGTCTTACTATAATGATGGTGGGCGAAAGGAGAGAAAGAGCAGCTTGGAAAGCTAGTCGCGCGAGGTTCAAGAACTCAAGGCACAAGTGGTGCGGATTCCAGAGATTGTCCAAGAGCAAGTGCAACAACAACTGGGATCGACGCTCACCGGCATTATGCCTACCTTGATTCATGGGCTGCCAGCGTGGATTGCGGGCGGCCAACAGGGGCCGCCCCGAATTCCCAGCTTCAGGGACAGCAACTCGCACAACGCGCAGGCGGCGCCATTGGTGTCTTCGGCGGAGCCGGTATTGGTGTCTCCGACGCCGGCATGGGCATTGGAGCTTAATGCACCCGGGTGTACGCCGGCCAGCACCTCAGCAGCAAGCGGCCCCTCCGTCAATTGCACGCCCGCCGTTGGCGGTGCCTCGACATTAGCCGAGCTCGACGCCATCATCACGATAACTAATTAAGCCTCTCGGCCGAGGACTTCATCTCCTTGCCTTTGACTGGGCATCCCTGACGCCCTACATGTTTTCGCAGGGCGCCGCCGACGTTCCGTGCACTCTCCTGCACTTCGTGAACAACGAGTTGGTCGATGTCGCCAAGGGCAAAATCGTTCAACCGGGCAACCCCGTGTTCCACGGTAATCCGATGCCACCCACCGTGTATAGGGTTCAACTGGTTCGGGTGCTGCCAGGCTGCGACGAGTTATTACCTCCGATTCGACCCATCGGGGCTAACGAAGATGATGTGATGACCCTCAGCGCCTGCCTAAGTTGGCCCCTGCTTTGGCCAAAGTGCCAGATTCGTTTGGGGGCGGGGGACACCACCCCAAAGACAACACCGCCAGTCGTGCCGGCGCCAAGCCATGGCAAGACCGCCGCAACGCTGCCGGACATCCCTATGGCACTGGATCCGAACATGCATATGGCACAGGATCCGAACGATGACGACGACAATGACGACGATACATTTGCCAACGTCGATAAGTACTTTGCCGATCATGGGTACGATGGCGAATTCATGGGGCCTCCTTCTCAAGAACCCAACCCTACAAAAGACGTGCGCGATCTAGCTGGTACCGCGGAGAAACCAAGTTGCAACAGGCGTCGTCTGGCGTTCAGTTCTCAGGAGACGCCTCCAGCTGCCGACTTCACTGAGCCTTAGATAGCCGAGGTGCTAAATATGATCAGCCCCAACACACTCAAGAAGGCGGTCTGTGAGCAGAACTCGGTCCCATTATAGGAGAAGAAGAAGGCACGGAAAAGAAAGAGTAACAAGGGTGCGAGCCAGCCGGCACCGAGTACGATGCTATAATGAGGAGGGTGCATGTGGCGGGTAGGCCGATGCTACCGACTAATATGCTCAATGCTGCAACCGGTGCTATGCGGAGTCTACATGACAGTGTTCTTTCTTTGGAGAAGCGGCATCTCAGAGAGAAGGATGTGGCATACCCGGTTTTCGCGGCCAAGGTGCCAGAGGGCAAGGTCTTTGTGGATAACTCCATCGGGGGTACGATCGTCCTGCGGTCTGATGACATCTTCGCTATGTTTAACCTTCATCTGCTGCACTACACCTTCGTTCGGCTATTTTCGCTGAGTATGGAGATGCAGATCATTAGAGACAAGACCCCAGACATCGTGATAGTCGGCCCCTTCTACATGCGTGCCAAGATCTTGGGCAGCGCTGGGGACCGGCAAGTCGTGAGTTCTTACCTCGAAGGCGTCATTCTGGCAAACCGAGATAAGGATAACTTCCTCGTGCCTGACTTTCCCGAGTAAGTCGTCCCCTCAACCGCCCCGTAACATATGATTTCTTAGATTTCGATCATTTTTCTTTTAACATTCCGTGTTTTGTGCAGTGACACACATTGCACACTCATCCTCCTAAGCCCGAAATATTCCATGGCCACGTATTTCGACTCGGACCATCAGTCGAAGGTAGACTACACAAATGTCAAGAAAGTTCTTGATGATGTTCTCCTCGACTATGCCAAATCTGGAGGCACCTTCACCAGGACAGTTCGTAAGTACGGCAAGCACGTGTTCGCCCACAATACGACAATCTGCTGCTTCAAGTAGCCGCCTGTCGGTCAGAAGGGTGCCTACTACGCCATCCATCACATGCGGGCGATCGTACGGGACCATCATCACCTTCTGCTACCAGATAAACTCAAAGATTGGGCCGCGAGCGTGTCGGCAATCCAGGACGCGGACATCAGACAAGAATTCTTTCGCATCCAGTCGGAGTTTGCGGAAATCATCCGTCAAGATGTCCTTCGTACCTCGGGGCAGTTCTACCTTAGAAATCAACCGTCCAACAGTGACATAGACACAATGCTACAAATGCAGGCTGACAACGCCCGCGATTTCATGACTCCCACGATAGACGGCGGCTTCATCCATGCTCCGGTCCCTTGAGTCGAGTCGAAAGTAGTGATGCTGTGTCTAGTTCTGAAACATCGATTGGCTCATGTTGTAATTAAACTTTAATGAACTTGTAGTATGTCTCTTTGGTTTCGATAGTCATTAAACTTAGATGTAATTGATGCTATTAATGTCTTGCTTTTCTCTTCCAATCGTTTTGTTGCATACTTATATATTGCTTATGTATTGTCTGTGAATTGGTACTAACGTTTCGTTTGGCTAGTGCATAGTGATGCCGTCGTATGTCGTGTACAAGGGTAAGGTTCCCGGAGTCTACGACGACTGCGAGGAGTGTCGGAGACAGGTTCACCGTTTCAGCGGTAACAGTTACAAAGGGTACACCACTAGGGCGGAGGCGGAATCTAGATATGCGCGCTATCTAGCGGAAGAGGGGATGGAGCGTTGGAGGAACCGGATGAAGACGAGTTTCATCGCGATGATGCTCATCGTGATGACCGCACCTCTCTTCTATGTGATGGTAGTTTAGATGATCGATATCGACTTGTAATGTGAAGATAAACTCGCTACTCGCGGTCTCGAGACTTGTAATATAATGTTGTATCTTTGTTCGGTCTTTTGAATTCGGAGACTAATATGATGAATTGTATTCGGAGACTAATATGATGAATTGTATTCAGAGACTAATCTTCTATTGTATTTGATGAATCTGTTGTTGCTGTGTGCTGCTGTCTATATTCTGTCCAATAATACATTTTGTAACCTGTGCAAAAATCAAAAAAGTAAAAAATAAAATAAAAAACCTAATATTCATACTAATGGCGCATCACACCATAGTGCGCCATTAGTATGCCAAAGGATACTAATGGCGCATCACCCCACAGTGCGCCATTAGTATGCTAAAGTTACTAATGGCGCATCACACAAGAGTGCGCCATTAGTATGCCAAAGCACCTGGGTATATATGGCCCCCTGGGAGGCATACTAATGGCGCACCTGTGGTGCGCCATTAGTATACCAGATACAAATGGCGCACCTCTGGTGCGCCATTAGTAAAAAATACTAGTGGCGTGGTACTAGTGGCGCACCAGTAGTGCGCCATTAGTAGGCTAAACTAGTGCGCCACTAGTAGGCCTTTTCCTAGTAGTGGTACCAGTGGGGTCCAGCTTCATTGACCTAGATGCATGAGGACCCCTGAATACAGGACTCCCTCAGTCGCCGACGGTGTTGAAGTGGTGAGCGCCGCCTCGAAACCCTAGCCATGGGGAGCACGAAGAAGAACCAAATGGCCTTAAGGGGAGGGTTCGGGTTGGTGGTGAGGACACGGGAGAAGAGGGAGCGGAGGGTCGGGGTTTGGGGGTCGGTGGCGGCGATCAGCGAGGGAGGCGGCGGCGATCGGTGAGGGAGGCGGCGGCCCGTGCTTTCTCGGGAGGAATTGGATCTGGATCGAGGGACTGAGGGGGAAGGGTGTGACACGCCCGTGACTGAGGGAACGAGGGAGAGGTGCTGGATCGAGGGACTGCGGGAGGGTGTGGACGGCTCAGATCGAGTACAGTGGGGGTGATCCGTGGGCTGCCTTCTGATTGGTTCGAAATATGAGGTATTTAAAATTATTTCTTAGAGCTAAAAACAGGGGATTTAGTGAAGCAGCTACCAAAACAATTTTGCAAAATGGCATCACTAAAATTTTCACTTAATTTAGACCACATTTTATGGATGATAACCAATTTGTATGCATTTCCGATCCTTCTAGCTATTTTTTGTTAAAATAACTAATTTAGACCACATTCATGGCATAGTTTGTTAAAATGACCTCATATTGTGCACAAGGGTGCATCTTGGAATGAAAAACAATGTTGACTAAGGAAGTTTTCATTTTTTGACGAAAAAATCATTTTCCATTTTTTGAGTGCCCAAAATGAGTTTTTTTGTGAAGGACCTAACATATATTTGTGGCAAAATTGGACCAAATCAATTTTATAAAATACTAGGACATATTCAATGCACAATTAACCAAATGGTTGGGTGTAAAAAGTTTTGATCCACCTCTGGTGAAAACGACAAATTTCAACCGATTCAGCAGCAAGCGGGACAAAGTTGAACTACAACTGCCTCATAGTTTGCTCTTTATTTTTTTCCAAAAATCATTTCTAGGTACATAAGTATCTATTTAATCAGAGAAACACCAAAAAATTTCCAAGATTCAACCACTAGCTAGGAACGGTTATTCCCGCCATTTTGACCGTATTTTGAAACGGGCATAAAAAATTCAAAGAAAATCAAAAAATTGGAAAACCTTCGCATTGTGTCATTACATGTGACCAAGTTACCAGGAAAAATAATAAACTTGTAAAACGGCAATTCTCTTAAAAATTGTTCTCAAAAATGAGCTATCATGTGTGAAGATTCATGGCTTTCAAGCCAAATGATCAATCTTATGGCCACATTCATGGCATAGTTTGTTCAAATGATCTACTATTGTGCACAGGGGAGCATGTTGGAATGGCGAACAATGTTGCATATGGAAGTTTTCATTTTCTTTGGACAGAAATTTCATTTTCCATTTTTCGAGTGCCCAAAATGAGTTTTTTGATGAATGACCTACCATATATTTGTTGCAAGATTGTACCAAATCAATTTTCTAAAATACTAGGACATATTCAATGCACAATTGACCAAATGGTTGGGTGTAAAAAGTTTTGATCCACCTCTGGTGAAAAAGACAAATTTCCGCCGATTCAGTAGGAAGTGGGTCAAATTTGAACTACACCTGCCTCATAGTTTCCTCTTTATTTTTTCCGAAAATCATTTGTTGGTACATAAGTATCTATTTAATCAGAGAAATACCAAAAAAATCCAAGATTCAACCACTAGCTAGGAACGGTTATTCCCACCGTTTTGACCGCATTTTGAAACGGGCATAAAAAATTCAACGAAAAACCAAAAATTGGAAAACATTCGCATTGTGTCATTACATGTGACCAAGTTACCAGGAAAAATAATAAACTTATAATACGGCAAATCTTTTAAAAAAGTGTTCTAAAAAATGAGCTATCATGTGTGAAGATTCATGGTTTTCAAGCCAAATGATCAATCTTATGGCCACATTCATGGCATAGTTTATTTACATGATCTAATATTGTGCACAAGGGTGCATGTTGCAAACAATTTTGCGTAAGGAAATTTTCATTTTCTTTGGACGAAAAGTTCATTTTCCATTTTTTTTTCAGTGCCCAAACTGGGTTTTTTTGTGTGAAGGACCTACCATATATTTGTTGCAAAATTGTACAAAATCAATTTTATAAAATACTATGACATATTTAATGCACAACTGAGAAAATGGTTAGGTGTGAAAAGCTTTGATCCACCTCTCGTGAAAAAGAAAAATTTCCGTTGATTTAGTAGGAACCGGGTCAAATTTGAACTGCACCTGCCTCGTAGTTTGCTCTTTATTTTTTCCAAAAATCATTTATAGTTACATACGTATCTATTTAAGCATAAATACATGGTTTGGTGGCGACACGTCGAGGTTTGGATGGTGGCCTAGGGTCCCAACTCCAAAGCACGTAAACTCGCATGCCCGCCGCGTGGTCACCGTGTGACCGTGGCGTTGCCATCCGTTCTGGGCGGCCTTGGCATGTATAGTGGGTTGGGTAATATCCAGGTAGGTGCTAGGAAGAAAATGACAATAGAAGACTCTCACTAGGAGATCGAACTATGCTCAAACATGAATTAGCAGCGAAGTGTTTGATTAGTGGTACGGGAAATGCACATGGCCAATGGGCCTGAGTTTTGGCTCGGGATGATCATCTACTAGGGAAACTGTCTTGGCCAATTTTCAGTTCAAAGGGAGGATCTTAGATGGCACTTGCTTTGCAAAGTACCACATCGGGCAGAAATATTGATGTTGAAGCTGGGCTCAAATGAATAAATGGATTGAGCTGAAATTTTGTGTATTATGGTCATTTGGGCATAGGAAAGGGCTATAATTTTTTTATACCATTTGGATAATCCTAGCTTGTACTTCCTTCACAAAGCTTTTCTCTAGATAGAAACTTTGGAAATTTGCTGAGGAAGATTTAATAGGCAAATGGAGCTGAATATTGGAATGTTGCAATGATTTAGATATGTAAGATGGCACAAAAAGTTTGAGGACAACATGAGGTGTCTAGATAGCACTTGCTTTGCAATGTGCCAATCTGGACATAAAATAGAAATTGAAGCTGAGCTTACATAGATGATTGGATTATGCTGAAATTTGGTGTAGGTAGTCTCTATAGTCAGGGTAATGTCCTGGTAAATTTTCAGCAATTGTTCACAAACTTAAAATATTACCAGAAACAAAGATTCGATGGTGAGCTCACATGTATTGTTAGATAGAGCTAAACTTTTGTGCAGAGCTATGACTTTGGCATATAAAATATGTGGCAACAATTCAACTCATTAGGATATTCCTATCTAGTAAATCCTTCACAAAGCTTCTAGGTGAACAGAAACTTTGGAAATTTTCCGAGGAAGCTTTACTAGGAAAATATAGCTAAATATTGGCATGTGGAAATTATTTGGGTATGGAAGATTGACCAAAAAGTTTGAGGGCAATAAGAGTCGTATAGATAGCACTTGCTTTGGAATGTGCCAATCTGGACAAAAAATAAAAATTGAAGTTGGGCTCACATAGATGATTTGATTGAGCTGCAATTTAGAGGAGGGTGATAATTTGGGCATATGAAGGAACTGTATAAATTTCATGCCATTTGGATATGCATAGCTAGTACTTCCTTCACAAAGCTTCTAGCTGAACAGAAACTTTGGAAATTTGCCGAGGAACATTTACTAGGCAAATGGAGCTGAATTTTGTCATGAGGCAATGATTTGGATAGGAAAGAGTGCCCAAAATTTTTGAGGTCAATCAAGAATATACAAATAGCACTTCCTTCCCAAAGTGCTATTCTGAACAGAATAGGAAAATGAATATTGTTGAATTATATTTTAACTATGCGAGGAAGGTTATTGACATATTTGTCAAAGATATGATCCAAAGAATTTATCAGATTTTTTTGGAACTTTGGGACTAACAGAAATATAGGTTGCTTCACAACTTAGGGCAAAAATTGAGACATGGACATGACACATAGGCAAAACTAATGAGGTGGCACCTAGTCATAGCAATCCACCACAACTCACAAGGTTATGACCATCTATATTGGTCGTGATCAGCTAGACATAAGGCAGCGGACCAGTTTTGTCTGCTTTATGACCATTTCATGTAAGCAAATTATGACCTTTCTGACCAAAATGGTCGTTATAGTTTAGTGTTTGGAGCCCCCCGAACAGCTTTTGACCAATTGGTCTCAAATGGTCATAGATTTATGAACAATTATTCCAGGATCACTGACAGAAGGTCACAAGTTGACATATTTCTTGTAGTGAGGAGGATTATTTCTAGGCAGGAAAGTAAAACTTTGAACAAAGATGTTTGTGAGGATTTGGTGTTGGTCACACTCATCTGCGATGAAGTTGGTGAGGCCGGCATTAGCAATATATTGCATGAACTCCTCAAGAATCCCAGCCTCTTGCAGGAACAGGGTGTGCGGCCATTCGCACGGTCGTACTTCCGCCAACCTCCGAGGGTGGAGATCACTGTCTGAAGACTCCCCAATAACACCCTTGGAGTTCTTCTTTGAGCCAAACATACTAAAGATATTCATGTTCCCGTACAATTTTCTGAAAATAAAAATTTTGGGGTGACAAAAATTTGTCAACAAAACTTTACAAAATTGATATCAACCACTCATAGGCAAGCATTCAAACTTCTTAGAACACTAAGAATTGAACATGCAAGCACATCTACAGTAGCACCAAGAGTAGCTAATTATTCTAAGTATAAACCACTAAAACAAAAACTAATTGGACAAATGGTGGAGTCACGTACCAAGCAATAATCCCCCGAAACAGTTTCGGAAACGGAGCTTCGAGCAAGGAGATCGAAATCCGCGGGTTTGAGCTCAAGAACACGGAAGAGAGAGCAATGGAGAATTTTTTCTGGGTATGAGTGGTGATGTGAGCTAAAGAGGTAAGCGAGGGGGCCCACATGGGGACCACAACCCACCAGGGCGCGCCCAGGTGGGTTGTGCCCACCTCGTGCACCTCCCTTGGGTATTATTTGCACCAGAAATTCAGAAATATTCAGAAAAAATCGTATAAAATTTTCAGGGCATTCTGAGAACTTCTATTTTTGGGTCATTTTTTATTGCACGGGAAATTCAGAAAAAAGACTAAACATGGCATTTTATTTTATTTAACTAGTAAAAACAGAAAACAAAAAGTAAGGAAATAAGGTAGTGCTTACTAAATTCATCAACTTTATACCGCTAAAAAATGAGTCATTAATAAGGTTGATCAGGTCTTATTAATAACCACTTTCGATTAGCATGAAACCGAAGAACTTTCGTAAATCACTAAGTTACCTCAATGGGGATATGGATGTCCCCAACAATAAACACTTCCTATTTCTCTTTGACAGTAGGTAAAGGTATTTGAAAACTTTCAATAGTGATTGTCGGAGATTTTTCAATAACATTAATACCATTCACTTGGAACTGTTTCTTCAGAAAGTGCACTGTGTGCTCATTACCATTGATATGAAAAGTGACTTGCTTTTATTACAATCAATAAGAGCCCCTGTAGTATTTAAGAAGGGTCTACCGAGGATAATCGAAATGTTGTCGTCCTCGGGCATCTCAAGTATAACAAAGTCAGTCAAAATAGTAACATTAGCAACAACAATGGGCACATCCTCATAGATATCGATAGGTATCGCAGTTGATTTGTTAGCCATTTGAAAAGATATTTCAGTAGGTATGAGTTTATTCAAGTCAATTCTTTTATATAAAGATAAAGGCATAACACTAACACTAGCTCCTAAATCACACAAAGCAGTTTTCACATAATTCTTTTTGATGGAGCAAGGTATAGTTGGTATACCTGGATCTCCAAGTTTCTTAGGTACTCCATCTTTAAAAGTATAATTAGCAAGCATAGTGGAGATTTCAGCTTCTAGTATTTTTCTCTTATTAGTGATGATGTATTTCATATACTTTGCATAAGGAGGCATTTTCAAGATATCAGTCAAGAGAGTACGCAAAAAGACTGGCCTCGGCATTTCAGCAAAGCGTTCAAATTCTTCATCATCATTCTTTTTAGTTGACTTGGGTGGAAAAGGCATAGGTTTTTGAGCACACGGTTCTCTTTCTTTACCGTGTTTTCTAGCAATAAAGTCTCTTTTATCATATCTTTTATTTTTAGGTTGTTGGTTATCAAGATCAATATGTGGTTCTATCTTAACATCATTATCTGGTTCTTTTTCATTGTTTGGTTGATCCTCTTCATGAACCTCATCATTATCTTTTTCATTATCACTAGGTGAGTGTTCATTACCAGATTGAGTTTCAACATCAGAGATAAAAGTTTCATTATCGTTATTAGGAGGTTTCTCTATTTCAGGTTCACTGGAAGTGTGCAAAGTCCTATCATTTTTCTTTTTCTTTTTCTTTTTAGAAGGACTAGGTGCACTAGTGTTATTTCTTTGTGAGTCATGTTCAATTCTTGTAGGGTGCCAATCAGGATAAAGTGGTTCCTGAGTCATTTTACCTCCTCTAGTTGCAACTCTAACACCAAAGTCATGCATATTATGATTCATTTCATCAAGTAATTCTCTTTGAGATTTAGCAACTTGTTCCAATTGAGTTTGAACCATAGAAGCGTGTTTTCCAACACCTCTAACATCATTTGAAATTCTAAATAACAAGTCACTCAAGCGAGCAATCATATCAGAATTGTATTTCAATTGTTTCATAACATTTGCATTGAAGTGATCTTGCTTTCTAATATAGTTTTCAAACTCATAAAGGCATTGGCTAGGATGCATATTGTGAGGATTATCATTATCATTGAACTTCATAAGAGAATTTACCTCTACCAGCTTAGGCAGTGGTGGTGTATTAAGCCCATGTATTTCTTCAATAGGAGGTAAATTTGTAACATCCTCAGCTTTAATACATTTTTCCTTCATAGATTTCTTTGCCTCTTGAATATCTTCAGGACTGAGATATAATATACCCCTCTTCTTTGGAGTGGGTTTAGCCGGTGGTTCAGGAAGAGTCCAATCATCATATTTTTTCAATATGTTATTCAATAATTCTTCAGCTTGAGCAATAGTTCGTTCCCTGAAAACACAACCAGCACAACTGTCTAGGAAGTCCCTAGAAGTATCGATTAGTCCATTATAGAAGATATCAAGTATTTCATTTTTCTTAAGAGGATGATCAGGAAAAGCATTAAGTATCTAGAAAAGCCTCCCCCAAGCTTGTGGGAGACTCTCTTCTTTAGTATGCACAAAGTTAAATATTTCTTTCAAGGTAGCTTGTTTCTTATGAGCGGGAAAATATTTTTCAGAGAAGTAATAAATCATATCCTGGGGACTACGCACACAACCAGGAGCAAGAGTATTGTACCAAGCTTTAGCATCACCCTTTAACGACAATGGAAATAATTTAAGAGTAAAGAGTAACGAGCTTTCTCATCATGAGTAAAAAGGGTGGCTATATCATTCAACTTAGTAAGATGTGCCACAAACGTTTCCATTTCATAACCATGGAAAGGATCAGATTCAACCAAAGTAATTAACTCTGGGTCAACAGAGAATTCATAATCCTTATCATCAATAAAGATAGGTGAAGTAGCAAACTTAGGATCATACTTCATTCTAGCATTCAGAGATTTTTCTTTATACTTGCATACTAATTTCTCTAGATCATATCTATCCTTACAAGCAAGAATATCTCAAGTTGTCTCCTTATTCATAGCATACCCTTCCGGTACCTTAGGCAATTCATATATAGGGAGGCTAGTTCTAGCAGGTGTTTCAGGGGTTTCATTTTCAAGCTCATCATCAGATTCAACAACATCATGTTGTATTACTTTAGCAATTTGTTCGTCAAGAAATTCAACAAGTGGCACATCATCATTACCAAGCAAGGTACTAGCATCATCATAAGCATCATTCATAGTAGAAGTAGCATCATCAATAACTTGTGACATATTAGAATTGATAGCATGTGGTGGTATTGCAAGTTTACTCATAACAAAAGGTGAATCTAAAGCAGAACTGGACGGCCATTCCTTACCTCCCCTCGACTTTGAGGGAAATATCTTAGTCTTTGGATCCTTCAGATTCTTCATAGTGATAATATGATAATAATCCCAAGTGACTCAACAAATATAGCTATGCTCCCCGGCAATGGCGCCAGAAAATGGTCTTGATAACCCACAAGTATAGGGAATCGCAACAGTTTTCGAGGGTAGAGTATACAACCAAATTTATAGAAGGGGAGCCAAAGAATATTTGAAGGTATTAGCAGCTGAGTTGTCAATTCAACCACACCTTGAGATTAATTATCTGCAGCAAAGTGGTCAGTAGCAAAGTAGTTTGATAGTTTTGATATTAGTCACAACAGCAATAGTGACAGCAACAGTGATAGCAGTAATTTTGTAGCAAGTGTAACAGTAGTAGCAGCAGTAGTAACTTAGCAATATCAATATGGGAAAAAATTGTAGGCATTAGATCGGTGATTTGTTGGATTATATTCATCATGTGACAGTTATAACCTAGGGCGATACGGCACTAGCTCTAGTTCATCGATATAATGTAGGCATGTATTCCGTAAATAGTTATACGTGCTTTATTAAAAGAATTTGCATGACATCTTTTGTCCTACCCTCCCGTGAAAGCGGGTTCCATATTGGAAACTAAGGGATATTAAGGCCTCCTTTTAATAGAGAACCGGAACAAAGCATTAACACATAGTGAATACATGAACTCCTCAAACTACGGTCATCACCGAGAGTGGGCCCAATTGTTGTCACTCCGGGGTTGTCGGATCATAACCATGGTAGGTGACTATAACTTGCAAGATTTGATCTAAAACATGGATATAATGATGGATTCATAAACGGTTCAGATCTGAGTTCATGGCACTCGGGCCCAAAGTGACAAGCATTAAGCATAGCAAAGTCATAGCAACATAAATCTAAGAACATAGTGGATACTAGGGATCGGGCCCTAACAAAACTAATTCGATTACATGATGTATCTTATCCAACTCCTCATCAACCAGCAAGCCTACGAAGAAATTACTCACTCCCGGTGGGGAGCATCATGGAATTGGGGATGGAGAAGGTTTGGTGATGATGAAGAACGAAGATCCCCCTCTCTGGAGCCCCAAACGGACTCCAGATCTGGCCTCCCAAGGAAGAACATGAGGTGACGGTGTCGTGGTTCTAAGTCTGACAGTACGAATAGGGGGGTACGTAGGAGGAGGCATGGTCCTAGCTAAGGTGAGATTGTACACAAGATGTTTACGAGTTCAGGCCCTTCTCGGAGGAAGAAAAAGCCCTACGTCTCGGTGCCCGGAGGCGGTCGACTGGAATGTATATGTGTGCTTGAGTTACAAGGGGTGCGAACCCTTGTACTGGAGGAGGGGGTGGCTTATATAGAGTGCGCCAGGACCCCAGCCATTCCCACGATACAAAGAGTTCAATGTACATAAAGGCAGGGCGTTACTAATAACGCCTGCAGTAAAGAGTGATAAAGGCATTCATTGTTGCAGAATGAATGCAGGACCGTTGCTGTCCTAAGGGACATTTGACCTTCGGGAGTCGAGTGTGCTTGCATGGTCGAGCCTCCTCGTCTTTCCGAGCGGAGTTGACTCGTCTGAGAGAGGGTATACGGTCGACTGAAATGTCCTCTTGGGCCATATCATTCGACTGTTTTTGTTGCCTTCGAGTTGTCTCTTGAGCTTCTGGGGTAGTGACCTTGGGTGGGGCACTTGGGTCAGGCCCGTGACCCCACCCTAGGTCTGTAGCATCATCCGTAGCCCCCAAATGGATTGAGGTTTGAGTGGAGGAGAGTGTTGAAGTTGGCCTTGGCTCGAGCTTGATACCTCTAGGGAATCTTCTTTGAGTTTGTGGGCCAGGCTAACCTTCCAACCTTGACTTGATCACCTTAATCGATTCAAGAACCACTGAGTGTACTTCTTTGCGTTGACCGTAGAGTGAACTTTGTGCGCGGCTCCGAGCGTCTGCGGGGTGCGCAACTTTCGGCGCGATTGCCCGTTCTCTGACCTCCGGATTTCGCAGGATTTGAAATTTGGGGATGTGCGCGGGACGGATCGTGCCGCGGCAATCGGATCGGATACGCCCGGGGCGCCTCAATCTCCCCGCCACCTTTTTTGCCACGTATTGGGTGCGCGCCTATTGCGGGATGTCTTAGGATATCTTGGAGCCACCCGTCAGCCACTCGACCACCGCACTATAAGTAAGCACCGCGGCCGAGGCGGAGGCACTGTGCGCCCAATCTTTGCCTCTTCTTCCTCCGCTCCTCCGCCGTGCCTCTGCTCTCTGCTTTCCACCACTCGGTCCGCGTCGGCTCGCCCTCTATGGGCAAGGATAAGACGGCGGCTCTGGAGCGCTCGAAGAAAGCGGCGGTGATGGGGAAGGGGAAGAGATCCAGCCGAGGAGGGTCGTCGTCGAGGTCTGGGCTCCCGCACGGCTGGATCCAGGGGGACTGGATCAGGTCCACGATGACACCGGAGGACATGGAGGAGCTGGTGGAGGATGGCCTGATCGTCCGCGACTCCTGACGGCTGCCGGAGGACGAGCTCGAGCCCCAGCCGCAGGAGGGCGAGTGTGTTCTCCTCGCGACCCACGTCGACCAAGGTTTTTCTTTGCCCCTGCATCCTTTCTTCCGCGGTTTTCTAGCTTTCTACGGCGCCCAGCTGCACCACTTCACTCCCAACACCATCACGTACCTGGCTGCATTGGTCTCAATGTGCGAACTTCCTCGGGTGCCGACCGCACTGGGGTTTGTTTAAGCATATCTTCACTTGTCGGTCCCAAACTGTCAAGAAAGCGAACCCGAGTGACAAGAAGACACATGTCATCCCAGATGTGTGGTGGATTGGGTATCCAGATTAGGGGTAGGAGCACTTTCCCTGCCATGGTCCTTCCTGAGTTGGTCCGGGGATGGCAGTCGACTTGGTTCTATTGTGGGGATGTCCCTACTCCCAGTCAGTCGGCCGGGCTTCCGCCATTTTCTTTGGATCAAGTCGGCCATCCACTGACACTGCTAGTGAGTTGGGCTGAGAAGGTAGAGGTAGATATGCTTGTGGGGAGGGTGGTTCAGCTAGTCTGCGACGGCCGACGGGGTCACTGGGATGGATCTGCTCGAGGTGTTCCTCAAGAGGAGGATCCAGCCTCTCCAAGCTAGGGACCATCCGATGTGAATGTACTCGGGCGTCGATGATACTTCTCGGGTCCACCCAGAGGAATCTGCCGCGAAGACGGTGGGATTGTGCCTGAAGTGCATGACGGGGAACAAGGACAACCCTCGGGGGACCGGAAGGGTTCGCCCGTTCGACACACACCACCAACCAGACAAGGTTCGGCCCCAGTGCCCGAGTGAATTTTCTATTTCTTGTTTGCAGATGCCCGATGAATCTGACTAGTGTGTGATCGTTCTTCCTTTCAGCAGATCCTTACCAAAATGTACTCGGTGCCCAATGGCGAGCAGGCCCAGGAGGGGGAAGAGGGCGTAGGTGAAGCTTCCGACTGGAAGTCTGGTGAGGAGACGGGGGAGGAGAGCGAGCACTCCAGCAGCGGCGAGGAGGTCGAGTCCCCTCCCCGCGTCGAGAAGCGCTCCAAGGAGAAGCACGACTCAGAAGCCGCGTGTACCAGGGCGGGCCCTTCCAGCTCCCAGGTGCAGAAGCGAACTCGCACGTCAACTCCAGATCCGACCGAGAAAGCGCCAAAGCAGCCCAAGGTCGCCGCTTCCAAACCCCGGAAGGCCTTGCCGAATATCAAAGTGGATGTCCCGATTGCCTCCACGTAAGTGTTATTCTGCTTCATTCTTCTTCCATTTTGGAGACCGAATTTTCCTTTGTCGACTCACTTTCTGCGAAATTTTCAGGGCTGCTGCCTCTGCGACTTCGATGGATGTTGATAAGGGTCGTGATGATTAGGAGACCGCAGACGCCGCCACGTCCCACCCAGGTGTGGATTCCTGACTATGCTTTGCCTTTTACCATTTTGGATTGTTAGTCGACTGAATTTCTTCTTAATTGTTTTCTGAAGGGCCACACAATGTCATTGAGCTTCCTGATGAAGATGATGACGAGGAGGATCGCGTGGAGGCGACTCGACGAGGCACGGGAAGGAGGGGTCAGAAGACGCCCTCTGGCTCTGAGGCTCAGCAACAGGGGGACGTGGCTCGGACCACGGTCTCCTTTGTTGTTCCCGTGTCGACTGACCGTCCCTCAGCGTTGACTGTTCCAGCTGTTGACCCTGTGACTGCTCCGACTGCTCCACCGTCCGTGCTTTTCACCACCCATCACGTCCCGGTGGACCCCGTGAGTGCGGCCAAGGAGGCCGTTCATCAGGCAGGATTGATGATGGAGCGGACGAAGGCGGTGTATGAGGCTAGCATGGCTGCCTATAATGCCAGCTCGGCTCTTCGAAACAATGTCCAGGTTTGTCTTTTCCGACTGGCTTGCTGTGTTGTTGGCATCTTTGTTCTGAAAACTGTCGCTTTGTTCGTAAGATGATGTTACACCCACTGGGTGCTTTTCCTTGTAGCTTTAGCTCTTGTACTCCAATGAGTCTTGAGTCGTTTGGACCGGTGGGGGCATGCTGAGTGTACCCACTGGGTGTAGTCCCCGAGGCCACGGTCGACTGAAGTCAGTCGGCTGTGGTCTTTAGAATTTGTCTAGTTTATTTGTTTCGAACTCTTCTCACTTGCGCAGGACTGATCCGGCCAAGTGAGGACCAGTGGGGGCACGCTTAGTGCACCCACTAGGTGTAGCCCCCGAGACTGTGGTCGACAGTTGGTAGTCGGCCATGGTCTGAGAATGAAATGCTTCTGTCTCTCTCTTCTTCTTCTTTTTTTGAGCTCGGGCAGGACTTATCCGGCCGAGTGAGAACCAGTGGGGGCACGCTCAGTGCACCCACTGGGTGTAATCCCCGAGACTACTGTTGAGTATTTGGGTCGGCTATAGTCTTAGAATTCTGTCTTGTTTTGTTGGTGCAGAAATCTTGCGAGTTTGGAGCCAAATTCGCGGATCTTGAGAAGAAGCAGGTCCAACTCAATCTTGACCTGCAGCTGGCCAGGGAGCATTTGAAGAAATCCCAAGACGAAGCGTCTGGTAATTGAAGTGTATAGCTTGTCGACTGATTTTCAGCGAACGTGCCATGTGTATCCTTATGTTCAACTGTCTAGTAATGTCCCTTGTAGATCAAATGAAGGCAGCCCTGGAGCAAAAGGACCTTGATCTAGCTACGGCGCAGTAGAGGGCGCAGGAGAAAACTGAACTGGCAGAACAGAAGCTGGCTTTGATCGGCATGCTTGAGGAAGAGATCGCCAGGTTGAAGGATTCTCTTGGCGCGGCCAACAAGGAGGTGACTCGACTAAAGAGGGTCAACACTGCTCTAGACGAGAAGTATGGGGGACTTTTCCAGAAGAAGAACGAGTTGGAAGCTTATCTGAGTGACCTCACAAAGAAGTGGTACCTTGTGCTTGAAGGTATGTTCCATTGTCCGATTGAATTGAGGCGGTTGAATCATAATTTGCTCATTAATTCATCGTGTTCTCGCCCATGTAGAATTCCGTCACAAATTCGAGGAGGAGACTGGGCGGGTCGAGCCGGATTTGGACCCCGCCAACTCTCTTGTCAAGGATGAAGCGGCTATGAACATCTTGAGGCTGGAGTCTCGCCTCACCAGCGCCACAGGCTACCTCGGTCGACTGAAGGCAGTGATGTCTCGGATCGACGTTGCGCTCTGGAGAGGGATGGTGCCAGAGAATGACCTCGAGTCTCTGATGACTCGACTCAATGAGATCCCCGATCGAGGGCAAGAGTGGAAGAAATCATCTGCCCGTTGTGGAGTTGATGTTGCGCTGTCTCTGGTTCGGGTGCACTGCAAGGAGGTGAAGTAGGATAGGCTGGCCACGCTCAAGGTTGCCAACACGATGAACCTCCAGTTCCAGTCGTTCATGGAGACTTTCCTGGAAGCCGCAACCCGCATTGCCGATGGGATTGACTTGGACGAGTACGTCGCACCTGTGAGCCCTCCTCCCCCTGCGGAGTGAACAAACTTTGATACCTTGATTCAATTTGCCTCAGTATGCCGAGTGATTTTGTAACCGCTAAACTCTCGCGGGCAAGATGCTCGAGTACTCCTGCCCGAATATTGCGGGGCTTTATCTGCACTTCATTCCTCTTTAGGACGTGTTTGCTTTGCTTCTGACTCTCTTCGATTTTGAGTTTCGAGTCGGTGTCGTGTTCGTGGCACAGCTCGGAGGGTCGAGTCACGTTGTACTTGTGGCGGAGCTCGGAGGACAGAGCCACGTTGTAATTATGGCGTAGCTCGGAGGATCGCAGCTAAGCCCCCCGAGTGAGAGGATTGCTCTTCACTCTGAGTGGTTTTTGTTACTTAGGCGATTACGAGGTCGCAGCTAAGCCTCCGAGTGAGAGGGTTGCTCTTCACTCGGAGTGGTTTTTATAACTTAGGCGATTACGAGCCATGTTGTACTTGTGGCGGAGCTCGGAGAACAGAGCCACGTTGTACTTATGGCGTAGCTCAGAGGATCGCAGCTAAGCCCCCGAGTGAGAGGGTTGCTCTTCACTCGGAGTGGTTTTTGTAACTTAGGCGATTACGGGGTCGCAGCTAAGCCCCCCAAGTGAGAGGGTTGCTCTTCACTCAGAGTGGTTTTTTTAACTTAGGCGATTTC
>LR738714.1:23587018-23608505 GCA_902687465.1 Secale cereale | reverse complement strand
GCTCTCCATTCGGAGTGGTTTTTGTAACTTAGGCGATTACGAGCCACGTTGTACTTGTGGCGGAGCTCGGAGGATAGAGCCACGTTGTACTTATGGCGTAGCTCGAAGGATCGCAGCTAAGCCCCCGAGTGAGATGGTTGCTCTTCACTCGGAGTGGTTCTTGTAACTTAGGCGATTACGGGGTCGCAGCTATGCCTCCGAGTGAGAGGGTTGCTCTTCACTCGGAGTGGTTTTTGTAACTTAGGTGATTACGAGCCATGATGTACTTGTGGCAGAGCTCGGAGGACAGAGCCCTACGTTGTACTTATGGCGTAGCTCGGAGGATCGCAGCTAAGCCCCCGAGTGAGAGGGTTGCTCTTCACTCGGAGTGGTTTTTGTAACTTAGGCGAATTGGATTCGCGGCTAAGCACCCACTGGCGGATATGAGCACAGGCATCTTTGTAACCAACAATCATTATGGAATTGCTGGGAACTTGTCTTTGAAAACAAACTAGAAGATTCTTATTACAACTTGACCGGTCGAGTGCTTGAATTATAGAAGCGGCAGAGTAGATCCGCGTTCCACGCATGGGGCTCATCTTTCTTCTTCGCCACGTTGTAGATGTGGTAAGCCCCGTTGTGTAGTACCTTGGTGACGATGAAGGGGCCTTCCCAAGCTAGGGCAAGCTTGTGCGGTCACTTTTGGCGTACTCGGAGAACCAGGTCTCCTTCCTGGAATGCTCGGCTTTGGACATTGCGGGCATGGAATCGACGCAGGTCCTGTTAGTAAATGGTCGAGCGGATCAAAGCCATCTCACGTTCTTCCTCCAGGAGGTCGACTGCATCTTGACGGGCTTCATGTGCTTCTGCCTCAAAGAAGAGTTCCACTTGAGGGGCGTTGTGCAACAAATCACTCGGCCTCAGCTCCATATACCATGAAGAAGGGGGTAGGTCAGTCGACCGGTTCGGAGTTGTCCTTAGTCCCTATAAGACAGACGGCAGTTCAGTCACCCAAGCTCCGGCGGCATGCCTGAGGTCGCGCATAAGCCGCGGCTTCAGGCCCTGGAGGATCAAACCATTTGCTCTTTCTGCTTGTCCATTCGACTGCAGATGCGTCACGGATGCGTAGTCGACCCGAGTACCTTGGGAGGAACAAAAAGCTCTCAATTCGTCCGAGTCAAAGTTGGATCCGTTATCCGTGATGATGCCATGGGGGACTCCGTATCTGAATATCAATTCTCTGATGAAGCTGATGGCGGTGCTCGAGCCGAGGTTCTTGATGGGCTTGGCTTCGATCCATTTGGTAAACTTGTCGACTGCTACGAGGAAGTGGGTGAACCCGCTCCTGCCGGTTTTGAAGGGACCGACCATGTCCAACCCCCAAACGGAAAACGGACAAACCAATGGGATGGTCTTCAAGGCAGATGCCGGCTTATGAGACATGTTGGAGTAGAACTGGCAGCCTCCGCACTTGTCTATGATATCTTTTGCCACCTCGTTTGCTCGGGGCCAGTAAAATCCAACTCGATATGCCTTGGCCACTATAGTCCAAGAGGAAGCGTGGTGGCCACAAGTTCCCGAGTGAATCTCGTTCAGAATCAGTCGACCTTCTTCCGGGGTGATGCAGCGCTGAGCGACTCCCGTGACACTCTCCCTGTAGAGCTGACCCTAAATGACAGTGAAGGCTTTGGATCAATGGACGATCTGGCGCGCCTCCTTTTCATCCTCTGGGAGTTCTTGCCTGAGCAAGTATGCTATGTATGGCACAGTCCAGTCGGGCATGATCACCAAAATCTCCATGATTAGGTTGACCACTGCAGGAACTTCAACTTCAGTCGGATCAGATGCGCTGATTGGCTGCGGGGGCTCCTCCGTGAAGGGGTCTTCTTTGACTGAGGTGGTGTGCAGGTGCTCTAAAAACACATTCTTGGGTATAGGCTTCCGAGTGGACCCTATCTTCACGAGAATGTCAGCAAGCTGGTTCTTGTTTCTGGGCACGTGGTGGAGCTCTAAACCTTCAAATTTCTTTTCCATCTTCCGCACTACACTGCAGTAACTGGTCATTGCTGGGCTTCTGACGTCCCACTCCTTCATCACTTGATTGACCACTAAGTCTGAGTCATAGTAAACCATGAGGCGACGGACGCCGAGTGAGATGGCCATACGCAACCCGTACAAAAGCGCCTCGTATTCAGCTTCGTAGTTTGAAGAATCGAAGTGGATTTGAAGCACATAACTGAGCTTGTCGCCTCTGGGGGACACCAAAACCACACCTGCACCAGATCCGTTCAACATTTTGGATCCATCGAAGAACATTGTCCAGTGGTCCGACTGGATCTGAGTCGGCTGCTCCTGCTCGATCCATTCGTCCACAAAATCTGCTATTACCTGAGACTTGATAGCTTTCTTCGCTTCAAACTTGATATCCAGCGGAAGGAGTTCAATCGCCCATTTGGCCAATCGACCAGTTGCATCTCAGTTGTTCAGGAATTCTGATAGTGGGGCGTCGCTGACGACTGAGATCGAATGATCCGAGAAGTAATGAGCAACTTTCTTTGCGGTCAAGTAAATCCCATACACAAGCTTCTGGTATTGCGGGTATCTTTGCTTGGAGGGAGTCAATACTTTGGAAATGTAGTAGACTGGGCATTGGACTTTGTAGGCTTTGCCTTCTTCTTCCCGCTCGATCGTGAGTACAATGCTGACAACTTGTCCGGTGGCTGCGATGTATAGTAAAAGAGGCTCCTTGCTGACTGGGGCAGCAAGCACCGGCTGGGTGGAAAGCAGGGCTTTGAGCTCTTCAAACTCTGATTCAGCTTCAGACTTCCACTCAAACTTTTCAGATTTCTTCATCAGTCGGTAGAAAGGCAGCGCCTTCTCACTAAGACGGGAAATGAGACTCAATGCAGCCAAGCAACTAGTTAGCTTCTGGACGTCGTGTATGCGCACGGGACGCTTCATTTGGAGGATGGCACTAACTTTCTCTGGTTTGGCATCGATTCCTTGTTCTGAAACAAGGAAACCGATCAACTTACCGCCGGGAACTCCGAATGTACAGTTCGACGGATTAAGCTTGATATCATAGCTTCTCAAATTTGCGAATGTCTTAGCGAGGTCAGTCAGCAGGTTGGAACCTTTGCGTTTTTTGACCACGATGTCATCCATGTATGCTTCCACGTTCCGACTGATTTGCTTCAGCAGACACTTTTGAATCATGCGCATGAAGGTAGCGCCAGCATTCTTGAGACCGAAAGGCATGGTGACATAACAAAAACACCCGAATGGGGTGATGAAGGCTGTTTTGATTTCATTGGGCCCGAACAGTCAGATCTGATGGTACCCGGAATACGCATCTAGAAAAGACAAACACTCGCACCCCGCAGTCGAGTCGACTATCTGATCGATGCGGGGGAGAGGAAAATGATCTTTCAGGCAAGCCCGATTGATATGCTTGAAATCGATGCACATGCGGAGGGATTTGTCCTTCTTGGGGACCATGACCACATTGGCGAGCCACTCGGAGTGGTAGATCGCACGGATGAACTCAGCTGCCAGAAGCCGAGCCACCTCTTCGCCCATTGCTTTTCTCTTCTTTGGGGCGGACCGACGGAGATGTTCCTTTGTGGGTTTCACCTTTGGGTCGACTCGCAAACGGTGCTCAGCCAGTCCCGTGGGTACACCTGGCATGTCGGACGGTTTCCATGCGAAGATGTCCCAGTTCTCACGGAGGAACTGGATGAGCACTTCTTCCTATTTGCTGTCGAGTGTAGTTGAAATGAGGGTCGGAGCTGCATTGGGGTCGGTGGGGTGAATGTGTACAGGCTTCGTGTCCCCCGCCGACTGGAAGGCTGACTCGGAAGCTGGCTTCTGAGCTCACAACAAGTCACTCAGATCCACATTCTTTTGGTACTCCTCCATCTCCACTTCTGCCATCTGCTCGTCAGCAATTTTTGAGCCTCTCTGGAAGCACTCTTTTGCCTTCTGCCGGTTCCCTGTGACGGTTATCAGGCCGTTGGGCCCCGGCATCTTCAGTTTGAAGTACACATAACACATTCGAGCCATGAAACGGGCGTAGGCAGGCCTACCCAGAATGGCATGATAGGCGATGTGGAAGTCTAGCACCTCAAACGTCAGCTTCTCTTTGTGGAAATTCTTCGAATCGCCGAAAACCACGTCGAGTGAGATTTGACCAAGTGAGTCGACTTTCTTTCCTGGGATAACCCCATGGAATCTCATGTTACTCTCGCTTAGCTTGGACATCGGAATGCCCATCCCACGAAGTGTTTTAGCATACAGAATGTTCAGGCCACTGCCGCCATCCATCAGAACCTTTGTCAAATGAGTACCATCGACAACTGGGTAGACCACCAACGCGTGCCGCCCAGGGGTTGCAATGTGTGCGGGGTGGTCAGACTAGTCGAATGTAATGGGAGTCTTGGACCATTTTAGGTACGTCGTTGTTGCCGGAGAAACCATGTTGACTTCTCTGTTGATAACTTTCTGTCGACTTTTGCTTTCAACGTCAGCAAAAATCACCAGGGTGGAGTTGATCTGGGGGTAACCTCCATCCACTTCTTTGTCTTTGGTCTCCTCTGGTTTATTTTCTTTCTCAATCGGCTAACCTTTCTGGAAATTCTGGATCAGGAGCCGGTACTGTCGAGTGGTGTGCTTGGGATAAACCAAGTTCCCCTCTTCATCTTTCTTCGTGTGGATAGGACACGACAGGTCGAGCACACCATTTCCCGCTTGATCTTTCACTTTCTTGGGGACCCAAGAACCTTTAGGCTTCCCTTTGCCCTTCCCTTGGTTAACGACTGCAGCTTCGCCTTGAACTGTCGGTTCTGCTTTGCGCTTCGGCTTCCAATTGGAATTCTGGTCATCTTGGCCGACTGGTTTCTTGCCGCTGCGGAGTTGATCGGCCTCTTCTCCGTTGGCATACCAATTGGCTATTTCCAGCATCCGGGATAGGGACATATATTCCGTTCGACCGAACTTCAGGTTCAGCTCTCTGTACCGCACGCCCTCCTTGAAGGCGCAGACTCCTTGATGCTCGGATACATTTTCCACTGTGTGATGCAAGGTGGTCCACCTTTGGATGTAATCTCTCAGGGTTTCATTCGGCTTATGTACGCAATGTTGCAACTCCGCCAGCCCTGCGGGTCGTTTACAGGTGCCTTCGAAGGTCCTGATAAACACTCGGTCTAGCTCTTCCAAACTGTAAATGCTCCGAGGGGCCAACTGATTTAGCCACGCCCGAGCCGAGCCACCTAACGTCAGGGGGAGGTGCTTCATAGACACATCGTCATAGCCGCCACCGATCTGCACGGCCACTCGGTAATCCTCGAGCCAGGTGTCCGGCTTTGACTCACTGGTGAACTTACTCACTCCCGCCGCCAATCTGAAGTTGGGGGGGGGATCTCAGCAGCCCTGATAGTACTGCTAAAGCATTCGGGCCCGGAGACAGATGCTCGGCTTCCACTCGGACGATCTCTGCCTTGCTCTTCTCTGTACGCTCGGTTCCTGTCGACCAGGCCTTGCACAAGAATAGATCTTGCATCAAAGTCGGGCCTTCTGGGTTCTGGGGGAATCCTCCGCTCGTCGTCCCGCAAGCGCCTGCCTTCGTGTCGCCTGGGCGAGTACGATCCGCTTCCCGGAGGAGGCGTAGGCACTCGACGGTGATCGTTGTGACCAGGTCGACGATCATACTGTTCATCATTCCGACCCAGATGTCGGTCTTGACGGGGCACACGGTCTTCACGCCTCGGGGGCGATCTTGGGCTGTGAGTCGACCAGACAGTGTCTGCCGCCACTGATCTGCTGTGAATCCTGTTACGCGAGTGAGAGACAGTCGCGTTCTGCTCTCCTGCCGTCCGAAGCAGCGCTCGGATCTGCTGCAAGCCTATCCCAGCCTCCGACTGAGACGGCTGGATAGAATATGCAATGCGGGCCGCAGCTTCGAGGTTCTGGATAGGCATTCAGAACACCTAAGTTTTACGCTGGAACGATTGCCGCGGTCGTCGACTGGATTCGGGAATCAGTTGGCGGGCTCTTTCGTCGAGTGAACGCTCGATATTTTCCAGTCGTGCGCGCTCAACCACGGTGGCTAGGCGCGTGGCTTCCAGGGCCCAAGCCTCTGGAGAATCCCCACGATAGGGGTGTAAAGTGCATCTTCATTGCGGCGGCAGAGCTCGTCCCTCTGCTGGGCAGTGGGGGGTTCAGGAATATACTCGTCGTGGTCATACGACTGACCATTGCCGCTGCCGCCGTCTCCGCCGTGAGGGTACCCCGGCGGACTGCGACGTGAGTCGACCATGAGGACTTCAGCCGTGGGGTCGTTGCTCCCGCACTCGGAAAACGAGTCTGCGGGCACAGTCGACGAATCGACCGGCCCGTAGTGATATTCGTCGGGCTCGATGGCCGCAACTTGAGGGGTGGCCGTCTGGCGAGCCACTGCGTGCTTCACCCACCCTTGGAGCCGCGACCGACCGGATCGCTTGCGGCGGCGTCCAGCGGGGATAACAGGCGATGAAGGAGCCGGCCGATACTGAGTCGACGGCTGCCGGAGAAGGACGCCGCAGGCGCTGGCACGGAAGTGCGCGGCCCCGCGGACGGGCAGCGCCTCGACGTCGAGAGGGGCCTCCTGGAGCCAAGCGGAGTCGTCGGCGACGAAGACGAGCGCGCCGAGACGGATCTCGTGGCCCAGCGCCAAACCACCGCCGGAAACCATGATGACGGAGGTCGGAGAAAAAAGCTTGCAATCTCACTGGAAGTCGCTAAGACACCGGCCCCACGGTGGGCGCCAACTGTCGTGGTTCTAAGTCTGACAGTACGGATAGGGGGTACGTAGGAGGAGGCAAGATTCAGGCTGGCAATGGGGATTACCCAGGCGGGTAGTTGACTCCCATCCCCGTCCCCGTGACAGCCTTACCATGCCCGTCCCCGTCCCCATACCCGTGTGCGGGGATAAAAATATTCCCATCCCCATCCCCGTCGGGGTTTTTATACCCGTGGGGAATCTCATACACACAATCAACAACAACATCAGATTGCATTTCAGTAGAAAAATATAGTATTTCAGCATATTAAATAGTATGTTATGTCTAGGTTAGGGTTTTCTTCGGGATATTTGGCCAAAGGGGTGGGATGGTGAAAATATTGGTGGGTAAGGGCGGTAATTACATGGGTTCTACTAATTTTTGAGGCCCGGTGTAAGGCCTTCATGGGTAAGGCGGATAACGGGTATGGGTAATGCTATCCCGTCCCCATCCCCGTCGTGCATGCTGGGTAAGGTATTTGACCCACAAGCTTCCCCGTGGGTATTAAAACTTGCACATCCCCGTCCCCTAATAGAGTAATTACCCACGGGGACGTGGGTAACGGTTAACCATTGCCAGCTTGAGGCAAGATCCTAGCTATGGTGAGATTGTACACAAGATGTTTACAAGTTCAGGCCCTTCTCGGATGAATTAAAAGCCCTACGTCTCGGAGCCCGGAGGCGGTCGACTGGAATGTATATGTGTGCTTGAGTTACAGGGGGTGCGAACCCTTGTACTGGAGGAGGGGGTGGCTTATATAGAGTGCGCCAGGACTTAGCCATCCCCACGATACAAATGGTTCAATGTACATAAAGGCAGGGCGTTGCTGATAACACCTACAATAAAGAGTGATAAAGGCATTCATTGTCGCAGAATGCATGCAGGACCGTTGCTGTCCTAAGGGACCTTTGACCTTCGGGAGTCGAGTGTCGTTGCATGGTCGAGCATCCTCGTCTTTCCGAGCGGAGTTGACTCGTCTGAGAGAGGGTATACGGTCGACTGAAATGTCCTCTTGGGCCATATCAGTCGACTGTTTCTGTTGCTTTCGAGTTGTCTCATGAGCTTCTGGGGTAGTGACCTTGGGTGGGCCACTTGGGTCAGGCCCGTGACCCCACCCTAGGTCTGTAGCATCATCATACGGCGGCTCCGTCTCGTAGATCGCGATAATTCGTTCTCCCCGATTTTTCTCCGAAAATAGGAATTTATAGGATCAGGGTTGGCGTCTGCAGGGCCACCAGGTGGGTACACCCACCTGGGCGTGCCAGGAGAGGGGGGCGCACCCTGGTGGGTTGTGCCCACCCAGGGGCCCCTCTCTGGGGGTCTTGGTTCCAGTAATTCTCTTGTATTCCATAAAAATCCTCTTAAAGTTTCGTTTCATTCCGAGTACTTTTATTTCTGCACAAAAACAACACCATGATAGTTCTGCTGAAAACAGCGTCAGACCGAGGTTAGTTTCATTCAAATCATGCAAATTAGAGTACAAGACAAGAGGAAAAGCGTGAGAAAAAGTAGATACGTTGGAGACGTATCTACATGGAACAACAAGGGAGTATTTATATTAGAAGCACTCACTAGTTCGGTGTGAAAACAACTCAAAATGAAGGGTAAATTCGTGAGCCCCAAGCTGTAGCAGGAGTAAACTTGTTGAGCCTCGCGCTGTAATAAATTCCTGGACAGCTTGCATGGAAACTTGCACAACTTTTGACTCAATACCTCAAATGATGCACCATTTGTTTTGAATGAAAGCTGACTTCAAAGACCATTTTTTCAGCCTCTAAAATGGGCTAGAGCCTCAAGAATTAATTTGGTTTAGGTGGGAAGTTGCCGCTGGAAATCTGATGTGTCATTTCTCCCAAATAGGCACCGGAAACTTCCCAACTAAGATAATGGTATCGCCCATGTCTTCCTTTAGCTGCTCTAATGGTTCAGCATTTGTGCAAACATGAACCTCGCTCTTTGATGACTTGGTCATGATCTGGTCCACATCAGGAAACAACCTCCCTTATAAGGAGGCCCAACTCCCACCAAACTAGCAATGTGAGACTAAACTTTAGTTTCACCTCTTTCCTTGCACGAATGGGCTGCGTGGGCCTCTAGGATTTATTAGGAATTCAGAAACTGCTATTGAGTTTGCCCAAACTAGACAAAATTACATCACAACCTTATCTACTTCTATATTACACTGAAACCTAAAAATAAGAAAATCACAAGTAGTAAAGTAGTAATCATCAAAAACCGTGGCCGCCGTTCCCGCGGACCGTCCTCCATTATTCATGGTATCGATGACTTCCAAATTATCAGAATTAATGGTAAGTCAATTGCATCATGCATGTTGTCATGGATAAATCGAATCTAAGTGCTAGATCCTCCGCCATGAGAACGTCACCATTCAATTCTCCAGTAGCCTGCTGGAGTGAATTTTGCTTTATCGCCCCTCAGGACCGCTCCAATCGTAACCTTAAAAAGGTCATGATCAAATGAAGCATCACCATTAAGCTTCACAAAGCTAACCGGGCGACGAATCCAATCCCCTCCTTTCAAAGAAGCGTTTACAGAGGAAGCAACAATGTAATTAGCTGTAAGAGCTTTCTATTGCCATAGAAATCTTGTTAACATCTTGAATTTTTCTCCTTATGCACTAGTTTACGTCTTTCCCACCACATATACCAAGTCTTGATGACAATCATCTCATGCGTATTCTCAGACCCCATAATAGATAAATCTTGATCTGGCGTATGTAGTAAGAATTTCTGGTCTGCCTCGCTCGCATGATCAACTTCACAAGCTCTATAAATTATTTCATCCAGTCCTAATCTTCTCCGAACCTTCAACCAGGTATTTATTTTGGGTTTGTTTAGGGCTCATCTACATGTGACATAACAATGCCACATGTAAGTGTGACATCATCACCAACTCACTCAAAATAAATCCCACCCCCATCCTTTCTTTTTGATTTTTTTTAGAATTCTCGTTAACTTTACTGATTTGTAACAATATTCATAGGTACAAGAATTTGATCCTGGGGTGCAACCTACCAAACATGGCGCCCTATACCTAGGCTACAACCGAATTAGGCGTGATTATGTGCTTCAAAATTAAAAATCTACGCTCATGAATAAAATTACATGAAATAAAAGTATCTTTCCTAGCGTTAACTTCCTTGATGATCCATCAAGACCACCCGATCCTTGCTGCATATCTTTCACCACACCCTCGCAATCCGACGCCACATGGATCATCTAAACTCCCAGGCCTTAGCAAGAGCCATGGCCTCCCGACATCGTACGAGCAATGTGGGATCAGCAACACCTGCGTACACAACCAAGGAAGAGCCCATGTACTGGCCATCGCGATCTCTGCATATCACCGCAGGAACACCGAAATGTACGTGATAATCACCCGCACTATCCACATTCATTTGTTTGTCACCTTCTTTTTGTCTATCATCTAGCCACTACAAACAACTCGGACACCCCCTTCCCTCTTCCCTGGCGGTATATATTGTTGCCATTGGTTGTCTTTCTCATGGGTGTCACGCAAGTACTTGCTCACCCAACGATGCTAGCTAGCTGTGTTAAAAAAAGATGCTAGGTAGCTAAGCTTCGTATATAATGCATCTCACGCTCACCCTTAACATGATATTGCATTGTGTATGACCATTTTTTTCACCTTTACTTTTTGTAAATGCAATTTACATAAACCTAGTGAAGTAGTTTTTTTTTCAAAAAATATATATTTATGGAGATAAAGAAGTTTTTTCATGCATATGTCTTTTGGCTCATGCGCACACATATTTTATTTGAAAACTAGGTACTTTATTGATTAACGCTCAACGGTTGTATTGCATGGAGAGAAATATGGTCATGATTTTAACATACAGTTTTGTTAGAACTGATCTAGATGAGATATAATTTGGTCTCATTCATCTTTTATAGCCATTGGATGTGATGCTATAAGATGCGTGTGTGTTGGTGTGGGTTGTTTTTGTTCTTGTTTTCCAGGTGAATGAGATCAAATTATGTCTCATCTAGATGAGTTCTAGGTACTCCCTTTAACATATCTTTAGGCAATTATAACTTATTGTTGGTGCCAATAGCATCATCAAAAAAAATATTTTTTCCTCTAAACAACATAATCCAGCCCATAATAACCCGCAGCTTCCTATTAATAAAACTTTATAATTATTTATATTAGTTTACATGATTTTGGGCAAAACTGTATAAATGAAACAGTGCATAAATCATTAAGATATTTGATTCACACAAAAAATTAGATACATTATAACTGAGCGCTTTTCCTGTGCTCTCCGGCCACCAGCATTTGCAGCCGCCCGATCAGCACTGTTGTCCAACCAAGTCTGAATCCCACGTACACGCAAGCGCAAAAATCATAATTACGTGGGCATAATTTGAACCGCGACCTCCTATAGCTATAAGAAGGGTGTGCTAACCAACTCAGCCATCTCACTTTTGTGTTACTCATAGCTTTTTATTACTTCTCTTCTGTTTTTTTTTTCTTTGAACGGTTTCATTCGGTTTTCATTTTTTCTTTTTTCTTGGAACAGTTTTATTTTTTTTTCCTTTTTATCTAAATGTACGATTTTTTTCTCTTCAAATTCATGATTTTTCTCTCAAAACAAATGAACATCTTTGTAGAATGGATGAATGTCTTTTTCAAAGTCGATTTTTTTTCAAAATCTACGAACTTTTTTCAGAATAGATGAACTTTTTCAAATTCGATGAACTTTTTCAAAATTTCTTTACTTTTTTCGTTTTTGTGATTTTTTTCAATTGGTACAAACCTTTTTGAAATTATTTGATTTCTTTCAATTCGTGATTTTTGTGAATGCTTTGTCAAATTTATGTTTCTTTATTAAATAATTATAGTCGGTATATAATAGTAGTATATATTTAGTGTTTGTACTGAATGAATGGTCAAAACGGCTCTGATTCCACTAGTAATCAGCAAATTGAGTGTGTCCTAGTGGTTAACGCATGTGGGCATTCACATTGGCGTCCGGAGTTTGAATCCCACTTCTCCTGATTAAACGTGGATGTTTTCCTCCACGGTTTGCTTTTTCTGCAGGTTGCTGGACCGGCCTATGAAGTGGGCTGCGTGGGCGCCAGCTACCTGTTCGAGCGCTTAAGGTGCCAAACAGAAGCCCCCGCTGCTCTAGCAACGTTTTGGGCATCCGCTATTAAATTGGGTCCAAGAGCATCTCCAGCAGATCCCTTAAATCGAGCCCTCCGGAATAATAACTGCTCGTTTAGCATAAGTAGCTGATTTTTCCACCCTGAATAGATCATGCAAAATCAGCCATCCCATATCGTTTTTGTGGGATCCTGCATACTTCGAGTCGTTTCGGCTATATTTACGGGATTTACCCCTGGTTTTGCCGGAACCCTTTCCTTGCGTGAAGCAACTTTCGTCCGCTTTTGTTCCCACCTCCCGTGCCGCTGCTGCCTCCATTCTTGCCTCTGACCTTGCTGTCCGCTCTTGTCACGCTGGAAACCGACCGGATGGAGTACCCGCAACCTCCTCGTGCCCCATATCATGCGTTGTCGCCACCTCCAATATCGTTGCTATGTCCGCCCGCGCCTCGCTCGACCGTTCATACCGGCGCCGCCCCAACATCTATTGCTACTCATATCCACTTGATGAAGGGCTCCAGAAATGTTGAGCCGAATACCCATACCTCCCACCTAAGCTTAACATCTAAAGCCGGAGGCCCAAACCAAGCCACATGCTCGGTCTGGGGCACAAACCGGTCCGACGCGCTCTCATGGATCGTCGCCACCATCTTCCATCGCTTCATCTTCAAAGCAGGTATTGACACACCGACATTGCCAGGCCTGCCGTTGACGCCACCACGGCGCCAAATAGCGCCACCGCGCTGCGCTCGTCCATCCAAACACATCCATCGTCGAGATCCAGCCGCACCATGCCGCCAATACTCATCGTCATCGACGCGGTAGATCCAACGCGGCTCCTCCTACCAACTTCCACACCATCGCCGCAGCTGGAGCTGCCACGTAGAGCCTACCACCCATAGTACCTCTCCCCCGAACAACCAAGCAGGGGCGATTCTACCGTCCGGTCACCCCGGGCACGTGCCCGGGCTCGAGTGCTGCCAAATTTCCGAGCGGCCGGAGTCACAAGCTGTGAATACGTATACTGTACGCTCAAAAACACATCAGGTCAGTGAATTGGGCTACTTTGAGTGTTGTTTTTGCCTCTTGGGCTACTCACGCGTCACGCCAAAGGCCCATCCATTAATTACCTTACCTGGGCCACAGTAGGGTAGCGATCGATCTTGGCTGATGGCTGCATCGCTCGCCTTCGCATGGGCGGCTGCCTCGCTCCTGCGCCGCGCCGCACGTCGTGGCCTAGCAACTCCGGCGATGAAGGAAGCGGCCGGCGAGGTGGACTGGGCGGAGCACCGACGGCCGGCAAGACCACGAGAGATGGTGTACGGCCGGCCCACCGATCAGGCTACGACTCCAGCAAGCGACGGTCGGGATCTGTAGCGGAAGCATGGAACTCAAAGCGGCAACCCCCATGGTGAGAATTGCAATCCAAGTCCGTCGCCGGCGGATGGTAGCTTGTCCTCGTCACTGTTGGCACCTCAACGAGCGCTAGGTTCACTTTGCATATTATTGGGATTATTCATTCTAATTTCTATGAAACTTTTATAATTTGTAGATTCTCATGTGTGTGCACAAGGATGAACATCAGAGATTGGACTTTTATCATTAAGACATCAAAAGGTTCGGTTGTGTCATTGTGTGCCTGTTGTTTAGGGAGTTATTTGATATTGTTTTTCTTGTTTTAATTTACTTCTATAATATGAAATATTAGTGTGTGTATCGCACATAACATTTATTTAAATATATGATACGTGTGGTGTTGATAGACCGAAGTAAATTTTAGCTTACGGCGTGCCCAGGCTTCGTCAATTCGCTAGCTCCGCCACTGCAACCAAGCCTCCCTAGATGGCGCCTCCATGGAGGACACGACGTGCAGGGGGCCGCCACCGCCTAATCCAAGAAGGATTTTGGACTTTCTTTCGGGAGGGGGTCAGAGGTGGATAGGAGGGACCTCGACTTTGCCACCAAGGAGGGTAGCGACGCCAAAGCCGTCGCTGATGCCGGGTCAAGCTAGCCGACCAAAGTTTCGTCCAGTCCCCATCATGTACCGCCAACTCTATCGGCTCTAGATCTGGCCACGAGCCGAGACACGAAACCTACAGGGGAAAAAAGCACCATGGGCTCAACCTACCCAATGGAAGAGCGAGGACAGACTTCGACGCATATCCATCCAGGCGCCATATCCAGAAGATCTGACCTAGTCAACGACGAGCACCCTAGATCGCCAAGGATCGGACCCAAACGCGGTGACTCACACAACCAGTAGACCAAGCCCCTCCCGCAACCGCCAGTCCACGTCGTGAGCGTGGAACCCAGCCGCCGACGCGTCGTGCACGCTGCTGCCAGGATTCACCCGTAGCGCTGCCGCACTCCACGGTAGTCCGGCGCCTCGTCACGAACACGCCATGCCGCGCCAGTCGATTCGCGCGTATGGGAGAGAGGCCCCGCCGCCCCTACCGGCCAGGCTTCGCCGTGTGACGCTACTAGCGGCGGCGAGGGTTAGGGAGGCGGGGGAGAAATGCCCAGCGGCAGCTAGGGTTTCCCCCTGGTCGCCCACAGAGGCAGACGAGGGGGTGGGTCGTGTTGCCGCGGCCGACTAGATGTGTTAGTGTAATTCCTTTGCTTTTCTAGCCACCAAAACATTAAGGTGAACTCCTGAATTTTTACCTTTCTGATTCGGGGATTTCGTTCTATGGTTTCAAAATTCGGGGATTGCGATTTCTGGTACAATGGGGAATAAACATCAGGAATTTTGCTTCATTTGATAGTAGTTCCCCTCCGTCTATAATTATGACCGTGCCATGGCTAAAACAATTAGCAGGTAACAAAATTCGGTTTTGATTTTAACCACGAACAGTTAGCACCCAAACATAAGCAACTAGACGCTAACAGGTTTAATTAACATCAAACAAGGCCTAATTGAGGTCCTAACCGAGATTAATCTGCTCATGATACCATTACTAGATTTACTGTTCAGGATTGACATAAAACCTTAGATTAATCTCGTAATCGGAACATCACACCATTTGATAATAAGCGGAAGCGTGATAAAAACATGTGATGGTCGTGGCCGTGGATGGCAATTAAAGGCGCAATCCCGTTCTTGCTAGATGCAGGCATGCTGAACTGCATCAGCAGTCCAGGAGCTCCACCGCTAGCCAAATTCACTGTTTTAACCCTTTTGCTGTCATTTAGCCGCATCTGACCCCGCCTGGAAAATAATTCGGATTTGATCCTTTTTGTACCGTCACCCGAGCTGGTGGTATGCTAAAACGTCCAACCGCCACACGCGATGGCGGTAAGGACCGGGTCAACGTAGACGGCGCCGTCTGTCGCGCTGACGTCGATAAGTGTGTACCGCCAGAGCCCGTGGCGGTAGCACGTTCTAGCCTACCGCCAGATCGGGTGGCGGTAGGGTGCCGAACAGGCTTTTCCCTGCATGTGGCTGTGGGCGGGCCCACCCACCCACCAGCCCGTTCTTCCTCCTCTCCTCCTCGCGAAAAGAAGCCAAGCGCCGCATCTCTCCTCCTCCCGATCCCCTCCCTCGATCTCCCTCTTCCCTCCACCATTTTCGCGGATCTTTGGGGCAAATCGAAGAGCCCGGTAAGCTCCTCCAATCCCTCCAATCACTTTTCGCAATGATTTTGTATTTTTGAAGCTATTTTTGGCACTAGGTGCAACCTAGGTTTTGAAGTAAATTTTGTTGTTGTTGTGGGCTTATGATTTTGTAGTAGGCTTATGTAAGGACATGTGGGTGAAAGCATTACAAGATTTGTGACGATATGTTGATGAATGCATATATGTTAGTCCATTTTTTGTTATGTATATATGAATTGTACGAGAAATGTTTCGGTATGGTGAATGCAAGATTGTGAGGATTAATGCATTGCAAAATTCGTAGATGGTTAATGCATTGCAAAATTGTGAGGATGAATAAGTTACAAAATTAGTAGGTGGTTAATGCATAGTGTGAAAATTTGTGTATTTCATATAGTTGCAAATGTTGTGATGGAGAATACATATTAATTGATTGTTATTTTCCCTATTTTGCAGTTTACAATTGAAGATGTATGGATATTTTTTTCTATTGATAAGTATAGACGATGTTGTCTAATAAGTGAAAAAATTATATATGTTAGGATGGTCAAGGATGAGGACAATGGGCGTTTGTATATGGCGCTTGACCTTGCTTTTGATAAGAACTATCGTGCCCGTGCTATCGAGCGTGGAGAGGTAACAATTTTGACAGATTTGCTGTTGACATTTTTCATGTTTTTGATTTTTTTAATGAAGGAAGCTTGTGACATATTTCTTCATTTTTTACAGAAACTTGCGTTAATCCGAATAAGGAGCCACACGTCGGCTAACCAGATGCGGTATGACGTGCGCTATGAGCCAGACTTTGAGCGTGTCGGGCTCCTACCATTTATTCTTCAGTTCAAGCGCGTGCCGCCATTGATGTGACATTCAGCTCTCACCACCTTGGTTGATCGTTGGCGTCCAGAGACACACAACTTTCATCTCGCTTGTGGCGAGATGACAGTGACATTGGAGGACTTTTCCATGATCACCTGGCTTCCCATTGACGGCAAGGCTCTCACCGGATCGGTGGACAACAAGAACTGGCGTGGGAGGGTTGCCGCTCTCATCGGTGACTACTCTACTTCTCTTAGTGTCCTAAACAGGACAGACAATAGGACAAACAGCGTCCCATTCTCTTGGCTCCTTGAGAATAGGTCGGGAGCCCTGAAGATGCCAACGAGGAGACCGTGGAGCATTATGCTCGAGCGTACGTGTGTGTGACGCCCCCGATTTGACCGTACACTAATCATGCACGCAAATGTGTACGACCAAGATCAAGGACTCACTGAAAGATATCACAACACAACTCTAGACACAAATAAAATAATACAAGCTTCATATTACAAGCCAGGGGCCTCGAGGGCTCGAATACAAAAGCTCGAATACACAAGAATCAGCGGAAGCAATAATATCTGAGTACAGACATAAGTTAAACAAGTTTGCCTTAAGAAGGCTAGCACAAAACATCAAAGATCGAAAAGGCAAGGCCTCCTGCCTGGGACCTCCTAACTACTCCTCGAAGCCGAACTCCACGTAGAAACATCCTCGGGATCATCTGGCTCCTGAACTCCACCATCTGGTTGCGTCATCCGAGAAGAAGGGACAAAAGGGGAAAAGGGGGAGAAAAGCAACCGTGAGTACTCATCCAAAGTACTCGCAAGCAAGGATCTATACTACATATGCAATGGTATTAGTGTAAAGGGGTAAAATATGTGGACTGAACTGCAGAAAGCAGAATAAGAGGGGGATAACTAATCCAATCGAAGACTACGCTTCTGGCCACCTCTATCTTGCAGCAGAAGAAGAGAGTAGCTGGAAGTAACAAGTATCCTCGCTTCTGGCAGCCTCCGTCTTGCAGCAGTAGAATAGAATAGATGGTAAGTTCACCAAGTAACAACGTATAGCAATATCCTACTCGGCGATCATCCCGCACATCACCCTGTGAGAGAGCAACCACCAAGTTGTATATGGCACTGGTAAGGGTGTGTTTTATTAAGTATCCAGTTCTAGTTGTCATGAGGTCGGAGTACAACTCTGGGTCGTCCTTTTACCGAGGGACACGGCTATTCGAATAGATTAACTTCCCTGCAGGGGTGCACCACATAACCCAGCACGCTTGATCCCATTTGGCCGGACACACTTTCCAGGGTCATGCCCGGCCTCGGAAGATCAACACGTCGCAGCCCTACCTAAGCACAACAGAGAGGTCAGCACGCCGGTCTAAGTCCTAGGCGCGCAGGGGTCCGGGCCCATCGCCCAACGCACACCTGCATGTTGCGTACGCGGCCGGTGAGCAGACCTAGCAACCTCCATTACTAAGGAAGTTGCATTACGCGGTCCAACCCGGCGCGCGCCGCTAAGCCGCTGACGTCAAGAAGGCTTCGGCTGATACCACGACGTCGAGAGCCCATAACTATTCCCACGCAGCTGGTTAGTGCGTAAAGGCCAATGGCTAGACTCGGATCAAATATCCAAACTCGTTAAGCGTGTTATTATGAAAATCACCGCGGACAACGACCAGGGCCAGGCCACCTCTTGAATGGGTGTCTCAACCTGCCCCTGTCGCTCCGCCACAAAGATCCACTCGGGGGGCCGTCGGGAACTCAGGCCCATCACTACCTGGATGGAGCCACCTGTCCTTTCAGCCCCCACATCGAATCACTTGCGGGTACTCAATGAGCCGACCCGACTTTAGTCACAACATGTATCATGTATATGTGTATGTAGTATATACCCGTGATCACCCCCAAGTGATCACGGCCCGATAGAATAGCAGGGCAGACGGACAAGGGTGTAGGGCCACTGATGGAATACTAGCATCCTATACTAAGCATTTAGGATTGTAGGTAAAGTATCAACAGTGGTAGCAACAATGACAGGCTATGCAGCAGAATAGGAGTATCGAAAGCAGTAACATGCTACACTACTCTAATGCAAGCAGTAGAGAGAAGAATAGGTGATATCAGGTTGATCAAGGGGGGGGGGGCTTGCCTGGTTGCTTTGGCAAGGAGGAGCGGTCGTCGTAGACGTAGTCGAACACAGTGGCATCGGCATCGTCTCATGGTCTACCGGAAAGGAAGTATCGGAAGGGAAACATAATAAATAACAGAGCAATCAAAGCATCACAAAGCGTAACATGGAAATACGCGGTGCTACGTGTGACCTAACGCAGTAGGAGGTGATACTGGCAAGGATGAAAAACATCCGAGAAAGTAGTCCCTGTGTTTCGCGTTTTCGGGCAGATGAAACAGAGGGGGAAAGTTGCGTGTTCGGTATGATAGAGATGCGTGGCGGGCGAATGGACCGCGCATTCGGATTCGTCTCGTCGTTCTGAGCAACTTTCATATATAAATTATTTTCATCCGAGTTACGGATTATTTTATATTAATTTTCTAAAGTTTTAAACATTTTCTAAATTTATTTAATTATTACTAATTCGAAATTAAAGTAAAATACTTTTTATACTCAGCAGCAGCTAGTCACAGAGTATGGCATGTGGGGTGAGGGGGTGCTGAGTCAGCAGTCAACCAGTCAAGGTTGACTAGTCAAAAGGCTAAGTGGAACCCACTTGTCATTGTCTGGGACAATCCCAGTCAGCATTTGACTGAGTCAACTGGGTCCAGTAGGTCCCAGTAGTCAGTGACACAAGCAGTTAGCAGGATTTTAAACATTTTTCATTAACTAAATTAACTAACGGACCCACCAGTCAGTGACTTACCCTAATTAAACATTATTTAGGTGAGGCCCGAGTTTCAGTGGGTCTGAGAGGTTAATTAGCAGTTTAGTTATCGTTAATGGCCGAGCCACATCGGCGGCTTAACGCCGGTGACCACAGCGCGCCGCGACGACCACGGCTCTCGCTGCTCCGGTGATCAAATGACACGGGGTTTGGTCCAGCGGGTTCAGCGCGACATAGCGCATCGGATGGTAGTCGTGGGTGGAGCCGGGAAGGTCCGAAGCAGCAGTAGCAGCGAGCTAAGTGGTGGCCGGAGTTCGTCCATGCTCGAGATCGGCGCTGGGCGCGAGCACGAGAGGTTAGGGGAGAAGGGAAGAGAGGGCGAGGAGCTCACATGGGGGGCCGTGTGCGAGCTCGGGGGCGGCGAGGAAGCAGCTATGGCGGCTGATCGAAGCGGGGACGGGTGGTGGCCGAACGTCGATGAAGGGGGCGATGCAGGCGGGGTAGCGACGATGCGCTCCAATGGGCCGCCGTAGGTGAAGGAGAGGACGAGGCTCAGGGGGGCACGATGACCGCGAGTTCTTCAGAGGTGTAGCGGCGGCGCTCTCGGGTGGCTGCTCGGGGAGGAAGAACGGCGCGGGGAGGAAGAACGGGGCGGGGTGGAGGAGGTCGTCGCCGTCAGGCGGCTCATCCGCGGCAGCCTGGTCGCCGGACGGTGTGGGGCTCGAGCGCGGGACCTTCGGAGCCGCAGGTGGCAGCGTGCAGTGCGTGTGCCGTGTGCGTGCGGGAGGGGGGCGGCGCCAGGAGGGAGACGAGGTAGCGAGGTGGGGGTCGATACTGGGTGGATCGGTTAGGGTTAGGTGGGTGAGGCCATATAGGCCATGGGGCAGCCGGCTGGGAAGTTTGCATGGGCCGCTTGGCAATCTGGGCCAAGGCCCAGCGGGGAGGGGGGCTTCTTTTTATTTTAACCTTTTCTTTTTGTTATGTTTTGTTTTGTTTCATTCAACTTTTAAATTCTTCAGTTTTGGTAAAATATGACAATAGCTCCTAAATTAATGTCTCAGATTAAACCACTGCCTTAAAAAGTTTGGTGAGTAAAGAAACTAGTTTAACATTTGCTTATTAATTTAAAAGCATTTAAATAATTGTTTTTGGTACTATTTTATTTAGTTCAGAGCATTTAAACTTTTTATAAAGACTTGGTTCATCCATCAATATTACTTATGAATTATTTGGCACATCCCGAGCATTTAGTTTTAATATTTGAAAACCTTTATTATTTGACTTGATTTTGAATTCGAATTTGAATCATCGCGAGATTAACACCAGTAACCGTGGGGACGTGGCATCATTAGGATAGGATTATTGTAGCTTAATTATCCGGGCATCACAGTGTGGCACCTCTTATCACAGACGGTCTTTGGAGACTACTCTGGAGATGTGCTCCTTGGATTTTTCTTGACTTTTTGGCCAAGTGGGACGAGAAGTACAGCTGGGGGTCTACTGGGCTCGCGTACTTATACCATCAGGTAACAAGTTATGCATGCAATACTCATTAAGCATGTTAGTAGGTTTTCATGCATTGTGTGAAACTAAGCATGAATGAATTGTTCGTTTGCAGCTCGACGTCACATGTAGGAAAACCACCAAGAAACCATGCATGTGGGAAAGGCGCCGCACCAGACACTTGTGTGATGGGTCGCGTGAGATCGAGGGCCTACCACCATTGTCTCTAGCAGTAGGCCTCCACATCCTACCGCGACAGGCGGTGGCGGTGGGCCCTAGATCTCACGCACCGCATCAGACACTTGTCTGATGAGGCACGTGAGATCAACATATTCCTGTCACTATTTGAGTCACAAATAGTTCAACACTAAAGTTTAACATACACTACTAGGGAAAAACTTATACACAAGATCTTAGCAGTAGCGCTGCACAAAATCATGCGCTACTGCTACTTACTAGTAGCGCGTGTAAATAAAGCGCGATATTGCTATCACTTTAGCAGTAGCGCATACTAGCAAGACACGCTGGTGCTAAGTTTGAATTGGGCGAAAATGGCTATCCCCACTTAGTAGTAGTGCGAATACGTAACCAACGTTACTGCTATGTTCCGTAGCAGCAGCGCCTTTCCTAAACCCGCGCTACTACTAACCCTACCATATCCTCCCCACGCGGCTGCCCCTCTCACTCTCCCTCTCAGTCACTCTCCCCCGCACGCCGCGTCGTCCGCCGCGCTGCTCCTCCACTGAGGTACTCCCTCGATCCCTCCTCCTCCCTTCTCCCCT
>LR738714.1:23567665-23586837 GCA_902687465.1 Secale cereale | reverse complement strand
TCCATCCTCCCACCCCCTCCTCCCTCCATCTCTATTTTTTTGGTTTTTACTGTAGTTTTTTACTATTGTATAATCTAGTTTTTTTACTGTTTTTTAGTAAGTGTTTAATAGAATTACTAAGAACATTAATAGAACTAGTTGAACTAGTTTATTTTTAGTAAGAACTAGTTTATTTTCATTTATAGTAAGTGCTCAGTTGAACTAGTTGAATTAATAGAACTAGTCTAATTTATTTATTTTTACTATAGAACTAGTTTATTTTTAGTAAGAAAATTAATATAACTAGTTTATTTTTAGGTGTATTTAATAGTATTCTAGGTTGTAGGACATATCAAGCGCATGAAAATTCTAGATGATTTAGTTTTACTTATTGAATGGTCAAATTGGAATATGCATGCTTTGTAGAGTCGTGTCTCCTTGGAGTGATCCTCATTCGAGCTACCTCTACTTCCTCTACACCCGAGTCGGTAAGCTAAAAGTCCACCACCTCCTTCTCTACTCCTTGGTGTTGCATAGATTAGAACTAGGGTATTTAGTTATGCTTCTTAACCAAATGAAATGTTTGGGTTACAAGATATATTGAAATGTCCGGGTGCGAATGCTTATGATATAATTGATTCAGATATATGAGAAAAGGGACATCTTTGTATCGCAAGGAAAATCTGAGTCGCCTATGTTTTGCCGGAGTGTTGATTCATTTCCGTTTTGGCAAATTTCAGGCGCTTGATATGTCCTATTTTAGCAAAGGTCATGCCGGATTTTTTTCGTGAATTTAAGCATGACTTGTGCTAGAATATGTAGGAAATAGTGATATGTGTGTTGAGTTTCCTGGTACTTGAGAACCCACAAGTATAGGGGATCGCAACAGTTTTCGAGGGTAGAGTATTCAACCCAAATTTATTGATTCGACACAAGGGAGCCAAAGAATATTCTCAAGTATTATCAGTTGAGTTGTCAATTCAACCACACCTGAAAGACTTAATATCTGCAGCAAAGTATTAGTAGCAAAGTAGTATGGAAGTTACGGTAACGGTGGCAAAAGTAACAGTAGCAGTTTTGTAGTAGTTGTAACAGTGGCAACGGAAAAGTAAATAAGCAAAGATCAATATGTGAAAAGCTAATAGGCATTGGATCAGTGATGGTTAATTATGTCGGATGTGATTCCTCATGCAATAGTTATAACATAGGGTGACACAGAACTAGCTCCAGTTCATCAATGTAACGTAGGCATGTATTCCGAATGTAGTCACACATGCTTATGGAAAAGAACTTGCATGGCATCTTTTGTCCTACCCTCCCGTGGCAGCGGGGTCCTATTGGAAAATAAGGGATATTAAGGCCTCCTTTTAATAGAGTACCAGACCAAAGCATTAACACTTAGTGAATACATGAACTCCTCAAACTACGATCATCACCGGGAGTGGTCCCGATTATTGTCACTTCGGGATTGCCGGATCATAACACATAGTAGGTGACTATTGACTTGCAAGATAGGATCAAGAACTCACATATATTCACGAAAACATAATAGGTTTAGATCGGAGATCATGGCACTCGGGCCCTAGTGACAAGCATTAAGCATGGCAAAGTCATAGCAACATCAATCTTAGAACATAATGGATACTACGGATCAAACCCTAACAAAACTAACTCGATTACATGGTAAATCTCATCCAACCCATCACCGTCCATCAAGCCTACGATGGAATTACTGACGCACGGAGGTGAGCATCATGGAATTGGTGATGGAGGAGGGTTGATGATGAGGACGGCGACGATCTCGACTCTCCGGAGCCCCGAACGGACTCTAGATCAGCCCTTCCGAGAGAGATTAGGGCTTGGCGGCTGCTCCGTATCGTAAAATGCGATGAATTCTTCTCTCCAATTTTTTTCTCCCCGAACATGAATATATGGAGTTGAAGTTGAGGTCGGTGGAGCCTCAGGGGGCCCACGAGACAGGGGGCGCGCCCCCACCCTCGTGGGCAGGGTGTGGGCCCCCTGGTCTTGATTCTTTGGACAGTATTTTTTATATATTCCCAAAATATTCTTCGTGGTTTTTCACGTCATTCTGAGAACTTTTATTTCTGCACAAAAATAACACCATGGCAGTTCTGCTGAAAACAGCGTCAGTCCGGGTTAGTTCCATTCAAATCATGCAAGTTAGAGTCTAAAACTAGGGCAAAAGTGTTTGGAAAAGTAGATACGTTGGAGACATATCAACTTCCCCAAGCTTAACCCTTTGCTTGTCCTCAAGCAATTCAGTTGACAAACTGAAAGTGAAAAAGAAAAACTTATACAAACTTTGTTTGCTCTTGTTGTTGCAAATATGTAAAGCCAACATTCAAGTTTTCAGCAAAGATTATGAACTAACCACATTCACAATAACTTTTAGATCTCATGTTCACTCATATCAATGGCATAATCAACTAGCGAGCAATAATAATAAACCTCGGATGACAACACTTTCTCAAAACAATCATAATATGATATAACAAGATGGTATCTCACTAGCCCTTTCTGAGACCGCAAAACATAAATGCAGAGCACCTCTGAAGATCAAGGACTTACTAGACATTGTAATTCATGGTAAAAGAGATCCAGTCACAATCATACTCAATATAAATTAATAGCAATGCATGCAAATGACAGCGGTGCTCTCCAACTGGTGCTTTTTAATAAGAGGATGATGACTCAATGTCGGTGTACTAAAGTAGGGGTACCTTAGTATCCCGAACTTGTGCACGGGCAGTCGCAGCGTCCCGTGGCAGGGCTTGCCGTGCGACCACTAAGGCCCACTGTGGTTCCTTTGGGGCCATTCAAGAACAAAATATTCAATTTAAAGAAACAAGGCCCCGGCAAGAGGAGCTTGCCGGGAAGGCCACTCGAGGCTCAAGAACACTTCTTTGGCACAAGACACTGGCAAGGAGAGCTTGCCGGGAAGGCCAAACATGGCATTTCAAGAGACTTGCCGCGACGCGCCACGCGTCCCGACAAGGCCCGGAGAGCGACAAGCTCCCAGGCGCGACAAGATAGCAACCGCGGCAAGGCACTTGCCGCAGCAAACTCCCACTAGGTACCCACGCTCCAGCACATCCGCCCACGCGTCGCCCTGGGACCCTTCCAGGCGCACGTGGCGGAAGGCTGTGCAGCTTGGGGTACACGGTGGCAAGCTGTGATGACGAGGCCACCGTCGTGGCGGACGGTGGCGCCCTGACGGACGCTTCTTGCACTGTTTGGGGTGACGACGACGGGCATTTAATGCCCTTGTCCCCTGCCGTCAGAGTTAGGTATAGAGCACTATACAAACACTGTTCCAACTACCACCCATTTTACGTTTTTACCCTCGACTGCGTTGCCACCTGTCGGTGACCCCTTTTGACCTATAAAAGGAGGCCCATGCGCAACGTAGAGGGGGGTTCCGATGATCGATCACTCTCACGCTCGGTCTTGTTAGTGATCAGTACTGTAGCTCTTCTCGCTCCCGAGCCAAGAACGCAATACAAACCAAGGCAGGAGTAGGGTTTTACGCATCCGTGCGGCCCGAACCTGGGTAAACTGCTCGCGTGTTTGCCTCGATCTGCTCTTTGTGCATCCTCCGCCAACTTGCCGTACCGAAAAGGGGCTCCGGTCCCATAGGTGTTCGTGGGCGATCAGTTTCCCTGACATCTTTGGCGCGCCAGGTAGGGGGCGCATCGAGGTTGTGTGAACCTGATCCGGCATTCATGCGGGCGAAATCTCCACCAACTTCATCGACTTCATTGATATGCCGCCGAAGAAGAAGGCTTCGGAGGCAGCAGGCCCGTCCGCGTCGATCCCGCCACCGCCGGAGCCAACGGCCGGTGGGGTAGACGCCGGTGGAAGGACGGACGTCGGCGAGGAAACTCACGGCGCCGCCAAGTCCAAGGACAAGACGGACGACCGAGCGCACTCCAAGACCTCGGCGTCCGTGCACGCACCGCGCCCCTCTCAGGAGGCGCGGGACCGGCAGCGACGTGGTACACAAGGTACCATACGCTTGCTGGGCCATGGTCAAGCTGGCGGTTCGTGGGACGCTCAAGGCCAACATGCTGGCACGAGCAAGGCGCGGTCGCCGGGACGAGACGCTGCTCCTTCTAACGCAGTTAGAAGTCCGAGCATATCTCGCTCCTCGCACCGCTCGCCACCGCTTCCCGCCACCCCAGCAGAAGCTCTAGCTCGAGCTCAACTGCTCCTCAACTTTCCTCCAGCGGCAGACAAGGCCGACGACTGGAGGGCCACCATCCAGAGCCTCATCGCCTTCGCCAACAGCGACACTCCGCAGCAGACGACCATGTCACGGCCGCGGCAAGTTAGCCAGGCGCGGGCTGATGGCGACAAGACTGCCGGGGGTGCAACCACCGTGCACTCCCCGCCCCGAAGGCCAAAGTCACCGACTCGCCAGATCAACATCGACGACGACTCCACAACATCATCGGATCCGCGAGATCGCCGCGACCAGCGCCAAGTCCTCCAAGACCGACAACAAGAGGACGCTCGAACCCGCATCGAGCGTCGGAGAGAAGCTCGGCGTCAATCTGACCAGCGCGCTGGGCCCACTGTTGACGTGCACGCGCCCGGGGGACCAGGCGACTTGCCGTACGCGGCGGGTTGTCCTGTGTTCACTCGCGAGCTGCGGCAAGTCCAGTGGCCCAGCATGAAGAACTTCAAGCCCGACGTACCCGAGAAGTACGACGACAAGACTCATCCGTCAGAGTTCCTCAGCATCTACACCATCGCGGTGCAGGCTGCCGGGGGACGAGACGAGAAGATACTCGCGAACTACTTCCCGCTAGTGCTCAAGCCAAACGTCATATCTTGGCTCATGCACTTGCCGGAGAACTCCATTTCTTCTTGGGCCGACCTGTGCCATCAGTTTGTCGGCGCCTTCACAGGTGGCCACAAGCCCCATGGCCAGGAGAGTGACCTTCGTATACTCGCCCAGAAGGAAGGAGAGTCCCTGCGAAAGTATATCCAGAGATTCAGCCGCGTCCAGCACAACATCCCAGACGTCCACCCTGCCGCGGTTATCAGCGCGTTCCACCAGAACGTGCGTAACCGCAGGATGAGGGAGGAAATGGCGATGTGCAAGATCCGAGACGTCAGTGAGTTTTATGCCCTGGCCGACAAGTGCGCACGCGCTAAGGAGGGGAGGAAACTCCCCGGAGAGGATACTGGAGCAGGGGGATCGGATAGTGAGGATGCCGCCCCAGCAAAGAAGAACCGGCGGTGGAACAACAGGAAAAAGAAGAACAAAGAAGTGTTGGTCGTTGAGCAGTCCGGCAAGGAGGCTGGCGCCAAGAAAGCCCAGGTTGGCGGCTCCGGCAAGGAGGCTGCCGCGTGCACCAACTACCAGACTGTGGCAGCCGCCGACAAGCAGGACGGCTCCGACAAGCAATACTGCAAGATCCACCGCACCAAGGGCCACGACCTCCAGAACTGCAAAAGGGTCGAGTACCTCGTCGAGCAGCAGAAAGGTGAGTACGAGCGACGCAACAAGGAGAAGGCCCAGGGAGGTGGTGGAGAGTCCGGCAAGAAGCGGCCGTTCAACGGCCGGGGAGGACGCCGCGGCAAGGCCAAGCAGCGACAAGGAGACATACCTCCCCGCAGCCGCGACAAGGATGAAGATGAAGACGACGACGAAGACAAGGATGACGGAGATAACAGCGAGCAGGAGTTCCAGAAGGCCACGGAGGTTCTGTGCGTTGACGGTGGTGCTTCTCTGCATACTTCCCACCGCCAACTCAAGCAATGGGTGCGGGAAGTTAATGTGGCAGAACCGCCCGTCGAGTCGCGCAAACTTCTGAAGTGGTCCAGCACGCCCATCATCTTTGACATTGAGGACCACCCTGATCGCACAACTGCGGTCGGGTGCTTGCGGATGTTGGTTTCACCAACTATCCGCAACCTCAAGGTCACCAAGATGCTGGTTGACGGCGGGGCCGGCCTGAACCTGATCTCCTCCGCTGTGGTCCGGAAACTCCAGATCCCCAACAGCGAGCTCGAAGAAACCGGCACGTTCCAAGGGATCAAACCAGGAAGGAGCAAGCCGAAGGGGAAGATCACGCTGCCAGTGACATTTGGCGGAGAGCTGAACTTCAGGACTGAGAGGATCACCTTTGACGTTGCCGATATCCCATTACCTTACAATGGGATACTTGGCCGTCCGGCGCTCGCCAAGTTCATGGCAGCCTCTCATTATGCTTACAACATGCTCAAGATGCCAGGCCCGATAAGCGTCATCTCTGTCCCCGGCGACAAGAAGGACGCCCTTATCTGTGCCGACAAGATTTACCGGGATGCAGCAGCTGCAACAGATAGCAAAACACTTGCCGCTGAAGCTCCCGGGGGGAAGAACAAGACCAAGTCCGGCAAGAGCTCTGGGGCCCACTCCGGAAAACGCACCTCTTCGGAGTGCTGCGCTGCCGTTGAGGATGCACCATCGAGCTCCACCGGCAAGTGCAAGAAGGCGATGGCAGCCCCACCAGAGACAAAGAAGGTGTCCGCCAAGGAGGACGTCACTGGTGGTACCTTCACCATCAGTGCCATGCTTGATCCTAAATAGGAAAGCGCGCTCGTTGCTTTCCCGCGGGCGAATGTGGACGTGTTTGCATGGCAACCGTCTGACATCCCCGGTGTTCCCAGGAAAGTGATTGAGCACAAGCTTGCCGTTTGTCCTCACGCGCGGCCCGTCAAGCAGAAAGTTAGAAAACAAGCAGTGGAGCGCCAAGATTTCATAGCAGAAGAAATCAAGAAGCTGGAAGCGGCAGGCCTTGTCAGAGGTGTACTCCATCCCACGTGGTTGGCCAATCCTGTCGTCGTGCGTAAAGCAAATGGGAAGTGGAGGCTTTGTATAGACTTCACCGATGTGAATAAAGCTTGTCCCAAAGATCCATTTCCCTTGCCACGCATTGACCAGATTGTTGACTCCACAGCCGGATGTGAGTTGCTTTCATTTCTTGATGCATATTCAGGATACCACCAGATATTTATGGCTGAAGAAGATGAGGAGAAGACCGCATTCATCACTCCATGTGGCACTTATTGCTTCATACGCATGCCCTTTGGATTGAAGAATGCCGGTTCGACATTTGCAAGGGTAGTCCATACAGCTTTTGAGCCACAGATACACAGAAATGTAGAAGCTTACATGGATGATATTGTTGGGGAACGTAGCAGAATTCAAAAAATTTCTACGCTTTCACCAAGATCCAACTAAGGAGACATCTAGCAACGAGCGTGTAAGAGTGCATCTACATACCGTTATGGAGATTGCGAGCGGAAGCTTTCGAAGAAGCGTGGATGAAGTAGTCGTACTCTTCGCGTTCTTCGTCACCGATGATCTAGCGTCGAACGGATGGCACCTCCGCGTTCAACACACGTACGGTGCAGCAACGTCACCTCCTTCTTGATCCAGCAAGGGGGGAGGAGAAGTCGTCAGAGAACCGGCATCACGACGGCGTGATGACGGATGCAGTGGAGATCGCAGCAGGGCTTCGCCGGGCGACCTGCGTGGGAGTATGGAGGTGTGACGGGAGGGGGAGAGGCGCCAGGGCAAGGGTGCGGCTGCCCTCTCCCTCCCCACATATATATAGGGGGCCAGGGGGTGCGCCAGGGCCCCTGCAGATCCAATCTGCAGGGGGGCGGCGGCCAGGGGGGGTTCCTTGCCCCCCAAGGCTAGTGGGGCGCCCCCTCCCCCCTAGGGTTTCAACCCTAGGCGCATGGGGAGGTGGGCCCCTAGTGGTGCGCCAGCCCATTAGGGCTGGACACTTCCCCTTGCGGCCTAGGGGCCCCACCGGGATGGGTGGCCCCACCCGGTGGACCCCCGGGGCCCCTCTGGTGGTCCCGGGATGCTCCCGGTGACCCCCGGAGATCACCCGATGGCCGAAACTGGACTTCCTATATATCAATCTTTACCTCCGGACCATTCCGGAACTCCTCGTGACATCTGGGATCTCATTCGGGACTCCGAACAACTTTCGGGTTTCCACGTGTATGTATCTCTACGACCCTAGCGTTACCGAACCTTAAGTGTGTAGACCCTACGGGTTCGGGAGACACGTAGACATGACCGAGACGACTCTCCGGTCAATAACCAACAGCGGGATCTGGATACCCATGTTGGTTCCCACGTGTTCCTCGATGATCTTCATCGGATGAACCACTGTGTCAAGGATTCACTCAATCTCGTACGTTATTCCCTTTGTCCATCGGTACGGTACTTGCCCGAGATTCGATCGTCGGTATTCCCGATACCTTGTTCAATCTCGTCATGGCAAGTCTCTTTACTCGATCCGTAATCCATCATCCCGTGACTAACTACTTAGTCACATTGAGCTCATTATGATGATGTCTTACTGAGTGGGCCCAGAGGTACCTCTCTGTCATACGGAGTGACAACATCCCAGTCTCGGTTCGTACCAACTCAACAGACACTTTCGGAGATACCGATGCGTACCTTTATAGCCACCCAGTTACGTTGTGACGGTTGGCACACCCAAAGTACTCCTACGGTATCCGGGAGTTGTACAACCTCATGGTCTAAGGAATAAATACTTGACACCGAAAAGCTTATGCATTACGAACTATACGATCTCGTGTTATGCTCAAGTTTGGGTCTTGTCCATCACATCATTCTCCTAATGATGTGATCCCGTTATCACTGACATCTCATGTCCATGGTCAGGAAACCGTGACCATCTGTTGATTAATGAGCTGGTAACTAGAGGCCTACCAGGGACTCATTGTGGTCTATGTATTCACACATGTATCGTTGTTTCCGTACAATACAGTTCAAGCATGAATAACAGACAATTATCATGAACAAGGAGATATAATAATAATGCCTTTATTATTGCCTCTAGGGCATATCTCCAACAGTCTCCCACTTGCACTAGAGACAATAATCTAGTTACATTATGATGAATCGAACACCCATAGAGTTCTGGTGTTGATCATGTTTTGCCCATGAAAGAGGTTTAGTCAACGGGTCTGCAACATTCAGATCCGTATGCACTTTACAAATATCTATGTCTCCATCCTGAATATAATTCCGGATGGAGTTGAAACGGCGCTTGATGTGCTTGGTCTTCTTGTGAAATCTGGGCTCCTTGGTAATAGCAATAGCACCAGTGTTGTCACAGAAGAGAGTCATCGGGCTTGACGCGCTTGGAATGACTCATAGGTCGGTGATGAACTCCTTCATCCAGACTCCTTCCTGCGCTGCTTCAGAAGCAGCTATGTACTCCGCTTCACATGTAGATGCTGCCACCACGCTCTGTTTGCAACTGCACCAGCTGACTGCCCCTCCATTCAAAATATACACGTATCCAGTTTGAGACTTAGAGTCATCCAGATCTATGTCGAAGCTAGCATCGACGTAACCCTTTACGACGCGCTCTTCGTCACCTCCATAAACGAGAAACATATCCTTAGTCCTTTTTAGGTACTTCAGGATGTTCTTGACCGCTGTCCAGTGTTCCGTACCGGGATCACTTTGGTACCTCCCTACCAAACTTATGGCAAGGTTCACATCAGGTCTGGTACACAGCATGGCATACATGATAGAACCTATGGCCGAGGCATAGGGAATGACACTCATCTTTTCTCTATCTTCTGCCGTGGTCGGCGACTGAGCCTTGCTCAATCTCATACCTTGCAAAACAGGCAAGAATCCTTTCTTTGACTGATCCATATTGAACTTCTTCAATATTTTGTCAAGGTATGTACTTTGTGAAAGACCAATGAGGCGTCTCGATCTATCTCTATAGATTTTGATGCCTAATATGTAAGTAGCTTCTCCAAGGTCCTTCATTGAAAAACTTTTATTCAAGTAGGCCTTTACATTTTCCAAGAATTCTATATCATTTCCCATCAGCAATATGTCATCCACATATAATATGAGAAACGCCACAGAGCTCCCACTCACTTTCTTGTAAATACAGGCTTCTCCATAAGTCTTTATAAATCCAAATTCTTTGATCACCTCATCAAAGCGAATATTCCAACTCCGAGATGCTTGCACCAGCCCGTAAATCGAGCGCTGGAGCTTGCATACCTTGTTAGCGTTCTCTGGATCGACAAAACCTTCCGGTTGCATCATATACAACTCTTCCTTGAGGAAGCCGTTAAGGAATGCTGTTTTGACGTCCATTTGCCATATTTCATAATCATAGAATGTGGCAATAGCTAACATGATTCTGACTAACTTCAGCATCGCTACGGGAGAGAAAGTCTCATCGTAGTCAATCCCTTGAACTTGTCGATAACCCTTAGCGACAAGCCGAGCCTTATAGATGGTCACATTACCATCCGCGTCTGTCTTTTTCTTAAATATCCATTTGTTTTCTATGGCGTGCCTGTCATCAGGCAAGTCCACCAAAGTCCATACTTTGTTTTCATACATGGATTCTATCTCGGATTTCATGGCTCCAAGCCATTTATTGGAATCCGGGCCCGCCATCGCTTCTTCATAGTTCGAAGGTTCACCGTTGTCTAACAACATGATTTCCAGGACAGGGTTGCCGTACCACTCTGGTGCGGAACGTGCCCTTGTGGACCTTCGAAGTTCAGTAGTAACTTGATCTGTTTCTTCATGATCATTATCATCAACTTCCTCCCTTGTCGGTGCAGGCACCTCAGGAACAGTTTCCTGTGCTGCGCTACTTTCCGGTCTAGGAGGGGTGACTGTCACCTCATCAAGTTCTACTTTCCTCCCACTCACTTCTATCGAGAGAAACTCTTTCTCCAGAAAGCATCCATTCTTGGCAACAAAGACTTTGCCTTCGGATCTATGGTAGAAGGTGTACCCAATCGTTTCCTTTGGGTATCCTATGAAGACGCATTTTTCCGATTTGGGTTCGAGCTTTTCAGGTTGAAGTTTCTTGACATAAGCATCGCAACCCCAAACTTTTAGAAACGACAGCTTCGGTTTCTTGCCAAACCAAAGTTCATATGGAGTCATCTCAACGGATTTCGATGGAGCCCTATTTAAAGTGAATGCGGCAGTTTCTAAAGCATAACCCCAAAAAGATAGCGGTAAATCGGTGAGGGACATCATAGATCGCACCATGTCCAACAGAGTACGATTTCGACGTTCGGACACACCGTTACGTTGAGGTGTTCCGAGCGGTGTCAATTGTGAAACAATTCCACAGCTCCTAAGGTGTGTGCCAAATTCATGACTTAAATATTCACCCCCACGATCCAATCGCAAGAACTTTATTTTTCTGTCACGTTGATTCTCAACCTCATTCTGAAATTCCTTGAACTTTTCAAAGGTCTCAGACTTGTGTTTCATCAAATAGATATACCCGTATCTACTCAAGTCATCAGTGAGGGTGAGAACATAACGGTAGCCTCCGCGAGCCTCAACACTCATTGGACCGCACACATCGGTATGTATGATTTCCAACAAGTTGGTTGCTCGCTCCATTGTTCCGGAGAACGGAGTCTTGGTCATCTTGCCCAAGAGGCATGGTTCGCACGTGTCAAATGATTCATAATCAAGAGACTCTAGAAGTCCATCTGAATGGAGCTTCTTCATACGTTTGACACCAATATGACCAAGGCGGCAATGCCACAAGTATGTGGGACTATCATTATCAACTTTACATCTTTTGGCATCTACACTATGAATATGTGTATCACTACGTTCGAGATTCATCAAAAATAAACCATTGACCAGCGGGGCATGACCATAAAACATATCTCTCAAATAAATAGAACAACCATTATTCTCCGATTTGAAAGAATAGCCATCTCGCATAAGACGAGATCCAGAAACAATGTTCATGCTCAAAGCTGGTACTAAATAACAATTATTGAGGTTTAAAACTAATCCCGAGGGTAGATGTAGAGGTAGCGTGCCGACGGCGATCACATCGACCTTGGAACCATTCCCGACGCGCATCGTCACCTCATCCTTCGCCAGTCTCCATTTATTCCGCAGCTCCTGTTTTGAGTTACAAATGTGAGAAACTGCACCGGTATCAAATACCCAGGAGCTACTACGAGCGCTGGTAAGGTACACATCAATAACAAGTATATCAAATATACCTTTGACGTTGCCGGCCTTCTTGTCTGCTAAATATTTGGGGCAGTTCCGCTTCCAGTGACCCGTTCCCTTGCAATAAAAGCACTCTGTCTCAGGCTTGGGTCCATACTTTGGCTTCTTCCCGGCAACAGGCTTGCCAGGCGCGGCAACTCCCTTGCCGTCCTTCTTGAAGTTCTTCTTACCCTTGCCTTTCTTGAACTTAGTGGTTTTATTGACCATCAACACTTGATGTTCTTTCTTGATGTCCACCTCCTCTGATTTCAGCATCGAATACACCTCGGGAATGGACTTCTCCATCCCCTGCATATTGAAGTTCAACACGAAGCTCTTGAAGCTTGGTGGGAGCGACTGGAGGATTCTGTCAACGACCGCTTCATCTGGGAGATTCATTCCCAGCTGAGACAAGCGGTTGTGCAATCCTGAAATCTTGAGGATGTGCTCACTGACAGAACTGTTCTCCTCCATCTTACAGCTGTAGAATGCGTCGGAGACATCATATCTCTCGACTCGGGCATGAGCTTGGAAAACCATTTTCAGCTCTTCGAACATCTCATATGCTCCGTGGTGCTCAAAACGTTTTTGGAGCCCCGATTCTAAACTGTAAAGCATGCCTCACTAAACCAGGGAGTAATCATCACAACGTCACTGCCAAGCGTTCATAACGTCTTGGTTTGCCGGGGAGGGAGCATCACCTAGCGGTGCTTCTAGGACATAAGTTCTCTTGGCAGCTATGAGGATAATCCTCAGGTTACGGACCCAATCCGTATAGTTGCTACCATCGTCTTTCAGCTTGGTTTTCTCTAGGAACGCGTTGAAGTTGAGGGAAACCCGAGCGTGGGCCATTTGATCTACAAGAGATATTGTAAAGAATTTAGACTAAGTTCATGATAGTTAAGTTCATCTTAATCAAATTTTAATGAACTCCCACTCAGAATGACATCTCTCTAGTCATCTAAGTGATACACGATCCGAATCGACTAGCCTGTGTCCGATCATCACGTGAGACGGACTAGTCATCAACGGTGAACATCTTCATGTTGATCGTATCTTCTATACGACTCGTGTTCGACCTTTCGGTCTTCCGTGTTCCGAGGCCATGTCTATACATGCTAGGCTCGTCAAGTGAACCCTAAGTGTATCGCGTGTGTAAATCTGTCTTACACCCGTTGTATGCGAACGTTAGAACCCATCACACCCGATCATCACGTGGTGCTTCGGAGCAACGAACTTTAGCAATGGTGCACAGTTAGGGGAATCACAATACTTGAAATTTTAGTGAGAGATCATCTTATTTACTACCGTCGTTCTAAGTAAACAAGATGCATAAACATGATAAACATCACATGCAATCAATTAAAGTGACATGATATGGCCAATATCATCTTGCTCCTTGGATCTCCATCTTCGGGGCACCATGATAATCTTGTCACCGGCTCGACACCATGATCTTCATCATCATGATCTCCATCATCGTGTCTTGAAGAAGTCGTCACGCCAACTATTACTTCTACTACTATAGCTAACGTTTAGCAATGAAGTAAAGTAATTACATGGCGTTATTCAGTGACACGCAGGTCATACAATAATTAAGACAACTCCTATGGCTCCTGCCGGTTGTCAAGTTCATCGACATGCAAGTCGTGATTCCCTATTACAAAAACATGATCAATCTCATACATCACATATATCATTCATCACATCTTCGTTTTGGCCATACCACGTCACATAGCACATGCTGCAAAAACAAGTTAGACGTCCTCTAATTGTTGTTGCAAATTTTTACGTGGCTTCTATAGGATTTCTAGCAAGAACGTTTCTTACCTACGCCCAAACCACAACGTGATTTGTCAACTTCTATTTACCCTTCATAAGGACCCTTTTCATCGAATCCGATCCGACTAAAGTAGGAGAGACAGACACCCGCCAGCCACCTTATGCATCCAGTGCATGTCTGTCGGTGGAACCAGTCTCACGTAAGCGTACGTGTAAAGTCGGTCCGGGCCACTTCATCCCACAATACCGCTGAATCAGGATTGACTAGTAACGGTAAGAAAGTTGAACAAAATCAAACGCCCACAACTGCTTTGTGTTCTACTCGTGCAAGATGCTACGCATAAAACCTAGCTCAGATGCCACTGTTGGGGAACGTAGCAGAATTCAAAAAATTTCTACGCTTTCACCAAGATCCAACTAAGGAGACATCTAGCAACGAGCGAGTAAAAGTGCATCTACATACCGTTATGGAGATAGCGAGCGGAAGCTTTCAAAGAAGCGTGGATGAAGTAGTCGTACTCTTCGCGTTCTTCGTCACCGATGATCTAGCGCCGAACGGACGGCACCTCCGCGTTCAACACACGTACGGTGCAGCAACGTCACCTCCTTCTTGATACAGCAAGGGGGGAGGAGAAGTCGTCAGAGATCCGGCAGCACGACGGCGTGATGACGGATGCAGTGGAGATCGCAGCAGGGCTTCGCCGGGCGCCCTGCGTGGCAGTATGGAGGTGTGACGGGAGGGGGAGAGGCGCCAGGGCAAGGGTGCGGCTGCCCTCTCCCTCCCCACATATATATAGGGGGCCAGGGGGTGCGCCAGGGCCCCTGCAGATCCAATCTGCAGGGGGGGGCGGCGGCCAGGGGGGGGGGTTCCTTGCCCCCCAAGGCTAGTGGGGCGCCCCCTCCCCCCTAGGGTTTCAACCCTAGGCGCATGGGGAGGTGGGCCCCTAGTGGTGCGCCAGCCCATTAGGGCTGGACACTTCCCCTTGCGGCCTAGGGGCCCCACCGGGATGGGTGGCCCCACCCGGTGGACCCCCGGGGCCCCTCCGGTGGTCCCGGGATGCTTCCGGTGACCCCCGGAGATCACCCGAGGGCCGAAACTGGACTTCCTATATATCAATCTTTACCTCCAGACCATTCCGGAACTCCTCGTGACGTCCGGGATCTCATCCGGGACTCCGAAAAACTTTCGGGTTTCCACGTGCATATATCTCTACGACCCTAGCGTTACCGAACCTTAAGTGTGTAGACCCTACGGGTTCGGGAGACACGTAGACATGACCGAGACGACTCTCCGGTCAATAACCAACAGCGGGATCTGGATACCCATGTTGGTTCCCACGTGTTCCTCGATGATCTTCATCGGATGAACCACTGTGTCAAGGATTCACTCAATCCCGTACGTTATTCCCTTTGTCCATCGGTACGGTACTTGCCCGAGATTCGATCGTCGGTATTCCCGATACCTTGTTCAATCTCGTCATGGCAAGTCTCTTTACTCGATCCGTAATCCATCATCCCGTGACTAAGTACTTAGTCACATTGAGCTCATTATGATGATGTCTTACCGAGTGGGCCCAGAGGTACCTCTCCGTCATACGGAGTGTCAACATCCCAGTCTCGGTTCGTACCAACTCAACAGACACTTTCGGAGATACCCGATGCGTACCTTTATAGCCACCCAGTTACGTTGTGACGGTTGGCACACCCAAAGTACTCCTACGGTATCCGGGAGTTGTACAACCTCATGGTCTAAGGAATAAATACTTGACACCGAAAAGCTTATGCATTACGAACTATACGATCTCGTGTTATGCTCAAGTTTGGGTCTTGTCCATCACATCATTCTCCTAATGATGTGATCCCGTTATCACTGACATCTCATGTCCATGGTCAGGAAACCGTGACCATCTGTTGATTAACGAGCTGGTAACTAGAGGCCTACCAGGGACTCATTGTGGTCTATGTATTCACACATGTATCGCTGTTTCCGTACAATACAATTCAAGCATGATTAACAGACAATTATCATGAACAAGGAGATATAATAATAATGCCTTTATTATTGCCTCTAGGGCATATCTCCAACAGATATAGTGGTCAAGAGCAAGGACAGGGCTACTCTGATACAAGATTTAGACGAAACCTTTGCGAATCTGCGCAAGATCCAACTCAAGCTCAACCCTGAGAAGTGCGTGTTTGGAGTCCCCTCCGGCAAGCTTCTCGGGTTCTTCGTGTCTCAAAGGGGGATTGAAGCTAACCCCGACAAGATCAAAGCCATCGAGCAGATCGAAGCTCCGAAGCGCGTCAAGGATGTACGAAGGCTTGCCGGCTGTGTGGCTGCTCTCAGCAGGTTTATCTCCAAGTCTGTGGAACGCGCCTTGTCGTTTTTCAAAATTTTGAAAAAGGCGGGTCCAATGAAATGGACTCCGGAAGCAGAGGCAGCGCTGCAGGACTTGAAGAGGTACCTGTCCTCCACTCCAATACTTGTCGCACCTAAGACACAAGAGAAGTTGCTGCTATACTTAGCAGCAACCAATCAAGTGGTTAGTGCTGCGTTAGTAGCGGAAAGGGAGGCAGATGATGAGCCGACAGCCCCGGCAAGCACATCCAGCAACAAGCAGGGGGTTTCCCCGACAAGCTCTGGTCCCGACAAGGATGGAACTGCGCAGATGCAAGAGGACGTACGGAAGAAGATGGTGCAGCGCCCAGTCTACTTTGCCAGCTCCCTTCTCCAGAGGGCTAGGTCATGGTACTCTGGGGTGCAGAAGCTGCTTTTCGGCCTTCTCATGGCCTCGAGAAAGCTGCGCCACTACTTCCAAGCACACGAGATAACAGTGCTCACTCGCTTTCCGCTGAAGAGGATACTGCAAAATCCAGAAGCGACAGGCAGGATTGTCGAGTGGGCACTGGAGCTGTCAAGCTTTGGCCTCAAGTTTGAAAGCACTTCAACTATCCAGAGCAGAGCATTGGCAGAGTTTATAGCAGAATGGACGCCAACACCAGACGAAGAGATTCCAGAGACGAGCATCCCCGCCAAGGAAGCAAGCAAAGAATGGATAATTTACTTTGATGGTGCCTTCTCGCTGCAAGGCGCCGGTGCCGGCGTGCTGCTTGTCGCGCCCACCGGAGAGCACCTCAAGTACGTGGTACAGATGCACTTTCCCAAGGAGCAAGCGATAAACAATACTGCAGAGTATGAGGGTTTGCTTGCAGGTCTCAGAATCGCGACAGACCTTGGGATTAAGAAGCTGATTGTAAGGGGTGACTCACAGTTGGTTGTCCGCCAAGTGAACAAGAGCTACCAGAGTCCGTTGATGGAAGCTTACGTCGACGAAGTGAGAAAGCTTGAAGAGCACTTTGAAGGCTTACAAATGGAACACGTTCCAGGAGCTCAGAACGATGTCGCGGATGGCCTATCAAAGTGTGTTGCATTAAAGCTACCAGTGGAACCAGGGATCTTTGTGCTCCAGCTAACTCAACCATCCGTAACACCATCAACTGGGCAGAACAAGAAGAGAAAGTCGGTTTCTGGTGACTACTTGCCGGCAGAGCTTCCTGAAGCCGCCGCCAATAAGGTCCCCAAGGTCAACGACAAGATTGATGAGGAACGGTCTGCTCCTGCTAACCCTAGGGTTTGTACAGTTGAAGCAGGCGTTCCCGACAAGTTTTGCTCCGGCAAGCTTGCTGGGGAACGTCAAGCTCCGGCTGAGCCACAAGTTCTTGCCGTGGAAGCTGACGTTCCCGCAGCAGCACAGATGCCTTTAGTCCTTGTCGTCGAGCCGCAGACTCCGGCATGGGCATAGCAGATTGTCCGTTTCCTCCAGACAGGAGAACTTCCCGAAGAGCCAGAAGAAGCAGAAAGAATAACCCGGCAGTCAAGTATGTATCAGTTTGTCGGCAACGAACTGTACAGAAGAAGACTCAACGGTGTGAAATTGAAGTGTATTCCCCGGGAAGATGGACAAAAGCTGTTGGCAGAGATACATGGAGGCATATGTGGCCACCACATTGGCGCCAGAGCACTTGCCGGCAAAGCGTTCCGGCAAGGTTTCTTTTGGCCAGAAGCCCTCCAGGATGCAACTGCGCAAGTAACCAAGTGTGAAGCATGCCAATTCCATTCCAAGCAGATACATCAACCAGCTCAAGCTCTCCAGACGATCCCTTTATCCTGGCCATTTTCGGTCTGGGGGCTCGACATCCTCGGCCCCTTTCCCCGCGCAGCCGGGGGCTTTGAGTACTTGTACGTCGCCATCGACAAGTTCACAAAGTGGCCGGAAGTGAAACCAGTGAGAAAGGTGACCGCACAGTCAGCAGTCAAGTTCTTCAGGTCGATTGTTTGCCGTTTCGGAATCCCTAACAGGATCATCACCGACAACGGCACACAATTCACAAGTCGCACCTTCATGCACTACGTCCAAGACCTTGGCGCCAAGGTCTGCTTCGCTTCTGTTGCTCACCCGAGGAGCAACGGTCAAGCGGAGAGGGCAAACGATGAAGTGTTGCGCGGACTCAAGATGAGAACTTTCAACAGGCTGCACAAGTGCGGAAGAAACTGGATCGAGGAGTTGCCAGCGGCTCTTTGGTCGATCAGGACGACGCCAAATCGAGCCACTGGACAGACACCCTTTGCTCTTGTCTATGGAGCAGAGGTAGTTCTCCCCACGGAACTCGTATACCGGTCGCCTCGAGTGCTTGCTTACGATGAGCTCGAGCAAGAGCAGCTGCGACAAGATGACGCACTGCTCCTTGAGGAAGACCGTCTTCAGGCTGCTGTACGAGCTGCTCGATACCAGCAAGCTTTGCGCCGCTACCATAGCCGCAAAGTTAAAGCCAGAAGTCTCGAGGAAGGCGACCTTGTTCTTCGGCGCGTTCAGTCCGCCAAGAATTCCAACAAGTTGACGCCGAAGTGGGAAGGCCCTTATCGGGTGAAACAAGTCACAAGGCCCGGCGCTGTTCGTCTTGAGACCGAAGAAGGCTTACCGGTGAGCAACTCCTGGAACATTGAGCATCTTCGCAAGTTTTACCCATAAGGCGCGGTTGCCGTGATCCGCTCCGGCAACCACCTTTTGTACAAGTCTTGCCGCTGTTGCATGTCATCCTTTGTACAAAGCCGGGCGCAGACCCCGTGCATCAGTAAAGTTTATGTGCCCCGCACAACTTGTCATTTTCATGCTTTTTTGCTTCTTGTATGTACTATCTGACACTTTGTGCAGCACCTACCCCCGGTAAGCAATAACGAGCCCGAGAGCTCCATACATGTATCCTCTCTTCTGTCTTTTTTCTCAAGCAGAAGAAGGTTCCCTCGCGCACAAGTTTGCCGGGGGGGGGG
>LR738714.1:23504421-23567610 GCA_902687465.1 Secale cereale | reverse complement strand
GAAGGAGAGGATTGTGGTATGGACCAAACGCCGTTCAAGAAAGCCTTGCCTTGCCGGGAAGCAAACAACACAAAAGCTAAGTTGCCAAAGTTTGAGCAATCAAGTTTTTAAATTTTTAAATTTTTGAGTTATCTTCCTTGAACGACCGCACTTTGTATGGAAAACCTGTGCGCGGAGGAACCAACTCGTGGCTAGCTGCGCCCTTACTTTGTTTCGAGCACGCTCAACGGCTTAAGTGTGCGGCGACAAGTGTCGCGCCCTTACTTCGTTTTCGAGTTTGCTCAACAGTTTAAGTGTGCTGCGACTAGTTGCGACAAGGTTTCTTGTCGGCAACGGCACCGCCAGCAGGCTGTTGAAGTTCCGCACTCAGCGCTCGCGGCAAAGGTGCCTTCGCCGGCAAGTTCCCTGACAGCGTAGGGTAAAAACATACAAAGCAAGGAAGTCAAGTAAAGGAAATAACATTGCGTTAACTACCCAAAATAAAGTTATATTACAAAGCAACTTGTCGCAGTGCTAATAGACTATTGTTCATAACGTGGTTGGCAGCGACAAGGAAAGAAGAAAGTATACAAGACTAATCCGCGCGGTCGCCCTCGACCCTCTTGATGCCGCCCACCTTATTCACAATAGGCGCGACAAGGGCCTTGAGCGCCTCCTGGTCAACGTCCGGCGGCAAGGTCCTAAGGACGTTGGTGAGGTTGAGGCCTGGGTTGCGGTGCGCTATCTTCATCAACACCTTCTCGAGGGCCCCCGCGCAGAGCCTGCGCGACTCGTCCGCCAGCTGCTTTGGGATCCTTTCCCGGAGCTGCTGGAGGGCCGGCGCCACCCCCCTGAAGAACAAACTCAACTTGGCGCTGTGAGGGAGATTCTCGTCGGTGGAGTACCCGAGGTGCTCCGCCCCCAGCTCCGCCAGCTCCTTGTCGACGTCGGCAGCGGCGGCAACAAGACCCTCTGTCCAGTGCTCCACCGTCAGCCTGAAGTTGTTTTGGGAGATGGCGGCGCTGTCCAACAACACCTTCTCAGCCCTGAGCTCCTCCTTCAGGTTCGCCTCCCGCTCTCTGGCGCCGTCAAGCGTTGTGGTGAGGGTGGACAGCTTCAACTCCAGATAGGCAATGGAGTCCTTGGCGACGGCGAGCTCCTTGACCTTGTCGGAGAGGCGGACCTGCAGCTCGGAGTGGCTGTGGGCGTCCTTCTCCCTCTCGAGCTTCAGCGCGGCAACCTCCTCGCCGCTCGTCTTGAGGTTGGCCTCCAGTTGCGCCACCCTCGCCTCCAAGTCCCTCTTGGTGGTCTCAGCAGCCGCAGCAGCATCCTTCGCTTCCTGCAGAGCTCCGCCAAGAGACTATTCGCGCGCAGCAAGCTCGTCCTCATGGCTGTCGAGGTCGACCTTCCGCTGCGTCAGTTCGCCTTCTCGCTGGGACAACTCCTCGGCGGCAAGCCGTTGCTGCTCCTCCGCTTCGGCCTTCTCCAAGATAAACGCCTGATGCGCCTCGACGAGCTGCTCCCACTCCTCCACCAAGGATCGGAGAGCCGCCTGGTTGGCGGCCCGGAGCTCTTCTGCGCGCTTCTCCAAGTCAACGCCCGCCTTGGCGGCCAGAGCCTCTCGGGACTCCAGCTTGGCCTGCCTGGCGCGGTACAGAGATAGAAGCCTCCGCAGAAGCCGCTCCTCCTCGGGCTCGCTGCTGCTACTTGGGGCATCGACAAACTTCAGCCTGGCGGAGGCAAGGACCTCCCCGTTGAAGACCTGTCCCTCTACGGGCGCCCTGGATGTGGACGCCCACGGGAGCTGGATAAAGACTCCGTTGCCGGCCTCCAGATAGGCGCCTGGCTCGGCCGCGGCAGCAGAGGGATCGGCAGCCGGCGCAGCGTTTGACGCTCCTGCGGCCTCAGGGCCATCAGTGCGACTGCCGGATCCCTCCTCAGCCACCGCGCCGGCGGCCTTGGCGGCCTCGTCGGTGGCGGGCTCGTCAGCACCAGCCGCCTCTTCGGTAGCGGCGGCACCGCCAGTGTTGCCGCGCGCATCCCCCTCGACGGCGACCTCCGTCTCCATCGGCTCTGCGGCGGACGGGTCTGACAGAAGAAAAGAGCGGTCAAGCAAATGTCCAAAAAGAGAAATTCAGAAAAAGAAAAGTCCAAGGATTTACCTGCGCGGGCCTCCTCTTCGGTGGGGTTCCTCGCCGAGGAGTTCTCCCTCGGCGGCGTGGTGGTAGCTCCCGCCGGCGGAGGGCCACTGGCGCCGTCCCTCGGCGGCGTACTCGCCCTTGGCGGAGTGTCCTCCCTTGCCGGGGAGCTTCCCCTTGGCGGTGCGGCCGAGACGTGCGGCGCGTCGGGAGCGGTCTCCTGGCGCTCCTGATGCTGCTGCTCCGTTTCTGCACAAGTCAACAAACAAAACATCAACAAGGATAGAATACCCACGCGCGCCCGATGGGCAGAAAGTAGACAAGGACTTACGCTGGGGGCTGCGCTGGGGGCTGCTCCGGGGAACAGCTGCCGGGTCCGGCAAGGTTGTCGCGGGCGCACCCCCTGCCGAAGCTGCGGGCTCATCCTCCATGACGACCACTGGGACTTTGGCCCTCTTCGCCGCCCTCTGGGCCAAAGTCCTGGAAGAGAAACATGCCACGATCTCTCCCACGACGCCGCGATTGACGCGTGCCGTTAGGGAGAGGCGCGGTGGATACGGAGTGAGATACGGCGTGCCGCGGGCCGCACGTGCCCGTGCACTGTTTTGGGCCTGGACCAATAGCGCTCGGCACCGTGTATGGCCCAGGCCCGGGGGCTCCTGTCGGTGTACTAAAGTAGGGGTACCTTAGTATCCCGAACTTGTGCACGGGCAGTCGCAGCGTCCCGTGGCAGGGCTTGCCGTGCGACCGCTAAGGCCCACTGTGGTTCCTTTGGGGCCATGCAAGAACAAAGTATTCAATTTAAAGAAACAAGGCCCCGGCAAGAGGAGCTTGCCGGGAAGGCCACTCGAGGCTCAAGACCACTTCTTTGGCACAAGACCCTGGCAAGGAGAGCTTGCCGGGAAGGCCAAACATGGCATTTCAAGAGACTTGCCGCGACGCGCCACACGTCCCGGCAAGGCCCGGAGAGCGACAAGCTCCCAGGCGCGACAAGATAGCAACCGCGGCAAGGCGCTTGCCTCGGCAAACTCCCACTAGGTACCCATGCTCCAGCACATCCGCCCACGCGTCGCCCTAGGACCCTTCCAGGCGCACGTGGCGGAAGGCTGTGCAGCCTGGGGTACACGGTGGCAAGCTGTGATGACGAGGCCACCGTCGTGGCGGACGGTGGCGCCCTGACGGATGCTTTTTGCACTGTTTGGGGTGACGGCGACGGACATTTAATGCCCTTGTCCCCTGCCATCAGAGTTAGGTATAGAGCACTATACAAACACTGTTCCAACTACCACCCATTTTATGTTTTTACCCTCGACTGTGTTGCCACCTGTCGGTGACCCCTTTTGACCTATAAAAGGAGGCCCATGCGCAACGTAGAGGGGGTTCCGATGATCGATCACTCTCACGCTCGGTCTTGTTAGCGATCAGTACTGTAGCTCTTCTCGCTCCCGAGCCAAGAACGCAATACAAACCAAGGCAGGAGTAGGGTTTTACGCATCCGTGCGGCCCGAACCTGGGTAAACTGCTCGCGTGTTTGCCTCGATCTGCTCTTTGTGCATCCTCCGCCCCCTTGCCGTACCGAAAAGGGGCTCCGGTCCCATAGGTGTTCGTGGGCGATCAGTTTCCCCGACACTCAACATAAAAGTAAATAGATAGGCCCTTCGCAGAGGGAAGTAGGGATTTGCAGAGGTGCCAGAGCTCGAGTTTTGAAATAGAGATAAATAATATTTTGAGTGGTATACTTTCATAGTCCACATAACAACCAAGAGATCTCGATATCTTCCATGCTACACACATTATAGGTGGTTCCCAGACAGAATGGTAAAGTTTATACTCCCCCACCACCAACAAGCACACTCCACGGCTGGCCCAAAACAACGAGTACCGTCCATACCAACAACAGTCTTGGGGGAGTTTTGTTTAATTATTTTGATTTTTTTTGAGCATGGGACTGGGCATCCCGGTTACCGGCCATTTTCTCGTGAATGATGAGCGGAGTCCACTCATCGTGAGAATAACCCACCTAGCATGGAAGATATAGACAACCCTAGTTAATACATGAGCTGTTCGAGCATACAAAACAGAATGTCATTTGAAGGTTTAGAGTTTGGCACATACAAATTTACTTGGAACTGCAGGTAAATATAGCATATAGGAAGGTATGGTGGACTCATATGGAATAACTTTGCGGTTGATGGAAGTGGACGCACAAGCAGTATTCCCGCTTAGTACAAATGAAGGCTAGAAAGAGACTAGGAAGCTACTAGCTAGAGAGCGACAACAGTCATGAACATGCACTAAAATTAATCAACAATGGGTGCAATCATGAGTAGGATATAAATCACCATGAACATAAATATCGTGGAGGCTATGTTGATTTTGTTTCAACTACATGCGTGACCTTGTGCCAAGTCAAGCCACTCGAATCGTTCAAAGGAGGATACCACCCCATCATACCACATCACAACCATTTTAATAGCATGTTGGCACGCAAGGTAAACTATTATAAATTCCTAGCTAATTAAGCATGGCATGAGCAACTATAATCTCTAATTTTCATTGCAAGCATGTTTCATTCATAATAGGCAGAATCAGGAACGATGAACTAATCATATTTACAGAAACAAGATAGGTTGAGTTCATACCAGCTTCTCCCATCTCAATCAGTCCATCATATATCGTCATTATTGCCTTTCACTCGCACGACCGAACGGTGTGAATAATAATAATTGTGCACGTGCATTGGACTAAGCTGGAATCTACCAGCATTTAATACAAGGGAGAAGACAAAGTAATATGGCTCTTGGTTAAATCAACAATAATGCATATGAGTGCCACTCAACATTTTCATCATGGTCTTCTCCTCTCGACCCCCAAAGAAAAGAAAAGAAATAAAACTATTTACACGGGAAAGCTCCCAACAAGCAAAAGAAGAACGAGAAATCTTTTGGGGTTTTCTTTTAATTACTACTACTACAGGCATGGAAAGTAAAGTAGCTAAAAGCTACAACTAATTTTTGGTTTTTCTTAAGGTTTTTCAGACACACAAGAAGAAGGCTTAGAAAAGAAAATAAACTAGCATGGATAGTACAATGAAAAAGTATGAGCACCGACTACTGGAATGAGTGTGTGAACATGAATGTAATGTTGGTTAGAAATACGTACTCCCCCAAGCTTAGGCTTTTGGCCTAAGTTGGTCTATGGCCACGGCTAGCCTGGCGAATATCCAAAGTTGTAACTGGGGTTGTACTGTGATGCAACGGATATTGCCTGATGAGATGCAGCTTGAGGGCGAGCCGCCTCCGTCCTCTCCTCATACTCATTCGCCTCCTCCCTGGATATAACATATCTCCTTTTTGCCTGAAAGTCAAAGAAAGTAGGAGCAGGGAGAGAAATATGGACAGTGCGACGTCTGTCAAAGGTTAGTCGGTACTGGAGGGATTGCTCATTCCTCTCAACAAACTGATGGCGAACCATATCATTATAATCTAGATAAGCAGGAGGCAACTTCGTATCATTTTCATGTATGGGTACACGAAGATAATTAGCGACACGAGTTGCATAAATTCCACCCAAAAAATCTCCACTTAAACTGTTAAGGTGTAACCTTCGTGCGACAATAGCCCCCAAGTTATATTGTCTATCACCTAGTACCGCACTTTTGAGGACACTAAGATCTGGAACGCACATGTGGCAAGCCTCGTCTTTACCGTTAATGCATGTACCAACGAAGAGAGCAAAATAATGTATGGAAGGGAAATGAATGATCTCTATGGTAGCTTGTGTGATTTCTCTAGATTCCCCCACAGTGATACTAGCTAGAAAGTCCTTATATTTAGATTTGCGAGGTTCACTAACATTACCCCACTACGGGAGTTTACAAGCATCATTAAAATCTTCTAAGTCCATGGTATATGATTTATCATAAAGATCAAATAAGACAGTGTGAGAATTGCGTGAAGATGTAAATTTAAACCTTCTCACAAAGGAATCAGTTAGGTAGTGGTACTGAGGGCACTCATCTGACACGATGTCCTCAAGATCAGCATTACGCACATACATGTCAAATTCTTCCTTGATTCCTGCCTGGACCATAAACTCCTCCGACGGCCATTCACTAGGCCGCACTTGAGCTTCCCTCGATGGTTCATCGTCCGGCTCACGTATCGCGAGCCTTGGTACTTGCTTCCTTGAGGAACCACCTCGGTAGATTTTCCTATGCATTTTTCTCTGAAAAATTTCTGAAATTTTAGTGACTCAAAACAAAAGTGAACCAAACTCAACGAGATTGATAGCAACTACTCCCACAAGTTCCTAGAGTCTATATCATGCATTAGAGCTACTTTTGACCACATAAATTTGACATGCAAGCTCAATAAAAGGATCACCTTAGCAGCAAAAAATTGCAATAAATAAAGCACTAGAACAAAAACTAATTGGACCATTGGAGGAGTCACCTACCGAAGAACAATCTCCCCAAACAGTTTTGTGAATGGAGCTTTGAGCAAGGAGATCGAAAATGGCAGCAAGATGAGCTAGAACACGGGTTTGAGCTATGGGAGGATTTTTTCAGGAGGAAGATGAAGTGGGTGCTGGAATAAGTGGAGGGGGCCACGTGGGGCCCACGAGGCAGGCGGCGCCCAGGGGGGTGGGCGAGCCCTGGACCCTCGTGGCTAGGTGGTGTGGCTCCCTGATGTGTTCTCAGTGCCAAATATTCGTAAATATTTCACAAAAATAATATTTCATTTTCGGGACATTTGGAGAACTTTTATTTTTGGGGTATTTTTTATTGCAAGGATAACTTAGAAAATAGACAGAAAATACTATTTTTGCTTTATTTGATCTAAATAACATAAAGTAAAAGGAGGGTATAGAGAGTTGTGCTTTCTAACTTCATCCATCTCATGCTCATCAAAAGGAATCCACTAACAAGGTTGATCAAGTCTTGTTAACAAACTCTTTTCGAATAACATGAAACCGGAGAATTTTAGAATAATACTAGGTTACCTCAATGGGGATATGCATGTCCCCAACAATAAGAAATATCATATTTCTTCTTGACGGTAGGAATAGGAAATTCAAAACCTCCAATAATAATCATTGAAAATTTTCCAATAGAATTGATACTATGGACCTGAGGTTGTTTCCTCGGAAAGTGTACCGTATGCTCATTACCATTAACATGAAAAGTGACATTGCCTTTGTTGCAGTCAATAACAGCCCCTGTAGTATTCAAAAAGGGTCTACCAAGGATAATCGACATACTATCATCCTCGGGAATATCAAGAATAACAAAGTCCGTTAAAATAGTAACGTTTGCAACCACAACAGGCACATCCTCACAAATACCGACAAGTAAAGCAGTTGATTTATCGGCCATTTGCAAAGATATTTCAGTAGGTGTCAACTTATTCAAATCAATTCTACGGTATAAAGAGAGAGGCATAACACTAACACCGGCTCCAAGATCACATAAAGCAGTTTTAACATAGTTTCTTTTAATGGAGCATGGTATAGTTGGTACTCCTGGATCTCCTAGTTTCTTTGGTATTCCACCTTTAAAAGTATAATTGGCAAGCATGGTGGAAATTTCAACTTCCGGTATCTTTCTTTTATTTGTCACAATAGCTTTCATATACTTAGCATAAGGATTTGTTTTAAGCATATCAGTCAAACGCATACGCAAAAAGATAGGTCTAATCATTTCAGAAAAGCGCTCAAAATCCTCATCATCCCTTTTCTTGGATTGTTTAGGAGGAAAAGGCATGGGTCTATGAACCCATGGTTCTCTTTCTTTATCGTTCTTCCTAGCAACAAAGTATCTTTTATCATAACGTTGATTCTTTGATTCTGGGTTATCAAGGTCAACAGCAGGTTCAATCTCTACATCATCGTTATTGCTAGGTTGAGCATCAACATGAACATCATCATTATCATTTTCACTAGGTTCATGTTCATTACCAGATTGTGTTTCATCATCAGAAATAGAAATATCATTGGAATTCTCAAGTGTGTCAACAACATGTTCACTAGAAGCATGCAAAGTCCTACCAATATTCTTTTTCTTCTTCTTAGAAGGACTAGGTGCATCTACATTAGTTCTCTGAGAATCTTTCTCAATTCTCTTAGGGTGGCCCTCAGGATAGATAGGTTCCTGATTCATTCTACCCCCTCTAGTCATAACTCTAACATCATTATCATTTCTCTTACTATTTAATTCATTGAGCAAATCATTTTGTGCCTTAAGTACTTGTTCTACTTGAGTGCTAACCATACAAGCATGTTTACTAATGATTTTAAGTTCACCTTTAACTCTAGACATATAATCACTCAAGTGTTCAATCATATAAGCATTACGTTTTAATTGTCTACTAACATAAGCATTAAAGTTTTCTTGTTTAACAATAAAATTGTCAAACTCATCTAAGCATAGGCTAGCAGACTTATTATGGGGAATATCACCTTCATCGAATCTATAGAGAGAATTTACCTTTACTACCTGTGTCGGGTTATCGAGACCATGTATTTCTTCAATAGGTGGTAAATTCTTAACATCTTCAGCTTTAATACCCTTTTCTTTCATAGATTTCTTTGCCTCTTGCATATCTTCAGGACTGAGAAATAGAATACCCCTTTTCTTCGGAGTTGGCTTAGGAGTTGGTTCAAGAAGTGTCCAATTATTTTCATTACTCAACATATTATTTAATATCAATTCATCTTGATCAACAGTTCTTTCCCTGAAAACACAACCAGCACAACTATCCAGGTGGTCTCTGGAAGCATCGGTTAGTCCATTATAAAAGATATCAAGTATTTCATTTTTCTTAAGAGGACGATCGGGCAAAGCATTAAGTAATTGAAGAAGCCTCCCCCAAGCTTGTGGGAGACTCTCTTCTTCAATTTGCACAAAATTATATAATTCCCTTAAGGTAGCTTGTTTCTTATGAGCGGGGAAATATTTAGAAGAGAAGTAATAAATCATATCCTGGGGACTACGCACACAACCAGGATCAAGATAATTAAACCACATTTTAGCATCACCCTTTAAGGAGAACGGAAATAACTTAAGGATATAGTAGTAACGAATTTTTTCCTCATTGGTGAATAGGGTGGCTATATCATTCAACTTAGTAAGATGTGCCACAACAGTTTCAGATTCATAGCCATGGAAAGGATCAGATTCAACCAAAGTAATTAACTCACGATCGATAGAGAAATCATAATCCTTATCAGAAATACAGATAGGTGAAGTAGCAAAAGCAGGGTCATATTTCATTCTAGCATTCAAGGACTTTTCTTCCAGCTTAGCTAACAATTTCTTAAGATCATACCTATCATTGCAAGCTAAAAGATCTCTAGCAGTTTCTTCATCCATAACATAACCCTCGGGCACAACAGGCAATTCATATCTAGGGTGAGAATCTTCATCATCACTTTCATCAATATTATCAGTTTCAATTATTTCATTCTCTCTAGCCCTAGCAAGTTGTTCATCAAGAAATTCACCTAGTGGCACAATATTATCAAGCATAGAACTAGTTTCATCATAAGTATCATGCATAGCAGAAGTGGCATCATCAAGAACATGTGACATATCAGATTCAATAGCTGGTGTAGGTGTCACAAATTTACTCATAACAGAGGGTGAATAAAGTGCAGAGCTAGATGGCAGTTCCTTACCTCCCATCATAGTCGAGGGATAAATCTTGGTTTTTTCGTCTTTCAAGTTCTTCATAGTGATCGACAGATATAAATCCCAAGTGACTCAAAGAATATAGCTATGCTCCCCTGGCAACAGAACCAGAAAATAGTCTTGATAACCCACAAGTATAGGGGATCGCAACAGTTTTCAAGGATAGAGTATTCAACCCAAATTTATTGATTCGACACAAGGGGAGCCAAAGAATACTCTCAAGTATTAGCAGTTGAGTTGTCAATTCAACCACACCTGAAAGACTTAATATATGCCGCAAAGTATTTAGTAGCAAAGAAGTATGGAAGTAACGGTAATGGTGGAAAAAGTAACAGTAGCAGTTTTGTAGTAGTTGTAACAGTGGCAACAGAAAAGTAACTAAGCAAAGATCAATATGTGAAAAGCTCGTAGGCATTGGATCAGTGATGGATAATTATGATGGATGCGATTCCTCATGCAATAGTTATAACATAGGGTGACACAGAACTAGCTCTAGTTCATCAATGTAATGTAGGCATGGATTCTGAATATAGGCATACGTGCTTATGGAAAAGAATTTACATGACATATTTTGTCCTACCCTCCCGTGGCAGTGGGGTCCTATTGGAAACTAAGGGATATTAAGGCCTCCTTTTAATAGAGTACCGGACCAAAGCATTAACACTTAGTGAATACATGAACTCCTCAAACTACGGTCATCACCGGGAGTGGTCCCGATTATTGTCACTTCGGGGTTGCTGGATCATAACACATAGTAGGTGACTATTGACTTGCAAGATAGGATCAAGAACTCACATATATTCATGAAAACATAATAGGTTCAGATCTGAGATCATGGCACTCGGGCCCTAGTGACAAGCATTAAGCATGGCAAAGTCACAGCAACATCAATCTTAGAACATAATGGATACTAGGGATCAAACCCTAACAAAACTAACTCGATTACATGGTAAATCTTATCCAACCCATCACCGTCCAGCAAGCCTACGATGGAATTACTCACGCAAGGAGGTGGGAATCATGGAATTGGTGATGGAGGAAGGTTGATGATGACGATGGCGACGATTTTCACTCTCCGGAGCCCCGAACGGACTCCAGATTAGCCCTCCCGAGAGAGATTAGGGCTTGGCGGCGGCTCCGTATCGTAAAACGCGATGAATCCTTCTCTTTGATTTTTTTCTCCCTGAACATGAATATATGGAGTTGGAGTTGAGGTCGGTGGAGCCTCAGGGGGCCCACGAGACAGGGGGCGCGCCCCCCACCCTCGTGGGCAATGTGTGGGCCCCTTGGTCTTCATTCTTTGGCCAGTATTTTTTATATATTCCAAAATATTCTCCATGGATTTTCAGGTCATTCCGAGAACTTTTATTTCTGCACAAAAATAACACCATGGCATTTCTGCTGAAAACAACGTCAGTCCGGGTTAGTTCCATTCAAATCATGCAGGTTAGAGTCCAAAACAAGGGCACAAGTGTTTGGAAAAGTAGATACGTTGGAGACGTATCAGTACTTGCCTTTGGTCGATTTTTAATTAATGTTTCAACTATGAACATTGGAAATGTCTGACGACGAAAAGGAATTCTGTATGTGCGAATAATGCGAAGGCGAACGTTGCCTGTGCGACAGGCCTCACCTAGTTGGTGGTAGGCGCTTCCGCATCAAGCTGGATGAGACCTTCGAAGTGCATACAGTAAGTCACAATGACAAGTCTTTTTTTGTAATTAAGCATGACTTCTGCTTCTTTTGCTTCAACCTATAATTTTAATTTTTTACTATTTTTACTAGTGTATCCCCTGCCATGCAAGAATGTATGTCTTGGATAAGGTTGGTTTCAGTACTATGGAAACTATGGAGGTAAATAGAGTTCAATTGAGGACCGAGCATGGTTATTCTTTTGCCGTAAAATTATACAATGCAAACACCTACTCCTATTTTGAATGCAAAAACTGGAGAGCACTATGCAAGGCTTATGCATTTGAGCCTGATATGCTTATCACCTTTGATATTTGCCCGGAAGATGAAATTGAAGGTAATATCGATATCTGGGTCGATGTTCAGACGCCTCCAGTTCTACCATTATGTGAGTTTCTCAACCATATTTATTTCTTGGATATTTTTTATTAAAAAATAGTTGACAACTAATTTCTACTGACAGCTTATTTCCATTCAAGCAAACATGTCCGACGCTTGTTAGACATGACCTACTACTGTCCCGAGGCTGAAAAAAACTGTGAGGAGATAAGTCATCATGTTTCATGGCTTGAGAATCTTGATATTTTCAAGACAAATTATTTTACTGGAATTCAAAATATTAGTACTCAACACGTGCGACCACTAGCGTGCGTATTGAACTACAGTCACATCTATTTAGGACAAATGGTAAGATTTTTACTATTTGTCCTCAATGTATATTTTGCAAACACTATTTTTAGGCTAAACTTCAATGCTAAGTATGCTACTACGATGTTCTTCAATAGGGACTCCCGAGGATAGTTGTGCCTCAATGGATCGAGCATAAAGGTTGCATGACAATGGTTAGCTTATGGCCAAGACATCCTACATTGTACTTTAGTGCATTTAAGTATAATCGAAGCGAGCAAGTCTTAATAGTCAAAGACTGCAGCAAAACTGTGAAGGATCGCAACAGAGAATTACTAGGGGGCAGCAATCATAAGCGCGGCCCACAATTAGGAGACAGGTTCATCTGCATGCTCCAATATGATGAAGCAGGAGTACGACACATGTTCTATGCTATTTTACCTGTGAGAGAGCAGCATTAGTGATTAGCTAGCTAAAATGAGTTTGAAGATGATGAGAATGCATGAGTGATTAGCTAGCTAGAATGTGTTACACTATGACTATGATGATTAAATAGCTAGTGTTGGTGGTAATGGCTATGATGATTATTATTAGCTAGTGTTGGTGGTGATTAGATAGCTACACTATGACTATGATGATTAAATAGCTAGTGTTGGTGGTAATGACTATGATGATTATTATTAGCTAGTGTTGGTGGTGATTTGATAGCTACACTATGACTATGATGATTAAATAGTGTTGGTGGTAATGACTATGATGATTATTAGATAGTGTTTTTGATGATGATATAATGCAAGAGTTTTTATATTAATATGATGATGATGTTGATCATGCATGATTATCATGATGATTTTTTATTAGCTAGTGTTGGTGGAAGGAACGCGGATTAGATTCATGTGGATGGATCAAAAGTGACCAAATTAAAGTTGAATTAGTATAATCGTCGTCCTAATTCAATGTTTGATTCATCCAAATGAATCTAATCCATGTTTCTTCCTCACAATGTTATATTAATTCATCATGGACATAATGACATAACAACCTCTTAATTTGTATTGTATCAAAATTTGTATAACGGTGTATAAATACACTAAAAAAATAAAAAACACTATACTAATAGCGCTGGACATAAAGCACGCTACTATTAGTTAGATTAGCAGCAGCGTGGCTTTACTAAAAGCGCTGCTGCTAATATCAGCAGTGCGTTTCTGCAAAGCTTGCTACTGCTACCCATGGATAGCAGTAGCGTGGGCCAACCCGGGCTACCGGTACAGATGAGTTGTAGTGCCGTATCAGTAGCGCGGTATCCGCGCTACTGATACACCTAAAACCCTCGCTACTGCTAGGCTTTTCCCTAGTAGTGATACATAGTGGCATAAAATAGTTTCATGCATCGCAACATCATAAAGTATCCAACAAACGAAATACCATTCGAATAGTCTCATGTGAAGGAAATATGCCCTAGAGGCAATAATAAAGTTGTTATTTATATTTCCTTGTATATCATGATAAATGTCTTTTATTCATGCTAGAATTGTATTAACAGGAAACTTGATACATGTGTGAATACATAGACAAAAACAGAGAGTCCCTAGCATGCCTCTACTAGACTAGCTCGTTAATCAAAGATGGTTATGTTTCCTAACCATAGACATGTGTTGTCATTTGATCAACGGGATCACATCATTAGGAGAATGATGTGATGGACAAGACCCATCCGTTAGCTTAGCACTATGATCGTTTAGTTTTACTTCTATTGCTTTCTTCATGACTTATACATGTTCCTCTAACTATCAGATTATGCAACTCCCGAATACCGGAGGAACATCTTGTGTGCTATCAAACGTCACAATGTAACTGGGTGATTATAAAGATGCTCTACAGGTGTTTCCGAAAGTGTTTGTGGTGTTGGCATAGATCAAGATTAGGATTTGTCACTCCGAGTGTCGGAGAGGTATCTTTGGGCCCTCTCGGTAATACTCATCATAATAAGCCTTGCAAGCAAAAGACTAAGGAGTTAGTCATGAGATGATGTATTACGGAACGAGTAAAGAGACTTGCCGGAAACGAGATTGAACTAGGTATGATGATACGGACGATGGAATCTTGGGCAAATAACATACCCATGACAAAGGGAACAACATATGTTGTTGTGCGGTTTGACCGATTAAGATCTTCGTAGAATATGTAGGAGCCAATATGAGCATCCAGGTTCCGCTATTGGTTATTGACCGGAGATGTGTCTCGGTCATGTCTACATAGTTCACGAACCCGTAGGGTCCGCACGCTTAACATTCGATGACGATCGGTATTATGAGTTTATGTGTTTTGATGTACCAAAGGTCGTTCGGAGTTCCGGATGAGACCACGGACATGACGAGGAGTCTCGGAATGGTCGAGACATAAAGAATTATATATTGGACGATGTTATTCGGACACCGGATGAGTTCCGGGGGTCACCGGATAAATATCGGAGTGCCGGGGGGTTATTGGAACCCTCGGGGGAACTAATGGGCCAACATGGGACTTGTGAGAGAGAGGAGGGGCCTCTAGGGCGGGCCTCCCCTCCCCCCAATGAGGAGTCTGAATTGGACTAGGAGGGGGCGGCACCCCCTCTCTTTCCCTCTCCCTCTCTCCCTCTCTTTCCTTCCCCTCTCTTCCCTCTCCCTCACCGCACTAGTAGGCATCCTACTTGGGGCGCGCCCTATAGGGGACGGCCGGCCTCTACCCTTGCTCCTTTATATACGGGGGCAGGGGGCACCCAAAGACACACAAGTTCACAACTGTTTTAGCCGTGTGTGGTGCCCGCCTCCACAGTTACACACCTCGGTCATATTGTCATAGTGCGTAGGCGAAGCCCTGCATCGGTAACTTCATCAACACCGTCACCACGCGTGTCGTGCTGACGAAACTCTCCCTCGGCCTCAACTGGATCAAGAGTTCAAGGGACGTCACCGAGCTGAACGTCTGCTGAACACGGAGGTGACGTACATTTCGTACTTGGATCAGTTGGATCGTAAAGACGTTCGACTACATCACCGCGTTACTAAACGCTTCCACTTTTGGTCTACGAGGGTACGTGGACACACTCGCTCCGCTCGTTGCTATGCTTCTCCTAGATAGATCTTGCGTGATCGTAGGAAGTTTTTTGAAATACTACGTTCCCTAACAGTGGCATCATGAGCCAGGTCTATGCGTTGATGATATGCACGAGTAGAACACAATGAGTTGTGGTCGATAATAGTCATACTGCTTACCAGCATGTCATACTTTGATTCAGCAGTATTGTGAGATGAAGCGACCCGGACCGACATTACGCGTACACTTACGCGAGACTGGTTTCACCGTTACGAGCACTCCTTTCTTAAAGGTGCACGGCGGGTGTCTGTCTCTCTCACTTTAGTTGAATCGAGTGTGACTACGCCCGGTCCTTGTGAAGGTTAAAACAGCACACTTGACGAAAAATCGTCGTGGTTTTGATGCGTAGATAAGAACAGTTCTTACTAAGCCCGTAGTAGCCACGTAAAACTTGCAACAACAAAGTAGAGGGCGTCTAACTTGTTTTTGCAGGGCATGTTGTGATGTGATATGGTCAAGACGTGTTGAGTTATACGTTATTGTATGAGATGATCATGTTTTGTAAATTATCGCCAACCGACAGGAGCCTTATGGCTGTCTCTTTATTGCATGAATTGCAAAAGCCATGTAATTGCTTTACTTTATTACTATGAGTTAGCGATAGTAGTAGTAGCAATAGTTGGTGAGACGACCACAACGCTGAGATGAAGATCATGGTGTCAAGCCTGTGACGATGGAGATCATGATGATGCTTTGGAGATGGAGATCAAAAGCACAAGATGATGATGGCCATATCATGTCACATATTTTGATTGCATGTGATGTTTATCTTATTATGCTTCTTATTTTGCTTAGTACGGCGGTAGCATTATAAGATGATCCCATACAAAAATTTCAAGGTACAAGTGTTCTCCCTAAGTATGCACCGTTGCGACAGTTTGTCGTGCCGAGACACCACGTGATGATCGGGTGTGATAAGCTCTACGTTCAAATACAACGGGTGTAAGACAGTTTTGCACATGCAGAATACTCGGGTTAAACTTGACGAGCCTAGCATGTACAGACATGGCCTCGGAACACTGGAGACCAAAAGGTCGAGCGTGAATCATATAGTAGATATGATCAACATAAGATGTTCACCATTGAAAACTACTCCATCTCACGTGATGATCGGACATGGTTTAGTTGATTAGGCTCACGTGATCATTTAGATGACTAGAGGGATGTCTATCTAAGTGGGAGTTCTATAGTAATATCATTAATTGAACTTTAATTTATCATGAACTTAGTCCGGTATTCGAGAGTTGCATAATCTCATAGTCATAGGAACATGTATAAGTCATGAAGAAAGCAATAGCAGTAAAATTAACGATCAAGTTGCTATGCTAACAGATGGGCCTTGTCCATCACATCATTCTCCTAATGATGTGATCCCGTTGATCAAATGACAACTCATGTCTATGGTTAGGAAACATAACCATCTTTGATTAACGAGCTAGTCTAGTAGAGGCATACTAGGGACACTCTGTTTTGGTCTATGTATTCACACATGTACTAAGTTTCTGGTTAATACAATTCTAGCATGAATAATAAACATTTATCATTATATAAGGAAATATAAATAATAACTTTATTATTGCCTCTAGGGCATATTTCCTTCAGTCTCCCACTTGCACTAGAGTCAATAATCTAGTTCACATCGCCATGTGATTTAATATCGATAGTTCACATCCTTATGTGAATAACACCCACAGTTCACATCGCCATGTGAACAACACCCAAAGGGTTTACTAGAGTCAATAATCTAGTTCACACCGCCATGTGATTAACACCCAAAGAGTACTAAGGTGTGATCATGTTTTGCTTCGTGAGAGAAGTTTACTCAGTGGGTCTGTTGCATTCAGATATGTATGTATTTTGCAAATTTCTATGTCTACAATACTCTGCACGGAGCTACTCTAGCTAAATGTCCCCACTTTCAATATGTATCTAGATCGAGACTCAGAGGCATCCAGATCGGTGTCAAAGCTTGCATCGACATAACTCTTTACGACGAACTCTTTATCAGCTCCATAACCGATAAATAGTTCCTAAGTCCTCTAAGGTTAATTTTGACCGCTGTCCAGTGATCTACTCCTAGATCAAAATTGTACTTCCTTGCCAAACTCAGGGAAGGTCATACAATAGGTCTGGTATACAGGATGGTATACTTTATAGAACCTATGGCTGAGGCATAGGGAATGACTTTCAATCTCTCTCTATCTTTTGATGTGCTCGGGCTTTGAGTCTTACTCAACTTCACACCTTGCAACACAAGCAAGAACTCTTTCTTTGACTGTTCCATTTTGAACTACTTCAAAAACTTGTCAAGGTATGTGATACGTCCATTTTGCAGCATGCTTATATGTTGATATTTATTGCATTATGGGCTGTTAATACTTGTTTTGTCACAATAATTATGCCTTTTCTCTCTTATTTTACAGGGTTTACATGACGAGGGAGAATGCCGGCATCTGGAATTCTGGGCTGGAAAAGGAGCAAACTCTGGAAACCTATTCTGCAGAACTCCAAAAGCCCCAAAACTCAACAGAACTCCGTTTCAGAAAATATAAAAAATATCTAGCGAAAGAAGTTCACGAGGGGGGCCACCGGCTGTCCATGAGGGTGGGGGCGCGCCCCCGTTCCCAGGGCGCGCTCCCCTGCCTCGTGGGCCCACCGAAGGTCCCCCGATGCCCATCTTCTCCTATATGAGGTGTTTTGACCTGGAAAAAATAATAAGGAGGCTTTCGGGACCAGACGCCACCGTCTCGAGGCGGAAACCAATCTAGGGCTCCGACAAAGCTGCTCTGCCGGGGATACTTCCCTTCGGGAGGGGGAAATCCTCACCGCCGTCATCAGCAACAACTCTCCCATCTTGGGGAGGGCTATCTTCATCAACATCTTCACCAGCACCATCTCCTCACAAACCCTAGTTCATCTCTTGTATCCAATCTTCGTACCCAAACCTCAGATTGGTACCTGTGGGTTGCTAGTAGTGTTTATTACTCCTTGTAGTTGTTGCTAGTTGGTTTATTTGGTGGAAGATCATATGTTCAGATCCATTATGCATATTAATAACCCTATGATCATGAACAATATTATGTCTTCTGAGTAGTTACTTTTGTTCGTGAGGACGTGGGATAAGTCTTGCTATTAGTAGTCATGTGAGTTTGGTCTTCGTTCGATATTTTGATGAGATGTATGTTGTCTCTCCTCTAGTGGTGTCATGTGAACGTCGAATACATGACACTTCACCATTATTTGGGCCTAGAGGAAGGCATTGGGAAGTAATAAGTAGATGATGGGTTGCTAGAGTGAAAGAAGCTTAAACCCTAGTTTATGCATTGCTTCGTAAGGGGCTGATTTGGATCCATATGTTTCAGGCTATGGTTAGGTTTACCTTAATACTTCTTTTGTAGTTGCGGATGCTTGCATTAGAGGTTAATCATAAGTGAGAGGCTTTTCCAAGTAAGGGCAGCCCCCAAGCACCGGTCCACCCACATACTAAATTATCGAAGTACAGAACGTGAATCAGATGATCGTGATGAAAACTAGATTGACGATAATTCCCATGTGTCCTCGGGAGTGCTTTCCTTTATATAAGAGTTTGTCCAGGCTTGTCCTTTGCTACAAAAAGGATTGGGCCACCTTGCTGCACCTTATTTACTTTTACCTTTTGTTACTTGCTACCAATTACCTTATCACAAAACTATCTGTTACCTATAATTTCAGTGCTTGCAGGAAATACCTTACTGAAAACTGCTTATCATTTCCTTCTGCTCCTCGTTGGGTTCGACACTCTTACTTATCGAAAGGACTACGATAGATCCCCTACACTTGTGGGTCATCAAAACTCTTTTCTGTCGCCGTTGCCGGGGAGTGAAGCGCCTTTAGTAAGTGGAATTTGGTAAGGAAAAATTTATATAGTGTGCTAAAATTTATTGTCACTTGTTACTATGGCTCAAAATCCTTTGAGGGGCATGTTCGGGGTATCTTCACCCCGACCAGAAGAGCAAAGAGTTGCTCCTCAACCTACTGCACCTACTGAAAATGTTTGCTTTGAAATTCCTTCGGGTATGATAGAGAAACTGCTTGAAAATCCTTTTACAGGAGATGGAACATTGCATCCCGACTTACACCTAATCTATGTGGATGAAGTTTGTGGATTGTTTAAGCTTGCAGGTATGCCCGAAGATGTTATCAAGAAGAAGGTCTTCCCTTTATCTTTGAAGGGAGATGCATTGACATGGTTTAGGCTATGTGATGATATGGGATCATGGAACTATAATCGTCTGAAATTGGAATTTCATCAGAAGTTCTACCCTATGCACCAGGTTCATCGTGATCGTAATTATATTTATAATTTCTGGCCTCGCGAAGGAGAAAGCATCGCTCAAGCTTGGGGGAGGCTTAAGTCAATGTTGTATTCATGCCCCAATTATGAGCTCTCAAGAAAAATGATCATTCAAAAATTTTATGCTCGGCTTTCTCTCAATAATTGCACCATGCTCGATAATTCTTGTTCTCGCTCTTTTCTGATGAAGACTGTTGAATTCAAATGGGATTTATTGGAAAGAATTAAACGCAACTCTGAAGATTGGGATCTCGACGAAGGAAGGAGTCAAGTATGACCCCTAAGTTTGATTGTGTTAAAGCTTTTATGGATACCGATGTGTTCCGTGAGTTTAGCACTAAATATGGACTTGCCTCTGAGATAGTAGCTTCTTTCTGTGAATCTTTTGCTACTCATGTTGATCTACCCAAGGAGAAGTGATTTAAATACCATCCCCCTATTGAAGTAAAAGTAGTTGAACCTGTTAAAGTTGAAGAAAAGACTATCACTTATAATGTTGATCCTATTGTTCCTACTGCTTATATTGAGAAACCACCTTTCCCTGTTAGGATAAAGGATCACGCTCAAGCTTCAACTGTAGTTCGTAAAAGTAATACTAGAACACCTACACCCTATGAGCAAATTAAAGTTGAACCTAGTGTTGCTATGGTTAAAGATCTCTTGGTAGAAGATTTAGATGGACATGTTATTTACCTCCAAGAAGAGTCTGCTAGAATAGCCAAACCCAATGCTAGGAACAAACATAGACCTATTGTGGGCTTGCCTATTATCTCTGTTAAGATACGAGATCATTGCTATCATGGTTTATGTGACGTAGGTGCTAGTGCGAGTATTATCCCTCATGATTTATATCGAGAAATTATGCATGACATTGCACCTGTTGAGTTAGAAGGGATTGATGTTACTATTAAGCTAGCTAATAGAGACACTATTTCACCAGTTGGGATTGTTAGAGATGTTGAAGTCTTGTGTGGGAAGGTTAAATACCCTGCTGATTTTCTTGTTCTTAGTTCCCCACAAGATGAATTATCTCCCATTATATTTGGTAGACCCTTCTTGAATACTGTTAATGCCAAGATAGACTGCGTGAAAGATATTGTTACTGTGGGGTTACAGGATATGTCTCATGATTTTAACTTTGCTAAATTCCGTAGACAACCCCTTGAAAAGGAACCACCCAGTAAGGAGGAAATTATTGGTCTTGCTTCTATTGATGTGCCTCCTAATGATCCTTTAGAACAATACTTGCTAGACCATGAAAATGATATGCATATGAATGAAAGAAGGGAAATAGATGAAATGTTCTTTAAACAGGGACCAGTATTGAAAAACAACTTGCCTGTTGAAATCCTAGGGGATCCTCCTCCACCCAAGGGTGATCCCGTGTTTGAACTTAAACCCTTGCCTGATAATCTTAAGTATGTTTATCTTGATGAAAAGAAGATATATCATGTCTTTATTAGTGTTAACCTTTCAGAGCAGGAAGAAGAAAAACTATTGAAAACTCTAAAGAAGCACCGTGCTGCTATTGGATATACTCTAGATGATCTTATGGGCATTAGTCCCACTATATGCCAACACAAGATAAATTTGGAAGAAAATGCTAAACCAGTTATTGATCAATAGTGACGGTTAAATCCTAAGATGAAAGAAGTGGTAAGGAAGGAAATACTAAAACTTCTAGAGGCAGGTATTATCTATCCCGTTGCTGATAGCCAGTGGGTAAGTCATGTCCATTGTGTTCCTAAGAAAGGAGGTATGACTATTGTCCCTAATGATAAAGATGAATTGATCCCGCAAAGAATAGTTACAGGTTATAGGATGGTAATTGATTTCTGTAAGTTAAATAAAGCTACTAAGAAAGATCATTACCCCTTGCCATTTATTGATCAAATGCTAGAAAGGTTATCCAAACATACTCATTTTTGTTTTCTAGATGGTTATTCTAGTTTCCCTCAAATACCTGTGTCAAAAGGGGATCAAGAAAAGACCACTTTTACTTGTCCTTTCGGTACCTTTGCTTATAGACGTATGCCTTTTGGTTTATGTAATGCACCTGCTACCTTTCAAAGATGCATGATGCCTATATTCACTGATTTTTGTGAAAAGATTGTTGAGGTTTTCATGGATGATTTCTCCGTTTACGGAACTACTTTTGATGATTGCTTAAGCAACCTTGATCGAGTTTTGCAGAGATGTGAAGACACTAACCTTGTCTTGAATTGGGAGAAGTGCCACTTTATGGTTAATGAAGGCATTGTCTTGGGACATAAAATTTCTGAAAGAGGTATTGAAGTTGACAAAGCTAAAGTTGAGGCTATTGAAAAGATGCCATGCCCTAAGGACATCAAAGGTATACGGAGTTTCCTTGGTCACGTCGGGTTTTATAGGAGGTTCATAAAGGACTTCTCCAAAATCTCCAGGCCTCTGACTAATCTTTTACAAAAAGATATTCCTTTTGTCTTTGATGATTATTGTCTAGAAGCATTTGAAAAACTTAAGAAAGCATTGATCTCTGCACCAATTGTCCAGCCTCCTGACTGGAATTTACCTTTTGAGATTATGTGCGATGCTAGTGATTATGCTGTAGGAGCTGTTCTAGGGCAAAGAGTTGATAAGAAATTGAATGTTATCCAGTATGCTAGTAAAACTCTAGATACTGCCCAAAGAAATTAAGCTACTACTGAGAAGGAATTTTTAGCAGTTGTATTTGCTTGTGATAAGTTTAGACCCTATATCATTGATTCTAAAGTAACTATTAACATTGATCATGCTGCTATCAAATACCTTATGGAAAAGAAAGATGCTAAACCTAGACTTATTAGATGGGTTCTCTTGCTGCAAGAATTTTATTTGCATATTATTGATAGAAAGGGAGCTGAGAAACCCCTTTGCAGATAACTTGTCTAGGTTAGAAAATATACTTGATGACCCACAACCTATTGATGATAGCTTTCCTGATGAACAATTAGCTGTCATAAATACTTCTCGTACTGCCCCATGGTATGCTGATTATGCTAATTATATTGTTGCTAAGTTTATACCTCCTAGCTTCACATACCATCAAAAGAAAACGTTCTTCTATGATTTGAGACATTACTTCTGGGATGAACCACATCTTTATAAAGAAGGAGTAGATGGTATCATTAGACGTTGTGTACCTGAGCATGAACAGGAATAGATCCTACACAAGTGCCACTCTGAAGCCTATGGAGGACACCATGCGGGAGATAGAACTGCACACAAGGTATTGCAATCCGGTTTTTATTGGCCTACTCTCTTCAAGGATGCCCGTAAGTTTGTCTTATCTTGTGATGAATGTCAAAGAATTGGTAATATTAGTAGATGTCAAGAAATGCCTATGAATTATTCAGTTGTTATTGAAGCATTTGATGCTTGAGGCTTTGATTATATGGGACCGTTTCCTGCCTCTAATGGGTACACACATATTTTAGTTGATGTTGATTACGTTACTAAGTGGGTAGAAGCTATTCCAACTAGTAGTGCTGATCATAACACCTCTATTAAGATGCTTAAAGAAGTTATTTTTCCGAGGTTTGGAGTCCCTAGATACTTAATGACTGGTGGTGGTTCACACTTTATTCATGGTGCTTTCCGTAAGATGCTTGCAAAGTATGATGTCAACCGTAGAATCGCATCCCCTTATCACCCACAGACTAGTGATCAAGTAGAACTAAGTAATAGGGAGTTGAAATTAATTTTGCAAAAGATAGTTAATAGGTCTAGGAAGAATTGGTCCAAGAAACTAGATGATGCATTATGGGCCTATAGAACTGCATGCAAAAATCCTATGGGTATGTCTCCATATAAGATGGTATATGGAAAAGCTTGTCACTTACCTCTTGAACTAGAACATAAGGCATATTGGGCTATTAAAGAGCTCAATCATGATTTCAAACTTGCCGGTGAAAAGAGGCTATTTGACATTAGCTGCCTTGATGAATGGAGAACCCATGCTTATGAGAATGCCAAACTATTTAAAGAAAACGTTAAAAGATGGCATGACAAAAGGATACAAAAGCGCAAGTTTAATGTAGGTGACTATGTCTTGCTATACAACTCTCGTTTAAGAATTTTTGCAGGAAAACTTCTATCCAAGTAGGAAGGACCTTACGTTATCGAGGAGGTCTCTCGTTCCGGTGCCATAAAAATCAACTTCGAAGGCACAAATCCGAAGATGGTGAACGATCAAAGAATCAAACATTATATCTCAGGTAATCCTATAAATGTTGAAACCAATGTTATTGAAACCGTAACCCCGGAGGAATACATAAGGGACACTTTATAGAACGATTCAGCCTCCGAAAAGGAAGAGGTATGTGATACAGTAAGTAAACCGACTCCAAAATAGTTCTAAAGGCAATTTTTCTCCGTTTTGGAATATTTAGAAAAATAGAAAAATAAGAAGCAGTCCGGAAGAGACACGAGGCGTCCACGAGGGTGGAGGGCGCGCCCCCCCTGCCCAGGGCGTGCCCCCTGCCTCGTGGACACCCCGTGTGCCTCCCGGACCCCGTTTTCTTGTGGGTTACTCCTTTTGGTCGGTAAAAATTCATTATATAAACTCCCGAAGGTTTTGACCTCTGTATTACGCAAAAATCCTATGTTTTTGTTTCGAGCTGTTTTTGTCGCAGATAAGATCAAGATGTCTTCTCATGACTCTGATGGAGAGAGTCGGGTGTCTCATCCGACACTTGACCCAAGAGCAAACAGCGATGATAACCACTTTGGTCCATCAACGGAGGAAGAGATGGAGGCTGACTTGAAGAGGATAGATGCCATGGAGGAAGATCAAGAAGTTACTTCCCGGTTTCAAGTTGGATTCACAATGGGGGAATTACAGAGCTCAGTTATTCCAAACTCAGTCCTCCCTACCAATGCCAGGTTTCTTTCTTATGAAAATATGAAAAAGAGTGTTACTTGTTCTCCCGCAGCTATGTAGCATCCTTGGGTGAAAGGAGCTTTAGCCGTCACGGGGAAGCTCCGCAAGGAAATTATGGACCTTAAGCAGCAAGTTAACAAGCTCGAGGAGGAGAATAATATCCTGAGGGGTATCATCGCCACGAATATTACATCACCACCCCCGAAGAAGGAGACGTAATCATATGGGTATGGGCACTCCCCTTGGCAACCGCCAAGCTTGGGGGAGTGACCCCGGTATCGTATCACCATCACTCCTATCTTTACCGTTTTACTTAGTTCGATCCTTTTGGTAGTATCTTGATCTAGTAGAATAAAGTTAGCATGATCTAGTTGTGAGCTTTTGTCTTATGATCTTTACCCTTTGTAATCGAGTCCGTGAGCTATATAATAAAGAGTAGTGTTGAGTCAAGGGCTTGATTTTCTCACATGGGTCATGATAAAAAGAAAGAAAATATGAAAAGTATCAAAGAGATCATATTGATCTTATGGAAGTAATAACTTCACATATAAGAGTGTGATAAATAAAAGTTGTTGGGAGTTGACAAACATAGTTTTGGTCATCATTGCAATTAATAGGAAGTAATAAAAGAAGAGAGGCTTCACGTACAAATATACTATCTTGGACATCTTTTATGATTGTGAGCACTCATTAAAATATGACATGCTAAAGAGTTGATGTTGGACAAGGAAGACAACATAATGGGTTATGTTTTCCTATATCCGAAATAAAGTATATTGTCATGGATCATCCAACATGTTGAGCTTGCCTTTCCCCCTCATGCTAGCCAAAACTCCTCGCACCAAATAGAGATACTACTTGTGCTTCCATATATCCTTAAACCCAGTTTTGCCATGAGAGTCCACCATACCTACCTATGGATTGAGAAAGATCCTTCCAAGTAAGTTGTCATGTTGCAAACTCGCTAAAATATGTATGATTTATTAGTGTGGAGGAAATTAGCTTTATACGATCTTGTGATATGGAAGTAATAAAAGCGACGGACTGCATAATAAAGGTCCTTATCACAAGTGGCAATATAAAGTGAAGTTCTTCGATGCTAAGACTTTGTGCATCCAACCATAAAAACACATGACAACCTCTGCTTCCCACTGCGAAGGGCCTATCTATAATTCTTGCCGTATAAGAGTCAAGGTGAAATTCACCTTTCCTTTTTACATTTTATCCTTTGGCAAGCTCATTGTGTTGGAAAGATCCTGACATATATACCCACTTGGATGTAAGTTTCCATGATCTATTACTGTTGACATTACCCTTGAGGTAAAAGGTTGGGAGGCAACACCATAAGCCCCTATCTTTCTCTGTGTCCGATTAAAACTCCATAACCATAAGTATTGCGTGAGTGTGAGCAATTATGAAAGACTATATGATAGTTGAGTATGTAGGCTTGCTGAAAAGCTCTTATATTGACTCTTTCCGATGTTACGATAAATTGCAATTGCTTCAATGACCGAGATCAAAGTTTGTTAGTTTTCAATGAAGTTTATAATTCATACTTGATATTGTGGATGAATTGTTACTTTAGCATAAGAATCATATGACATTATATATATGTTGTTGTTATGAGAATGATCATGATGCCCTCATGTCCGTATTTTGTTTTTATCGACACCTCTATCTCTAATCATGTGGACATATTTTTCGATATCGGCTTTCGCTTGAGGACAAGCGAGGCCTAAGCTTGGGGGAGTTGATGCGTCCATTTTGCATCATGCTTATATGTTGATATTTATTGCATTATGGGTTGTTAATACTTGTTTTCACTACAACAGGAACCCCCCTTTAGCAACGCATTGATGTGTTGTCGTATGTGCATATAAATGTTGCTAAGGCCTACACCAACGGATTTGTATGCGTTGTCGTAGGTGGCGTTGCAAGGGTCTACAACAACGTATATTTACACGTTGGTAAACGGTGTAATTAAGCGTTGTAAGATAGCAACGTATGTTGTTAGAGCCTAACAACGATTCATATGCGTTGGTGGCTACTGTCCACAAAAAAGGGTTTTCAAATGGTCAATGCATATAAACCTTGGTACGCTACATGAAAAATTAATGATAACCATTGAAATTATTACAATGCTAATAGTGCATTGGAGAAACAATATAAGAACCAGAAAGGTCGCGCATATTAACTCATATGTTAAATAGATTCAGTGACATTACAAAGAACGTGATACAATGATTACAAGATGTGAAACAATCTGTAGTAGTCTGATTCTCGACATTACAATCTACATCACAACCAACCTAACATTTATGTTTGAAACATTGACCCTGAAAATGACAAATCTAAAATATATTATGAAACTATCTAGTAGTAGCCCCATTCTGGACCTTGCAATCAGCCTCTGAGTCACGCGTCATCAATTTATCCTGCAAATCTGCAATAACAAAGAAATAAGATCACTAATACCATCAGATAAACATAGGTTAATATGGTAGGACAATTTAAAGGGCAACCTATATGGTTACGGTATCCAATAAATAATCTTGTTACCTGAGCAAAAAAAGACCTTTTTGAGTGGTCGTATCAGCTCGGACTACCATGAATTCATACTCAGTCTTAACATCGTCAAGTTTAATATTATATTATGGGACAGTTCTTTGGAATGTAGCTTGAGCAAAATCATTGCATTGTTTGAATTATGCAAGCTTGGCACAAACAATAACCAATTGTCATACTGCAAAAAGTTCAAGCAATAACAAACATTGCCCAGTAATGTTGGATTCCAAACAATATAAAATGATCAGATTTTATCTGTAGAAGCACATTTGTTTGATCGTCCCACTTGCATCCCCATATTGTAGAGAAAGTTTCAGTTCAGATACAATACAATGCTTCTGTGAACACATTAGTTGAAGTTTCACTTCTCTGGACACCCAAGTTGAAGCAAGCAGCACCCAAGTTGAAGCAATCACTGGAAGACATTAATAGTTTCACCATGTAAAATATGTGTTAATGTCTGAAGGCTTTGATATGTCATAATTTGTTTGGAACACATTTTATAGCCCCAGCGGGATCACTCGACTCTAGAGAAAACAGAGCACCAGCATAAATACGACAACCACCTTTTATCTTTGTTTTCTTATGAACAAGCCATCCATCTGTTAATTGAGTTAAACACCTTAAAAAGAACATACTAAAGTAATATACATCGAGGTACCTACCCAAAAAATATTTGCATTGACAACTAGCACATCCTCCTTTGCATCCGTGGTTCTGAAGTTCTCTAGAAAAAGAAATATAAATGCAGAGATTTCAAAAATTCTAGAAGTACTTGAAGTTGCGAGAAAAATTTCGCACGAAGCTACATAATCAGGCATCATATTTAATGCCAACAAGTGTGTTATCTTGACAATCTGATTCATATAGATGCGTATCAACTATGATAGTCTGAAGAGTGAATACATAAACTTTTAAAACTTAGTTTTTTTAAATAGCATTGTAGAATATGTCACGTAAATCATGTATAACTTTTTGAAGCCTTGGGGAATCATGCAGTCGTACCTCTCCCTGCAGAAGTGGTAGCCCCCTGATCTTTCCCCAAAACCTGAATAGCGTTGACATACACAACCACACTAGAACGAGGAAAATATATTAATTTGATCAATCAACCATTTGGACATTCATAGTCAAGACCAGAATGGATATGTAGTAAATTTTGGTACTATACAAAGAACGATGAACTCAGGTCGTAAGCCCATGCAAGGACATTTAAGTTCTGCAAATCCCAATCAAAGGATCATAAGCCATACCATAAGCACTAGCTAGCATTGTCATTCATAATTTCAGAGATCACCTAAAAGACAAAAAAAGGATACACCAGTAAATGATACATGTAAATGGCCAGTTAATTATGAATGACACAATTTCAGTTATATGCATTACATCACAGAACGACCAAACTATCAAGACCGCACATAAATAAATTATAATTGATTGAAGTAGAAGCATACAGTAAGATTTAGGGGGCAGGGGTTGTAAATGGTCGGCGCCCTCACCTGCTTGAGGGGCATATGGTGTTGAAGTAGCACAACAGATTTCACCCATGTCATGCAAATATTCCAACTGAGCCGGGCACCAGAGTAACAAAGCAACCATGGACCCCCAACCCTATAAAATTGAGAGTCAAAGAACTAGATATGAAGTTGAAAGGGGCGAGAGAGATATGAGAAAATCTTTGACAGCTAGGATGATTGGTGAACCACTCAAAACTGAGGCAGCGTAGTCATGTTCATGCTTGATTCGCAACACATGGTAGGTGAAACATCGGCAAGTGACTCCTGGGAGCGGCCGCTAAATCGAATAGGATGACAAACACGGTGATGGAGTTCATAGCAACAGCACAACCATAGATGTATAGACTCCAGCCAACGGAGGTAGTGTTGCTTCTGCTGCTGCAGCGGAAGCAGCGATAGTGGTAGGGGCGGGGTAGTGGTAAGGAGATCAAAGTCGTGATCAGCGACAAAGAATGAAACATGGCATGATGGCCATTACACACAAAGAACAGAGAGGGTAAGATGAGAGGAGGGGGTGTGTGCCTTACTGAACCTCAGGTTTCAGAGTTGAGGTAGCCAAGCCGAAGCAGCAACGTCTAGCTCGAACTGGTAGCAGCCTGGGCAGAGATGCGGGGCAGTGGGCCTACAAACGTGAGGAGGCATGGGAGCGGCGCCGGCGACCCATGATGACTAGGTTGATGCAGGGGTGCGGAGGACGTCGCGGCGGCGGAGGATCGGAGGAAAGCACTGCGGGGAGCCAGGAAGGTGAGCGACGACGCGGTAGCTCGCCGGACCAGCCGAAATCGGAGGTGGCGACGGCGGCAGCATCGGGGATCATGGAGGTGGGTGAGAGAGAGAGAGAGAGGGATTGGCAGGGGAGAGGATAATCAAGGGAAGAGAGAGATCGTGGATAAAAAAACTTTTGTTTGGTGCGTGATATTTGGTGCGGAGGAGGTGGGTACGGGGGCTTAAGTTCAGGGGGAGGTTAGATCTAAGTGGGGGAGGTGGGAGGATAACCCAAACAACATGTATCATCATCACCGTTGCTAAACATGTGTTGGTATAGGGGGGTGTTTGTTGTAGTGTTTGTCACAATACTTATGCCTTTTCTCTCTTATTTTACAAGGTTTACATGAAGAGGGAGAATGCCGGCAGCTGGAACCCTGGGCTGGAAAAGGAGCAAACTCTGGAAACCTATTCTGCACAACTCGAATAGCCCCAAAACTCAACAGAACTCCGTTTCAGAAAATATAAAAAATATCTGGCGAAAGAAGTTCACGAGGGGGACCATCGTCTGTCCACGAGGGTGGGGGGCGCGCCCCCCTTCCCAGGGCGCGCCCCCTGCCTCGTGGGCCCACCGAAGGTCCCCCGATGCCCATCTTCTCCTATATGAGGTGTTTGACCTGGAAAAAATAATAAGGAGGATTTCGGGACCAGACGCCGCCGTCTCGAGGCGGAAACCAATCTATGGCTCCGGCAGAGCTGTTCTGCCGGGGATACTTCCCTCCGGGAGGGGGAAATCGTCACCGCCGTCATCACCAACAACTCTCCCATCTTGGGGAGGGCTATCTTCATCAACATCTTCACCAGCACCATCTCCTCTCAAACCCTAGTTCATCTCTTGTATCCAATCTTTGTACCCAAACCTCAGATTGGTACATGTGGGTTGCTAGTAGTGTTGATTACTCCTTGTAGTTGATGCTAGTTGGTTTATTTGGTGGAAGATCATATGTTCAGATCCATTATGCATATTAATACCCCTCTGATCATGAACAATATTATGTCTTCTGAGTAGTTACTTTTGTTACTGAGGACATGGGAGAGGTCTTGCTATTAGTAGTCATGTGAGTTTGGTCGTCGTTCGATATTTTGATGAGATGTATGTTGTCTCTCCTCTAGTGGTGTCATGTGAACGTCGACTACATGACACTTCACCATTATTTGGGCCTAGAGGAAGGCATTGGGAAGTAATAAGTAGATGATGGGTTGCTAGAGTGAAAGAAGCTTAAACCCTAGTTTATGCATTGCTTCGTAAGTAGCTGATTTGGATCCATATGTTTCAGGCTATGGTTAGGTTTACCTTAATACTTCTTTTGTAGTTGCGGATGCTTACATTAGAGGTTAATCATAAGTGGAGGCTTGTCCAAGTAAGGGCAGCACCCAAGCACCGGCCCACCCACATACTAAATTATGGAAGTACCGAACGCGGATCAGATGATCGTGATGAAAACTAGCTTGACGATAATTCCCATGTGTCCTCGGGAGCGCTTTCCATTATATAAGAGTTTTTCCAGGCTTGTCCTTTGCTACAAAAAGGATTGGGCCACCTTGCTGCAGCTTATTTACTTTTACCTTATGTTACTTGCTACCAATTACCTTATCACAAAACTATCTGTTACCTATAATTTTAGTTCTTGCAGGAAATACCTTATTGAAAATTGCTTATCATTTCCTTCTGCTCCTCATTGGGTTCGACACTCTTACTTATCGAAAGGACTACGATAGATCCCCAACACTTGTGGGTCATCAATATGTACTCATTGAAAATCTTATCAAGCGTCTTGATCTATCAATATAGATCTTGATGCTCAATATGTCAGCAGCTTCACCGAGGTCTTTCTTTGAAAAACTCATTTTAAACATTCCTTTATGCTTTCCAGAAAATTCTACATCATTTTTGATTGACAATATGTCATTGACATATACTTATCAGAAAGGATGTAGTGCTCCCACTCACTTTCTTGTAAATACAGGCTTCACCGTAAGTCTGTATAAAACTATATGCTTTGATCAACTTATCAAAGCGTATATTCCAACTCTGAGATGCTTGCACCAGTCCATAGATGGATCGATGGAGCTTGCACATTTTGTTAGCACATTTAGGATTGACAAAACCTTCTGGTTGCATCATATACAACTCTTCTTAAATAAATCCATTAAAGAACGCAGTTTTGTTATCCATTTGCTAGATTTCATAAAATGCGGCAATTGCTAACATGATTCGGACAAACTTAAGCATCGCTACGAGTGAGAAAATCTCATCGTAGTCAACACCTTGACTTTGTCGAAAACCTTTCGCAACAAGTCAAGATTTGTAGCTAGTAACATTACCATCGGCGTCAGTCTTCCTCTTAAAGATCCATTTATTTTCAATGGCTTGCCGATCATCGGGCAAGTCAACCAAAGTCCACACTGTGTTCTCATACATCGATCCCATCTCAGATTTCATGGCATCAAGCCATTTTGCGGAATCTGGGCTCATCATCGCTTCCTCATAGTTCGTAGGTTCATCATGGTCTAGTAACATGACTTCCAGAACCGGGTTACCATACCACTCTGGTGCGGAACGTACTCTGGTTGACCTACGAGGTTTAGTAGTAACTTGATCTGAAGTTTCATGATCATCATCATTAGCTTCCTCGCTGATTGGTGTAGGAATCACTAGAACTAGTTTCTGTGATGTACTACTTTCCAATTCGGGAGAAGGTACAATTACCTCATTAAGTTATACTTTCCTCCCACTCACTTCTTTCGAGAGAAACTCCTTCTCTAGAAATTATCCAATTTTTAGCAATGAATATCTTGCCTTTGGATCTATGATAGAAGGTGTACCCAATAGTTTCCTTTGGGTATCCTATGAAGACACATTTCTCCGATTTGGGTTCGAGCTTATCAGGTTGAAACTTTTTCACAAAAGCATCGCTGCCCCAAACTTTAAGAAACGACAACTTAGGTTTCTTGCTAACCCATGGTTCATACGACGTCGTCTCAACGAATTTAGATGGTGCCCTATTTAACGTGAATGCAGCTGTCTCTAATGCATAACCCCAAAACGATAGTGGTAAATCAGTAAGAGACATCATAGATCGCACAATATCTAATAAAGTGCGGTTACGACGTTCGGACACACCACTACGCCGTGGTGTTCCAGGTGGCGTGAGTTGTGAAACTATTTCACATTGTTTTAAAATGAAGGCCAAACTCGTTACTTCAAATATTCGCCTTTGCGATCTGATCATAGAAACTTTTATTTTCTTGTTACGATGATTTCCACTTCACTCTGAAATTCTTTGAACTTTTCAAATGTTTCAGACTTGTGCTTCATCAAGAAGATTAACTCCCACTTGATTCAAGTAATTGTAGTACCCAGACAATCTGAGCACATGCTCACTGGTTGAGCTATTGTCCTCCATCTTGTAGCAAAAGTACTATCAGAGTTCTCATACCTCTTGATACGGGCATGAGTATGAAATACCAATTTCAACTCTTAGGAACATCTTATATGCCCCGTGGCATTCAAAACATTTTTTAAGTCCCAGTTCTAAGCCGTAAAGCATGGTGCACTAAACTATCAAGTAGTCATCATACTGAGCATTTGTCAAAACGTTCATAACGTCTGCATCTGCTCCTGCAATAGGTCTGTCACCTAGCTGTGCATCAAGGACATAATTCTTCTGTGCAGCTGTAACATCACAAATTTTCAATTTGGAATGTTATACATAGATCATACTGCATTGCATATTTCTTTGCATTTTGTGCGTGGCGATCCTCGAAAATTCTAAGCAACTCAAGGACCTACGGAGAGGGTTGGAAATTATACCGTTTTTGTATTTCAGTTTACTCGAATACCGGTACGAGTATAGTGTTGGTTTTAATTATTTTTCTCTCCTAAAAATATTTCTAAAAAAATACATGAGCGGAGATAATATGACTTCTCCAAAATAAAAGAAATATTGGAGGAAAAATATTAAAATCACTTTTGGTTTTTTTCGGATTTATTTGCATAGGAAAAATACGCATTTTTCAAAATTGCATTTAGGTCCTGGAAAAATGTTCACTTTGTCCTAGATATTATTAGAGGACGGTGAAAATTTATTTCGGAATTTTTGGTGTCTGTTTAGTATTTCTTTTGTTAGTTTTCGTACGCCAGGACTCGTGTTAAAAAAAAGTCGCGAACCGACTTCGGGCCGTGTTCGTCCAGGACTCCCCCTGGCCCGGTCCTTTATAAGCCGGCCCAGCCGCCCCGCCTCAGCCGCCCCGCCCGGCCGTTTCGCCCATTGCGCCGAACCCTAGCGCCGCCGCCGCCGCTACCCGCCGCCAGCCGCCGCCTCCTGCAGCGCCGCCGCCGCACGCCGCTGCGACCTGCTGCCGCGCCGCCGCCCGTCGCCGCCGCCGGAGTTCATCAAGGTAGCCGCCCGCCGCCCCGGTTTTCTAGAAGAAACCGACCCGGTTTTTTTGGCAAAACCCTAGTTTCGTTTTTTAGTTTAGATCGGTTTTTTCGGTTTAGCTGTTTAGCAAACGTTCTCCCGTTCGTTCTTTTTAACGAACGAGTTCGTCGTTTAGTCTCTGTTAACGAACGTTCGTTCGTTAATCTGTTCGTCAGTTTTCTTTTTCGGGGTATTTATCCGCGATTATTTTCGATCGCTATTTCTGCCCTGATCTTGTTTTTCGTTTTTCTTTTCGCTCGAGAGTCGGAATCAGGTGATTCAAAATCCCAGATCTTCGTCTCGACGCCCTCTTTCCGTTTAACCAACTTGAACAAAGTTTTGCTACTGTAAAATTTGACCCTAAATCAAACTAGTAAACGGACCTCGTTTCTTTTGCAGTTTGAGTTTCGTTGCTTCTTTCGATTTGTTTCTTTTTGCAAACCGGAGTTCTTAAGTTGAACTTTCTGGTTAGATCTTCTCTTTTGGAGTTTTGTTTGTGCATCATTGCTTGATTACTTATGTATGCTATTGTTTGCTTGCGATAGAATACCCGGACTGTGAAGCGTGCTACTACGAGTCTCTAGGTTTTGCGAATCATCAGCAAGGCAAGTAACACTTTGATCATACCCTTTTATTACCCAGTTTTTATACATTAGATCAAACCCTCACACATTGCATGAGTAGGATCTCTTAACTTGTGGGTCTGGGAAGTAGTTTGAGGTAGAACCTATTACGTGTATTATTTTCAAACCCTTGGGACTTACTTCTACGTTATGCTTAGGTTATCATGCTATGCTCGTAGACGTGGTTTGGGTTTGAGTGAAATCCATGACAGATGTGAGTTGTTAATTAATGGTTCAACTTAAGGTGGCTACTTGAATACACATCTGGGTGGATTGGTTGCAGGGCACCCGTGGAATCCAGTGTTGTCCTAGGAAATCCTGGGGTTTCCGTGTGATTGTCCTATGGAATGCCACCCAGGCTCAAAGGGATCATAAAACTATTCATGCTAGAAACTTCTGTGTGCAGCCACAATGCCATTATGGGCTCTGGCATAGTATGAGTAAGTTGTGTGAGCTCTTTCGTGGGGGACTAGCAGATGTAGGGGAAAGTAGGTGTACGGGTACACCTGGGGTAAAGAGTAAACGCTTCTAAAAGACTATGTCTCGGTCATCCGTTTCTCAAACACCATGCAGTGCGAGAAATTAAACGGAGGCGATCGAGTCTTGTGGGAAAAGTGCACAAACCTCTGCAGAGTGTACAAACTGATCATGATTAGACGTGTCCCCGGTTATGGACAATCTTGAGTATCTGGTACTTAAATTATTGGTTGATCTCATGACTCTTAAATTAACTTGTTGGGTTAATGATTACTTTAATTGGGATTGAGTTGGAGGTACCTTCTCAATGATGTTTCAACTACCATGATAGTTAAAATAAAATTTATTCCTTTGCTGTAGGGAAAAATTGGCTTTACGCAAAAACTTTAACCTTAGAGCCTCCACCAGCCAAATATGCATATAGTGTAGCCTTTATTTCTGTTAATTGCATCTTATGTGTTATCTTGCCAGCATATTCCATGTGCTAACCCGTTTCGGGCTGCAACATGTTACGTTGCAGACTTTTCAGACGAGGAGTAAGACGTTCTAGGTCGTTTGTCATGCATTCAGCTATGTCGTTGGAGTTGATGGACTCACTTATCTTCCAAGCCTTCCGTTGTTATTTTGTTAGATGGCCTTAAGACATAGACTTTTGTAATAAGTTCTCTTTTGGAGACACTCGATGTAATAAGTGTGTGATTGCCACTCTGTTATAAATCCTTCAAGTACTGTGTGTGTCAGCATTACCGATCCAGGGATGACACTGAAACACAGAGACTTCGGTCCATTCGGATCGTGGTTGCTACAAAATGGTATCAGAGCACACGCTGAATGTAGGACACAACCACTAAGATAAACCCTAGGTCACTCTTCTCTACTCATTTCTGACTTCTCTCCATTTTCTACTTCTTTAGGATGGTGGACCCAAGGAACAAGTTCACGCAACCGGATGAAGACACACCTTTTGGACGACACTTGAAGGAAGTCACTAGGTACCTGAACATAGGAATACCAAGCTTTACCGGGACCTACACCGCCACTTTACTAGAAGAGGAGCGATGGAGCATTCAAGTTCAAATCCCCGGGAGAACCTTCGCACCATCCACTAAGCTAATAGAGTTTTCCTTTGATGCACCAACCTGGAGCCTAGGCAAGAGTTTGGCAGCCCACATCACTATGGGAAGGATCGGAGAAGTCTACAAGAAGGAGGTGAAGGACACTATCTACCAGATTTGTGGACGCCGAGATGAGCGTTGGGACATGATCAGCACCCGGAAGGACAGGTCCATTACAGCGTTCATCCAGGAGTTAAACCAGCACATTCGTCGACAGGAGCACTAGATGTGCGCAGGGATGATATATTTGAAGAAGGCACTGACCAGGAATTTGGAGCTAGAATAAGAACTCGAGTCTACTCGTGATGGATACGAGGAGAAGATGTTGATACTAGTGGAGAAGAATGATGATTTGACGAGGAAGCTAGGAGTATTCATGGGAGATCCAGCACCAGGAGGAGAAGAAGAGGAAGAAGAACCCAAGGAGATTCGTTCTGAAGATTACATCATCATTGACGACACGGATTCAGACCCCGATGACAGTGATGACGAAGACTATGAAGATGAAGCTGGAGCAGACATCATGGAATCTTCCACCGATCCAAATTTCTAGATGACCACCCTATGACTAGCAGTTTTCCCCACCAAGTAGTCTTAGAGCACTTTTGTAACGCTAGTTAGATCTTTGTTAGACCTTGTTCGAAATTGATTGGTCTGACATGTTTGTGTTTGTCTCATGTGCATATGGGTAGTGATTTCCCCTTAGACCTCATTTATATTCTAATCTCTTCCCTCTACACCATCAGATGCCTCCGAGACGTGAGCCAGAATTTCAGTTTCCCCCTGAGCTCACTTAGTTGATCCAGCAGCAGAACACTTTGATGGAACTTCTTGTCCAGAACACTCAGAACAACCAGAACAACACCAACCCTCCACCACCACCACCCGTGGACAACCTGACACGTTTCTTAAGGTTGCAACCACCAGTGTTTGCTAGCAGCATTGTACCAATAGTTGCTGATGACTGGCTGTGCAAGATTGGAAGGGATTTGACCACCGCCAATTGCTCAGATGCTGAGAAGGTGTGATTTGCCGCACAACAATTGTCTGGACCAGCCGCAGCATGGTGGGAGAATTACACAGCCACTTTCCCTATAGCCAATGTCACTTGGGATCAGTTTCAGCATGCTTTCCGTACTGCCCATGTCTCAACCGGAGCTATGAGCATGAAGAAGCGGGAGTTTCGCAACATGCGCTAAGGAAATCGTACTGTGGCTCAGTACGTAGATGAGTTTAGTACCCTATCTTGTTATGCCCTAGATGATGTGGCCACAGATGCCGCTAAGCAGGAGAGATTTATGGAAGGGGTAAATGATGAGATGAGCGTAAAGTTGATGGTGGCAACCTTCAACAACTACCAGGAGTTGGTAGATAAAGCTCTTATGATTGAAGGGAAGCAGCATCAGATTGAGAGTCGCAAGAGGAAGTATGGACAAGGAAGTAATAATTCTGGAGCCCAACAGAAGCCTCGATTCACTCCGAATTCGGGAGGATACACCCATAACCATGGAAGCCACACCCACACTGGAGGAAGTTCTCACAACCACAATGGCTCCAAGAATGGGAATGGGAATGGAGCAAACAATAATCAGAACCGCTCTACCCCATCCACACCCGCCAAGAAGGATTTAAGCCACGTCACCTGTTACAAGTGCGGGAAGAATAGACATTATGCCAATGAGTGCCCTGAAGCTAAGAATGGGAACGGCAATGGAAGCGCCGGGAAGAAGCCCAACCCGTTCAACAAAGGACAAGTGAACCACGTGACCGTGGAGGAAGTTGAAGAACAACCAGATGCGGTGATCGGTCAGTTTTTGGTTAAGTCATTTACCGCAGTAGTTCTTTTCGATACTGGTGCATCGCATTCATACATTTCAAGGGGATTCGTAAATAGACATAAGTTGCCCACCAGAGTCCTTATGGCCCCCATGTTAGTAAGTTCACCCGGAGTGGAATATATGGCAAATCAAGGATGTTTTCAGATGCCATTGACCATTCGACGACATGTTTTCCCCTCAGACCTAATAGTTTTTGAGTCACAAGGATTGGATGTGATATTAGGTATGGATTGGCTATCGATGTATGGAGGGAACATCGATTGTGCCAGCAAGTCTATTTTGCTTACCACCCCGGAGGGAAAAAGGATTAAGTATGTATCTAGGCATTCGCCTATACGGACACAAGTACATTCTCTCACGGGAGTTGTTCACGAGGAAGTGCCGGTAGTAAAGAATTACCCCGATGTGTTTTCAGAGGAGTTACCAGGCATGCCGCCAGATAGGGATATTGAGTTTTTGATTGAGTTGTTGCCTGGCACCGGACCTATATCGAAGAGACCATATTGAATGACAACGAATGATCTGGAGGAGATCAAGAAGCGGATTAAGGAGTTATTGGAGAAAGGTTTTATTCGCCGAAGTTCATCACCTTGGGGATCCCCAGTGCTTTTGGTCGAGAAGAAGGATGGATCTTTAAGAATGGTCGTTGATTATCGTGCACTGAATGAAGTGACTATTAAGAATAAGTACCCGCTGCCGATGATCAATGATAACTCCAGGGAGCGAAAGTATTCTCCAAGATTGATCTACGATCTGGATACCACGAGTTGAAGATCCGAGAGAAGGATATACCTAAGACAGCCTTCACCACAAGGTACGGGCTATATGAGTATACGGTTATGTCATTCGGATTGACTAACGCCCCTGCCTATTTCATGAGTATGATGAACAAGGTGTTCATGGAGTTCTTGGATAAGTTTGTCGTGGTATTCATTGATGATATTTTGGTGTACTCGAAGAATGAGGAGGAACACGCGGAGCATTTGCGTTTGGTACTAGAAAAACTCAGAGAACATCAGTTGTATGCCAAGTTTAGCAAATGTGAGTTTTGGTTGAAGGAAGTTGGATTCTTAGGGCATGTTATATCAGGAGAAGGTATAGCAGTGGACCCCGTCAAAGTGCAGGCAGTCACTGAATGGTTGGCACCCACTTCAGTTGGAGAGATCTGCAGTTTTCTTGGACTCACGGGATACTACCGGAGATTCATAGAAAATTTCTCCAAGATTGCTAAGCCAATGACGACATTGTTGAAGAAGGCGACAAAGTTCAGTTGGACGAAAGAGTGCGAAGAAAGTTTCCAGGAGTTGAAGAAACGGTTGACGACAACCCCAGTGCTGATATTGCCAGATATACGCAAGGATTTCCAAGTGTACTGCGACGCTTCACGCTTAGGACTTGGAGGAGTACTTATGCAGGATGGCAGAGTTGTTTCCTATGCATCTCGTCAACTGCGACCGCACGAGTTGAATTATGCGACGCACGATCTGGAGTTAGCAGCTGTAGTGCACGCACTCAAAACCTGGAGACATTTCCTTATTGGAAATCGTTGTGATGTGTACACGGATCACAAGAGTTTGAAGTACATTTTCACTCAGAAGGAGCTGAACCTCAGACAGAGGAGATGGTTGGAGCTTATAAAGGATTATGATATGAAGCTACACTATCACCCAGGAAAGGCCAATGTTGTTGCAGACGCTTTGAGCCGTAAGAGTTATGCAAATACCCTAGTAAAAGGGGGATTTCCCTAGGAGTTGGCAGAAGATCTCAGGGACCTTCGTTTGGAAGTAGTTCCTAGAGGTTTTGTCGCGACATTGGAGGTTCAGTCAACATTGCTGGGGAAGATACGCGAAGCCCAGAAGGATGACAAAGAGATTGCCGAGATAAAGAAGAGGATGAGTGAAGGAAAAGCCAAAGGATTTCGTGAAGATGAAAACGACACCTTGTGGTTTGAGGATCGAATCTATGTGCCCAACAACCCGGAGATCAGGAAGTTGATACTGCAGGAAGCACATGACTCGCCATACTCGATACACCCCGGAAACACCAAGATGTATTTGGATTTGAAGGAACATTTCTGGTGGACGGGAATGAAGAAGGATATTGCAGAGTATGTAGCCGTATGTGATGTATGCCAGAGAGTAAAGGCAGAGCATCAGAAGCCAGCAGGATTGCTACAGCCTATGCCGATACCCGAATGGAAGTGGGAGAAGCTTGGCATGGATTTTATCACCGGATTGCCCAGGACCAAAGCAGGATATGACGCAATTTGGGTAGTAGTGGATCGTTTGACCAAGGTAGCCCACTTTATCCCCATGAAAACCACATACACCAGTGCGAAGTTGGCCAAGATATACATGACCAGGATCGTATGTCTGCACGGAGTTCCGAGGACCATTGTATCAGATAGAGGAACATAGTTCACCTCAAAGTTTTGGCATCAGCTACACCAAACTTTGGGAACGAGGCTGGAATTCAGCACAGCTTTTCATCCGTAGAACGACGGACAGACCGAGAGAGTCAACCAGATTCTGGAGGACATGTTGAGAGCTTGTGCGCTAGATTATGGATCTAGTTGGGATGACAATTTTCCCGACGCTGAGTTCTCGTACAACAACAGTTAACAGGCCAGTTTGAAGATGGCATCGATCGAAGCATTGTACGGGAGGAGATGCCGAACACCGTTAATGTGGGATGAAGTTGGAGACCGACGGTTGTTTGGACCGGACTTGATCAAAGAGTCTGAAGAGAAGGTTAAGCTAATTCGAGATAGATTGAAGGTAGCTCAGTCCAGGCAAAAGAGTTATGCAGACTCGAAGCGCAAGGAAGTAGCCTATGAAATCGGAGACAGAGCATACTTGAGAGTATCGCCTCTGCGAGGAGTTAAACGTTTCGGAGTCAAGGGAAAGCTAGCCCCGAGATTTGTGGGACCTTACCATGTTTTGGAACGCAAGGGAGAGGTTGCCTATAAGTTGGAGTTGCCCGAAGGATTGTCAGGAGTGCACGATGTGTTTCACATTTCGCAGCTTAAGAAGTGCCATGCGGAGATGGCCGATATCCCGCTTACAGACACAGTACCCCTGGAGCCAATTCGGTTGGATAGTGATCTGACTTACGAGGAGAAGCCTGTTAAGATTCTCGAATTTTCGAGCAGAGTCACCCGCAGTAAGGTTATCAAGTTTTGCAAAGTTAATTGAGTCACCACACCGAGGAAGAAGCCACCTGGGAACGAGAAGATGATCTACGCAAGGACCACCCACACCTGTTCTCTAGCCAAGCAGAATCTCGAGGGCGAGATTCATTCTAAGGAGGGTAGGTTTGTAACATCCCAAATTTTCAATTTGGAATGTTATACATAGATCATACTGCATTGCATATTTCTTTACATTTTGTGCGTGGCGATCCTCGAAAATTCTAAGCAACTCAAGGACCTACGGAGAGAGTTGGGAATTCTACCGTTTTTGTACTTGAGTTTACTCGAATACCGGTACGAGGATAGTGTTGGTTTTAACTATTTTTCTCTCCTAAAAATATTTCTAAATAAAAATACATGAGCGGAGATAATATAACTTCTCCAAAATAAAAGAAATATTGGAGGAAAAATATTAAAATCACTTTTTTTTCGGATTTATTTGCGATTTTATTTGCATAGGAAAAATACGCGTTTTTCAAAATTGTATTTAGGTCCGGCAAAAATGTTCACTTTGACCTAAATATTATTAGAGGACGGTGAAAATTTATTTCGAAATTTTTGGAGTCTGTTTAGTATTTCTTTTGTTAGTTTTCATACGTCAGGACTCGTGTTAAAAAATAAGTGGCGAACCGACTTCGGGCCGTGTTCGGCCAGGACTCCCCCTGGCCCGGGCCTTTATAAGCCGGCCCAGTCGCCCCGCCTCAGCTGCCCCGCCCCGCCACTTCGCCCGTTGCGCCGAACCCTAGCGCCGCCGCCGCTGCTGCCCGCCGCCAGCCGCCGCCGCCGCACGCCGCCGCCACCTGCTGCCGGACCCACCGCCCGCCGCCGGAGTTCATCGAGGTAGCCACCCGCCGCCCCGGTTTTCTAGAAGAAACCGACCCGGGTTTTTTGGCAAAACCCTAGTTCCGTTTTTTTAGTTTAGATCGGTTTTTTTTCGGTTTAGCTGTTTAGCGAACGTTCGCCCGTTCGCTCTTTTTAACGAACGAGTTCGTCGATTAATCTCTGTTAACGAACGTTCATTCGTTAATCTATTCGTCACTTTTCTTTTTCGGGGTATTTATCCGCGATTATTTTCGATCGCGATTTCTGCCCTGATCTTGTTTTTGTTTTTTTTTTCGCTCGAGAGTCGGAATCAGGTGATTCAAAATCCCAGATCTTTGTCTCAACGCCCTCTTTCCGTTTAGCCAACTTGAACAAAGTTTTGCTACTGTAAAATTTGACCCTAGATCAAACTAGTAAACGGACCACGTTTCTTTCGCAATTTGAGTTTCGTTGCTTCTTTCGGTTTGTTTCTTTTTGCAAACCGGAGTTCTTAAGTTGGACTTTCTGGTTAGATCTTCTCTTTTGGAGTTTTGTTTGTGCATCATTGCTTGATTACTTATGTATGCTATTGTTTGCTTGCGATAGAATACCCGGACTGTGAAGCATGCTACTACGAGTCTCTAGGTTTTGCGAATTATCAGCAAGGCAAGTAACACTTTGATCATACCCTTTTATTACCCAGTTTTTATGCATTAGATCAAACCCTCACACATTGCATGAGTAGGATCTCTTAACTTGTGGGTCTAGGAAGTAGTTTGAGGTAGAACCTATTACCTGCATTATTTTCAAACCCTAGGGAGTTACTTCTACGCTATGCTTAGGTTATCATGCTATGCTCGTAGACGTGGTTTGGGTTTGAGTGAAATCCATGACAGATGTGAGTTGTTAATTAATGGTTCAACTTAAGGTGGCTACTTGAATACACATTTGGGTGGATTGGTTGCAGGGCATGATAACCCTCAATCGTAAGGGATCGAGATAGTCTTCGCAGGTAAGAATAACCCAATTTATTGATTCGACACACGGGGAGCCAAAGAGTATTTATAAGCTTTGACAGTTGAGTTGTCAATTCAACCGCAACTGAAATATACTTACTTGCAACAAAAGATAAGTGGTAACAGTGATATGATAGTGATGATAGTGATAGTAAAATTAAACAGCAAAAAGTAAATAGTGAAGGTAAATGGCAAAAGTAGCAACTAGTGACAAGCAGGGTTTAAAACACTGTAGGCTAGGGAGATAGATGGTTGGGCGCTGCATGGATGAGATAGATTCTAACTTGGGGCACGGCACACGGAAAAGTAATGATCATCTAGGCAAATATCAAACATTAGGCATGTATCCCGTAGGTAGTTGTACGTGCTTGCAATAAGAACTTGCACAACATCTTTTATCCTACCATCCCGCTACAAATGGGGCCAAAAGGAACTTATGGAGATTAAGGTGCTCCTGTCAAAGAGCACCGGAACAAAGCAATGAACTCAATGGATACTTGTAATTCTCAAACTACGGACCATCCCCTTTGGTGTCCCAAGCTGTCACTTTTGGGATCGCCGGTTCCGAACCGTAATAGGTGCAAACAACTCATAGATAGGATCACGAACACAAATATATTCATGCAAACACATATGGTTCAGATCTGAAATCATGGCACTCGGGCCCTAAGTGTCAAGCATTAAGAATAACAAGTTGAAGCAAAGATGATAAACACCATAGTAGATGATAGGCAACATGCCCCCAACGATCTGACAAACTATTACATGATCTAACTCATCCAATCCCTACCATCCCCTTCGCCTACAGCAGGGGAATTACTCACACATGGAGGGAGAAGTCATGGAGGGATGATGGAGTGGTGATGATGATGACGATGGCGGCAATCTCCCCTCTCCGGAGGCCAATTCAGCCTCCAGATTAGCCCTCCCGAGGAAGAACAGAGGGTGGCGGTGGCTCCGCAACGGAAAACTGTGAAAAGAACTTCTGATCTGGGGTTTTCGTGTCGCGGGTAAAAATACGACGCAAAGTAGGGCACCAGGGGGTGTGGGCCCCACCCAGGCGACCCCCCGGCGCGGCCCAGGGGGGCGCGCCCACAGGGCGCCTGGGCACCCCCTGGCCCCCCTCTGGCCCCACTTCTGGCTCCTGGTTCCTTCGGGTGCGTGGATTTTCTGTGATTTTTCGTGGATTTTTCTGAGATACTTAAAAATCCGTTTTCCTGCACACAATAAAACCATACAGGCAGCTCTGCTGAAAACAGCGTCAGTCCGGGTTAGTTTAGTTCAAATCATGCAAGAATGAGGTCAAAACAATATCAAAAGTGTTTGGAAAAGTAGATACGTTTGAGACGTATCAACTCCCCCAAGCTTACCATATTGCTTGTCCTCAAGCAATTCAGTTCAACGAACTGGACGCGACAAAGAAAACTTTGACAAACTCTTTTGCTTCATTAGATGTATATAAGCATGTACTACGAAAAGAGTTTAGCAAGTATTGAAACAGTACTTATGAGGACAATGCAAGGAGCAATCCTTCTTTCAAGTGACCAGTCACAAATACTTAAAAGTAAATAATATATTACTGAAAATCAAGACAAGATTACATTGCACATAGCTTGAGCATATTAGGGTGGTATCTCGCTAGCCTCCATGAGTGAAGCAAAACATAAATGCAGAGACTCCTCCAGAGTTTTTAAAAGAGACTAGAACTAAGAATTTCAGAATAAATCATATCACAAGTATGCAGAAGACAATGTAATACTTTGGGACAATGCACGTTACACTCAGAATGACAATTATGCTCTCATAGTTGGTGCTTTGAAGAAAGAAGGTGAGACTCTCGAACCGTGGCTTTTATTGGCAAGGTTGAAAACCCGTGGTCGGAAACAAAAACTAAACATGTACCAGAGCTCTTGGTTTTAAAAAACAGAGATAAAAACGTTTTGAGAGGTGCATATTTCGTCAACGAATGCTAGCAGATAACTCAATCACTTCTTGAGCTGGATAAGTTTCGAGGAACGGCTCCCGCATGAGGACGATCACATCCTCTTAATCTCCTTTGTTTATCACTGCCAAAGTTTTCTGATTTCTCATGAACAAAGCGTGAAGGAGGGTTTGTTTGTTATATTATCTTTTTGAGCCGGGCGCACTCAATGCCAGTTCCTTTTCGTATTAGGGGTTTGCACATTATACATGCAATCCAGGGGTGAAACTTGTCCAACTTAAAAAGATTATGAATTAACTACTACTTCCTCATGAGCTAAAACATAGGCACAAAAGAGAAATGATTTTGATTAATTTCGAGATGGTACACGAAAGTCTTCGTTAGGAATGGCAGGTAAATACCATGTATAGGTAGGTATAGTGGACTCATATGGCATAACTGGTTTTAAGGATTTTGGATGCACAAGGAGTCAGTCCGCATAGTACAGGTGGAAGTTTAGCAAAAGACTGGGAAACAACCAACTAGAGAGCAATAACGGTCATAATCATGCAGAGCGACAAAGCAACATTGAGTCGGGCATGAAAGTGATATAACTATTCTAAAACTCAAAGATCATCAAGGCAGAGTAGACTTTTTAGTCTTAAACATGTGTAAGCATGTGCCAAGTCAATCCAAAAATTCTCTAAAGGGAAATACCACCTTAGTATACCAGACTATGAACAGTGCAATGCATGTAGATCATTTCAATAACACATTATATACTCTAGTTATTCGAGATTAGCCACAAGGAAAGCATGAACCACCGGAAGAGCATTGTAAACATGGCACTATGTCGCTACAAGCTGGTCTCTAGATCATAGGTACAGGCATATGTACAAAAGTAGAAACAAAAAGAGTTCATACCGGTCTTCCTTGTTGCTTCCCTTCAGTCGATCTTCGTCATTACGGCTTGTCACTTGCACGATCGAACGTAGGAAATATAATTAAATGCCATCACGGACTCGAGCTGAACTCTGAAAACAAAGCAAACTAAAGAGAGAAAGGAAATCTTTTTGGATTTTTCAAAGGTTGAATAAAAGCAAAAGAAAGAGAAAATCTTTTTGTTGTTTTTGCAAAGAGAGAAATAAAGAAGAACGGGCAAAAACTTCGAAAAGATCAAGGCGAATAAAATGGATAATACAATGGAAAAGTGAGAAGGGCACGTACTCCCCCAAGCTTAGGCTTTTGGCCTAAGTTGGTAGCAGCTACTGCCCCCAGGAGCCTCCTGCTCCGGGGGTATGGTGGTGAGTCCAAGGGTCGTAGAAGGATGCTGGCGCGTACACCGAACTCCTCGGAGTCTCCCACGAGGAAGGTTCCGAACGCCAAACAGAGGAAGAACCTTCACCAAACTCGGTGGCGGTTTCTCCCTGAAAAGGTGGTAACTCACCGTGCTCCTCCTCGTCGGGCACAACCCCCTCCATGGGGTTATGAAACTAATGCTGGACCATGAACTCATCGAACTGGACAACATCAAAGGACCATCCGTTCCTGCGAGAAAAATCAAACAAAAGAGGTGCAGGTAGACGGATCTCGCGTTCCGCGGTAATTCCGAAACGCAAGATATAAACAAGATTATCAAGCTCAGAACCCATGGTAACAAACTTATGCCTTTTCATAGCAGCAAGATCAAAGCTTAAATAAGTAAAAGGATTATCATCAGGGTGTGGGGTGCCTCCAAGATGTTCTAAGATAAGTGTGGCATAAACGCCACCATATAAGTCCCCCTTGTTACCGTTCATAGCAAGGCGTCGAGCAATTAAGGCACCCAGATTATAATCAGACCTCCCTGAGAGGGCTACTGCCAGGATAGCCATATCCGGAGCAGAAATGCTGCTCGTGTTGTCACGAGCTAACACCCCTCTGGCAATATAATATGCAAAATACCTGAGGTGAGGAAATAAGATGCTGGAGATCTTCGACCGATGAATATCCCTCGTACCCATGCTGCAGAGAGAGTTGATGACGGTTTTCAGCTCGGAGGGCTGAGTGGCCATCCTAGCCATCCTCCCAACATTCGGCACACCTATTATTTCACAAAAATCTCCCAAAGTCATTGTAAATCTTAAACTCAATAGCACCTGAATCAGGATTATATCTAAAATTGTTAATGAAACTGGAGGTGAGTTTTTGATACTGGGTAACACGGCTCGTGACGAGTCGTGTCAAACCTGCATTAGCACAAAGTTTATAAAACTCATCCTTGATTCCCGCAGCTTCCATGAATTCATCACATGGAAATGTCATCGCACGTGTTGGACTTGTATCTTCCAACAACTCCAGGGGCACATGATCTTCATTATAGCTCACCCTAGCAGTCGATGGTGAAGCTGCGGCTCTAGTAACTCGATCGGAGTGTGCGGGCCTCCTCTTCTCAAGCCACCCTTTTGCCCTTCCTAACAAACTCATTTCTGAATTTTTTTACACTTTTACAAAAACGAGGATTAAAACAAAGTGAGCTAAGGCAAACTACTCAACTCACTTGCCCAAGGCATAAACTTGCATCAAAACTTGAAAAATAACTTTCTACATATGCATGCAAGCTCATCTATACAGCACCAAGAACTACTAAATACTCACAAATGAAGCCACCAATCAAAAATCTAATTGGAGGGGTGGAGGAGTCACATACCAGGGAGTATTTGCTCAAAATTTCAGCTCAAATGATGGGCTGTAGAGAGAGATCGAAGAATCGCCTCCAAGAACAGCAAGAACACAAGAACAAGTGCAGAACTCGGGTTTTTGGAGAAAAAGAGAGAGGGAGGAAGAAGACATACCTGGAGGGGGGCTCTGTGGGCCCCAGGCGCCCTATGGGCGCGGCCAGGGGCTGGGCCGCGCCAGCTGGCCGCCTGGGCCACTGGTGGGTCCCCCTGGCTGGCCCCAGGACTTTTTGGGTCTCTCCCGACGTGGAAATTTTTATTTAAATTTTTCTGGAATTTTTCTGAAAACTTCACTGTTGAAATTTTTTTGAAGTTCAAAAAGCTGCGGAACTCTCTGAAAACTTGAAGTAGTGAGTAGTATTGTGAAGCTTCAAAACATAAATATTTGGTACAACAAGTAGGACAAAAACTAAAAACAAATGAAAATATAACAAGCTCAACTTTTTATCCATATAAAACATATTTGCTAATAAGGTTGATCAAGTCTTACCAACAAACAGGCGATATATAGAGCAAAAAGTCTCACCTCTCACGAAGTAATCACTGAACCTTTACCTTGATGGACATTGTCCCTACCATGATAGTTTTGTATTTGTGAGGCACATGTAGTGGACAATCCCATTCTCCAATCTTCACGGTCTCGATATTTTCTATAGAGTTGAGGCCATGCCTCCTGTCGATCTTCTTCGGAAAATATACCGTGTGTTCTTTATCATTCGCATGGAAGGTAACCTTCCCTTTATTGCAATCAATAATAGCACCTGCGGTGTTAAGGAAAGGTCTACCAAGAATAATGGACATGCTCCCATCCTCGGGCATGTCAAGCACAACAAAATCAGTAAGAATTAAACAATTAGCAACTTCTACGGGAACATCCTCACAAATACCTATCGGGACAGCGGTTGACTTGTCAGCCATCTGAAGGGAGATATCTGTAGGAATTAGTTTCTCTAAACAAAGCCTCTCGTAAAGAGAGAGAGGCATAACACTCACTCCTGCTCCCAGATCACATAAAGCAGTTTTGACATAATTATTCTTTATGGAGCAAGGAATGGTGGGTATACCTGGATCACCGAGCTTCTCAGGAATCTTGCCACTGAAAGAGTAGTTAGCAAGCATAGTAGATATTGCGTCATTAGGAACTTTTCTTTTATTAGTGACAATATCCTTCATATATTTTGAATAAGGAAGTAACTTAATAGCATCAGTCAAAGGGATTTGAAGAAAAAGAGGTTTAATCCACTCACAAAACTTATTATAATTCTCTTCTTCTTTAGATTTGATGGACTTACCTGGAAAGGGCATGGGTTTCTGTACCCATGGTTCTCTTTCCTTCCCATGTTTTCTTGCGATGAAGTCTTCTTTAGTGTACCTCTTACGTTTGTCAGGTGCTTCTTCTTCTCGAACTTCAGGCGGATCATTCTTCTCATTATTATTACCTTCAGGTTCAGCACCGTCTTCAGTCTCAGCATCGGAGATAGATACGCTGTTAGGATCAATAGTTGGCTCTTCATCTGCAATAGGATCATTAGAATTGTCAGTCTCCTTATGTTTCTTCTTTTTCTTTGGAGAGCCAACAATTTCTTCTTCCTACATTTGAGAATCCTGCTCGATTCTCTTCGGATGCCCCTCTGGATAGAGAGGATCTTGAGTACTAGTTCCTCCTCGGGTCTTAATCCCGAAAGCCCGCAAATTATCTTGTTTGGCATTGTTAGCAAGCAAATCTCTTTGCACTTTAGAAATTTGGTCAAGCTGAGTTTGAACCATTTGAATATGCTTCACAAGACATTGAACATCATTAACTGTTCTATCTAAAACATCAAGCAGTCTTTTGATAGCAAGGGAATTATCATGCAATTGACTTTCTATCCTCTCATTAAAATGATTTTGTTTCATAATAAAATTATCAAACTCATCTAAACATTGATCAGGAGGCTTACCATGAGGGATGTCACTTGCGTTGAAATCTAAAAGAGAGTGTACCTCTACCATAGGAGGGTGAGTGGTAGGCTCACACAGCTTCTCAATAGGGGGTAGATTCTTCACGTCTTCAGCTTTAATACCTTTCTCTTTAATAGACTTCTTTGCTTCTCGCATATCTTCGGGGCTTAGAACAAACATGCCCCTCTTCTTTGGTGGTGGAGGTGGTTCAGGGATGGACCAATCTTCATGGTTTTTGGCAATCCTGCCCATCAAATCTTCCGCATCGTCCGGTGTTCTTTTCCTGAAAACACAACTAGCACATCTGTCCAAATAGGACCTGGATTCATCAGTTAGACCAGCATAGAATATATCGATTAATTCATTCTTAGGGATTTCATGTCCTGGTCTAGCCCGAATCAGACCGCAGTACCTCCCCCAAGCTTTAGGGAGGGACTCATCCTGCAACTGTTTAAAGTTATAAATTCTTTGTAAAGCAGCATGTTGCATGTGAGCAGGAAAGTACTTATCAACAAAAGAGTGAGCTAAGTCTTGAGGACTCTTAATGGAACCGCATGGAAGCGAATCATACCATGCTTTAGCACCTTCCTTCAAGGAGAAAGGAAGAAGCTTTTTGATATAAAAGTATCGTATCTTCTCATCTGTGGTAAACAGGCCACCTAACTCACCGAGTTTAGTCAGGTGTGCAATAGCATCATCATTTTCTCTGCCATAAAAGGGGTCAGCTTCAACCATAGGTATAAGTGAAAGATCAACAGAGAAATCATAATCAGAATCATCAATGCATATAGGAGATGTAGCAAATTCAGGATCAGGAACGGTTTTGTTCTTCAAAGAGTGTTTTTCAAATAGTTTCTTAATAACTTCAGGGTCAGAGCCGGAAAACTCTGTCAGTTCCCTGCATAAATCTTCATCAAGCATATAGTAATCATCATCAAGGAGCCTCTCTTTGAGTTTACTCAAATCAGGATAATCATAAGTTTCACCAATAGGGTAGCGAGTAACAGAAAGTTCAATTCCAGACTTTTTAGCAGCAGCAGCAATTTGTTTCTCAAGAGCATAACTAAGCGAACTAATATCATCAAAAGTAGTAGAAGCATCATCAAGAGTATCAGACATAGTAACAGATTCAGTAGGAGCATCATGTGGTGGTGGTGAGGCAAACTTACTCATAACGGAAGGTGAATCAAGTGTAGCACTAGTGCTCAGAGCAGTACCTCTTCTTGTAGTGGATAGTAAGATCGGAACCTTGGGGTCTCCTTTCTTACCCATAGTGGATAAAGTGCAGCAGGTAGGATACCTCAAGTAGACTTGTAAATATTGCTATGCTCCCCGGCAACGGCGCCAGAAAACGGTACTTGATAACCCTCAACCGTAAGGGATCGAGATAGTCTTCGCGGGTAAGAATAACCCAATTTATTGATTCGACACACGGGGAGCCAAAGAGTATTTATAAGCTTTGACAGTTGAGTTGTCAATTCAACCGCACCTGAAATATACTTACTTGCAACAAAAGATAAGTGGTAACAGTGATATGATAGTGATGATAGGGATAGTAAAAGTAAACAGCAAAAAGTAAATAGTGAAGGTAAATGGCAAAAGTAGCAACTAGTGACAAGCAGGGTTTAAAACACTGTAGGCTAGGGAGATGGATGGTTGGGCGCTGCATGGATGAGATAGATTCTAACTTGGGGCACGGCACACGGAAAAGTAATGATCATCTAGGCAAATATCAAACATTAGGCATGTATCCCGTAGGTAGTTGTACGTGCTTGCAATAAGAACTTGCACAACATCTTTTGTCCTACCATCTCGCTACGAACGGGGCCAAAAGGAACTTATGGAGATTAAGGTGATCATGTCAAAGAGCACCGGAACAAAGCAATGAACTCAATGGATACATGTAATCCTCAAACTACGGACCATCCCCTTTGGTGTCCCAAGCTGTCACTTTTGGGATCGCCGGTTCCGAACCGTAATAGGTGCAAACAACTCATAGATAGGATCACGAACACAAATATATTCATGCAAACACATATGGTTCAGATCTGAAATCATGGCACTCGGGCCCTAAGTGTCAAGCATTAAGAATAACAAGTTGAAGCAAAGATGATAAACACCATAGTAGATGATAGGCAACATGCCCCCAACGATCTGACAAACTATTACATGATCTAACTCATCCAATCCCTACCATCCCCTTCGCCTACAGCAGGGGAATTACTCACACATGGAGGGAGAAGTCATGGAGGGATGATGGAGTGGTGATGATGATGACGATGGCGGCGATCTCCCCTCTCCGGAGGCCAATTCAGCCTCCAGATTAGCCCTCCCGAGGAAGAACAGAGGGTGGCGGCGGCTCCGCGATGGAAAACTGCGAAAAGAACTTCTGATCTGGGGTTTCCGTGTCGCGAGTAAAAATACGAGGCAAAGTAGGGCACCAGAGGGTGTGGGCCCCACCCAGGCGACCCCCCGGCGCGGCCCGGGGGGGGGGGGGGCGCCCACAGGGCACCTGGGCACCCCCTGGCCCCCCTCTGGCCCCACTTCTGGTTCCTGGTTCCTTCGGGTGCGTGGATTTTCTGTGATTTTTCGTGGATTTTTCTGAGATACTTAAAAATCCGTTTTCCTGCACACAATAAAACCATACAGGCAGCTCTGCTGAAAACAGCGTCAGTCCGGGTTAGTTTAGTTCAAATCATGCAAGAATGAGGTCAAAACAATATCAAAAGTGTTTGGAAAAGTAGATACGTTTGAGACGTATCAGGGCACCTGGGGAATCCAGTGTTGTCCTAGGAAATCCCGGGGTTTCCGTGTGATTGTCCTATGGAATGACACCCAGGCTCAAAGGGATCATAAAACTATTCCTGCTAGAAACTTCAGTGTGCAGCCACAATGCCATTATGGGCTCTGGCATAGTATGAGTAAGTTGTGTGAGCTCTTTTGTGGTGGACTAGCAGATGTAGGGGAAAGTAGGTGTACGGGTCCATCTGGGTAAAGAGTAAATGCTTCTGAAAGACTGTGTCTCGGTCATCCGTTTCTCAAACACCATGCAGTGCGAAAAATTAAACGGAGGCGATCGAGTCTTGTGGGAAAAGTGCACAAACCTCTGCAGAGTGTACAAACTGATCATGATTAGCCGTGTCCCCGGTTATGGACAATCTTGAGTATCTGGTACTTGAATTATTGGTTGATCTCATCACTCTAAAATTAACTTGTTGGGTTAATGATTACTGTAATTGGGATTGAGTTGGAGGTACCTTCTCAATGATGTTTCAACTACCATGATAGTTAAAATAAAATTTATTCCTTTGCTGTAGAGAAAAATTGGCTTTACGCAAAAACTTTAACCTTTGAGCCTCCACCAGCCAAATATGCATATAGTGTAGCCTTTATTTCTGTTACATGCATCTTCTGTGTTATCTTGCCAGCATATTCCATGTGCTGACCCGTTTCGGGCTGCAACATATTACGTTGCAGACTTTTTAGACGAGGAGTAAGACGTTCTAGGTCGTTTGTCATGCACTCAGCTATGCCGTTGGAGTTGATGGACTCACTTATCTTCCAAGCCTTCCGTTGTTATTTTGTTAGATGGCCTTAAGCCATAGACTTTTGTAATAAGTTCTCTTTTGGAGACACTCGATGTAATAAGTGTGTGATTGCCACTCTGTTATAAATCCTTCAAGTACTATTTGTGTCAGCATTACCGATCCAGGGATGACACTGAAACACAGACACTTCGGTCCATTCGGATCGTGGTCGCTACAGCAGCTATGAGGAAAATCCTCAGATCACAGAACAAGTCCGCATCATTGCTACTATCATGTTTCAACTTATATTTCTCTAGGAACATGTAAAAATAAACGGGGAGCTACATCGCGAGCTATTGATCTACAACATAGATATGCTAATACTAACAGGACCATGTTCATGATAAATTAAAGTTCAATTAATCATATAACTAAAGAACTCCCACTTAGATAAACATCCCTCTAGTCATCTAAATGATCACGTGATCCAAATCAACTAAACCATGTCCGATCATCACGTGAGATCGAGTAGTTTTCAATGGTGAACATCTTATGTTGATCATATCTACTATATGATTCACGCTCGACCTTTCAGTCTCCAGTGTTCCGAGGCCATGTCTATACATGCTAGGCCTGTGAAGTTTAACCCAAGTATTCCGCATGTGCAAAACTATCTTGCACCCATTGTATGTGAACGTAGAACCTATCACACCCAATCATCACGTGGTGTCTCAGGATGAAGAACTTTCACAACGGTGCATAATCAGGGAGAACACTTGTACCATGAAATTTTGTAAGGGATCATCTTATAATGGTACCATCATACTAAGCAAAATAAGAAGCATAATAAGATAAACATCACATGCAATCAAAATATGTGACATGATATGGCCATCATCATCTTGTGCTTTTGATCTCCATCTCCAAAGCATCGTCATGATTTCCATCATCACCGGTTTGATACCATGGTTAGCGTCGTGGTCGTCTCGCCAACTATTGCTACTACTACTATCGCTAACTCATAGTGATAAAGTAAAGCAATTACATGGCCTTCGCAATTCATACAATAAAGAGACAACCATAAGGCTCCCGCCGGTTTCCAATAACTTTACAAAACATGATCATCTCATACAATAACGTATAACTCATCACATCTTGACCATATCACATCACAATCATGCCCTGCAAAAACAAGTTAGACGTCCTCTACTTTGTTGTTGCAAGTTTTACGTGGCTGCTACGGTCTTAGCAAGAACCGTTCTTACCTAGTATGTGTTGTTTTAACCTTCACTAGGACTGGGCGTTGCCACTCTCGATTCAACTAAAGTGAGAGAGACAGACACCCGCCAGTCACCTTTAAGCAATGAGTGCTTGTAACGGTGAAACCAGTCTCGCGTAAGCGTACGCGTAATGTCGGTCCGGGCCGCTTCATCTCACAATACCGCCAAATCAAATTATGACATGCTGGTAAGCAGCATGACTATTATTGCCCACAACTCATTGTGTTCTACTCGTGCATATCATCTACGCATAGACCTGGCTCATGATTCCACTATTGGGGAACGTAGTGTTTCAAAAATTTACTACGATCGTGCAAGAACTATCTACTATAAGCATAACAACGAGTGGGGAGAATGTGTCTACGTACCCTCGTAGACCGAAAGCGGAAGCGTCTAGTGACGCGGTTGATGTAGTCGAACGTCTTCGCGATCCAGCTGATCCAAGCACCGAACGTACGGTACCTCCGCGTTCAGCACACATTCAGCTCGATGACGTCCCATGAGATCTTGATCCAGTGGAGCGTCATGGGAGAGTTTCATCAGCACGACGGCGTGGTGACGGTGATGATGAAGCTACTGGCGCAGGGCTTCGCCTAAGCACTGCAACAATATGACCGAGGTGTGTGTCTGTGGAGAGGGGCACCGCACACGGCTAACATCAACTTGTGTGTCCATGGGGTGCCCCCTGGCCACGTATATAAAGGATGGAGGGAGGAGTAGGCCGGCCCTCATAGGGCGCGCCAAAGTGTGGAGTCCTACTAGGACTCCCTAGTGCTAGTAGGATTCCTCCTCCCATAAGGAATAGGAAAAGGGGAAGGGAGAAAGAGAAGGACGGAAGGGGGCGCTTCCTTTCCCTAGTCCAATTTGGACCAGTCCATGGGGAAGGGGCGCGGCCACCCTTGAGGCCTTTCTCTCTTTTCCCGTATGGCCCATTAAGGCCCAATACGAATTCCCATAACTCTCCGGTACTCTGAAAAATATCCGAATCACTCGGAACCTTTCCGAAAATAGCCTTCCGATATATCGATCTTTACGTCTCGATCATTTCGAGACTGTTCGTCATGTTCGTGATCTCATTCAGGACTCCGAAAAAACGTCGGTCATCAAAACACAGAACTCATAATACAAATCGTCATCGAATGTTAAGCGTGCGGACCCTACGGGTTCGAGAACTATGTAGACATGACCGAGACACTTCTCTGGTCAATAACCAATAGCGGAACCTAGATGCTCATATTGGTTCCTACATATTATACGAAGATCTTTATCGGTCAAACCGCACAACAACATACGTTGTTCCCTTTGACATCGGTATGTTACTTGCCAGAGTTTTTATCATCGGTATCATCATACCTAGTTCAATCTCTTTACCGGCAAGTCTCTTTACTCGTTCCGTAATACATCATCTCGTGACTAACTCACTAGTCATTTTCTTGCAAGGCTTATTATGATGTGTATTACCGAGAGGGCCCAGAGATAAATCTCCGACACTCGGAGTGACAAATCCTATTCTCGATCTATGCCAACACCACAAACACCTTTGGAGACACATGTAGAGCATCTTTATAATCACCCAGTTACGTTGTGACGTTTCATAGCACACAAGGTGCTCCTCCGGTATTCGAGAGTTGCATAATCTCATAGTCATAGGAACATGTATAAGTCATGAAGAAAGCAATAGCAGTAAAACAAAACGATCATAGTGCTAAGCTAACGGATGGGTCTTGTCCATCACATCATTCTCCTAATGATGTGATCCCATTGATCAAATGACAACTCATGTCTATGGTTAGGAAACATAACCATCTTTGATTAACAAGCTAGTCTAGTAGAGGCATACTAGGGACACTCTGTTTTGGTCTATGTATTCACACATGTACTAAGTTTCTGGTTAATACAATTCTAGCATGAATAATAAACATTTATCATGATATAAGGAAATATAAATAAAAACTTTATTGTTGCCTCTAGGGCATATTTCCTTCAGCTTTGTGATTAACTATAATATGCAAGGGATGCAGAAGACAATTTCCAAGCTCATCGCTATGCTCAAAGCTGCGGAGGTAGAAATCAAAAAGGAGCATCAAGTGTTGATGGTTAACAAGACCACTAGTTTCAAGAAAAGGGCAAGGGTAAGAAGGGGAACTTGAAGAAGAATAGCAAGCCAGTTCCTACTCCCGCAAAGAAACTCAAGTCTGGAGCCAAGCCTGAAACTGAGTGCTTCTACTACAAAGGGACTCGACACTGGAAGCGGAACTGCCCCAAGTATTTGGCGAATAAGAAGGATGGCAAAGTGAACAAATGTATATTTGATATACATGTTATTGATGTGTACCTTACTAATGCTCGTAGTAGCACCTGGGTATTTTATACTGGTTCGGTTGCTAATATTTGTAACTCGAAATAGGGGCTACAGATTAAACGAAGATTAGCTAAGGACGACGTGACGATGCACGTGGAAAATGGTTCCAAAGTCGATGTGATCACCGTCGGTACGCTACCTCTACATCTACCTTCGGGATTGGTTTTAGACCTAAATAATTGTTATTTGGTGCCAGCGTTGACCATGAATGTTATATCTGGATCTTGTTTGTTGCGAGACGGTTATTCATTTAAATCAGAGAACAATGGTTGTTCTATTTATATGAGTAATATCTTTTATGGTCATGCACCCTTGATGAATGGTCTATTTCTATTGGATCTCGATCGTAGTGATACACATATTCATAATATTGAAGCCAAAAGTTGCAAAGTTGATAATGATAGTGCAACTTATTTGTGGCACTCCCGTTTAGGTCATATTGGTGTAAAGCACATGAAGAACTCCATTCTGATGGACTTTTGGAATCACTTGATTATGAATCACTTGGTGCTTGCGAACCATGCCTCATGGGCAAGATGACTAAAACTCCGTTCTCCGGAACAATGGAGCGAGCAACTGACTTATTGGAAATCATACATACTAATGTATGCGGACCAATGAGTGTTCATGCTCGTGGCGGGTATCATTATTTTCTAACCTTCACAGGTGATTTAAGCAGATATGGGTATATCTACTTGATGAAGCACAATTCTAAAACATTTCAAAAGTTCAAAGAAATTTTAGAGTGAAGTAGAGAATCATCGTGACAAGAAAATAAAGTTTCTACGATATGATCGTGGAGGCAAATATTTGAGTTATGAGTTTGGTTTTCATTTCAAACAATGTGGAATAGTTTCACAACTCACGCCACCTAGAACACCACAACGTAATGCTGTGTCTGAACGTCGTAACCGTACTTTATTAGATATGGTGTGATCTATGATGTCTCTTACCAATTTACCAATATCGTTTTGGGGTTGTGCTTTAGAGACAGCTGCATTCACATTAAATAGGGCACCATCTAAATCCGTTGAGACGACGCCTTATGAATTGTGGTATGGCGAGAAACCAAAGTTGTCGTTTCTTAAAGTTTGGGGCTGCGATGCTTATGTGAAAAAGCTTCAACCTGCTAAGCTCGAACCCAAGTCGGAGAAATGTGTCTTCATGGGATACCCAAAAGAGACTGTTAGGTACACCTTCTATCACAGATCCGAAGGCAAGATATTCGTTGCTAAGAATGAATTCTTTCTAGAGAAGAAGTTTCTCTCGAAAGTAGTGAGTGGGAGGAAAGTAGAACTTGATGAGGTAATTTTACCTTCTCCCGAATTGGAAAGTAGTTCATCACAGAAACTAGTTCCAGTGATTCCTACACCAATCAGCGAGGAAGCTAATGATGATGATCATGAAACTTTCGATCAAGTTACTACTGAACCTCGTAGGTCAACCAGAGTACGTTCAGCACCAGAGTGGTACGGTAACCCTGGTCTGGAAGTCATGTTACTAGACCATGATGAACCTACGAACTATGAGGAAGCGATGATGAGCCCAGATTCCGGAAAATGGCTTGAGCCCATGAAATCTGAGATGGGATCCATGTATGAGAACAAAGTCTGGACTTTCATTGACTTGCCCGATGATCGGCAAGCCATTGAAAATAAATGGATCTTTAAGAGGAAGACTGGTGCCAATGGTAATGTTACTGTCTACAAAGCTCGACTTGTTGCGAAAGGTTTTCGACAAATTCAAGGAGTTGAGTACGATGAGACTTTCTCACCTGTAGCGATGCTTATGTCTGTCCGAATCATGTTAGCAATTGCCGCATTTTATGATTATGAAATCTGGCAAATGGATGTCAAAACTGCATTCCTTAATGGATATCTCAAAGAAGAGTTGTATATGATGCAACAAGAAGGTTTTGTCGATCCTAAAGGTGCTAACAAAGTGTGCAAGCTCCAACGATCCATCTATGGACTGGTGCAAGCATCTCAGAGTTAGAATATACGCTTTGATGAGGTTATCAAAGCATATGGTTTTATACAGACTTTTGGAGAATCATGTATTTACAAGAAAGTGAGTGGGAGCTCTGTAGCATTTCTGATATTATATGTGGATTATTGATTGGAAATGATGTAGAATTTCTGGATGGCATAAAAGGATACTTGAATAAGAATTTTTCAATGAAAGACCTTGGTGAAGCTGCTTATATATTAGGCATCAAGATCTATAGAGATAGATCAAGATGTTTAATTGGACTTTCACAAAGCACATACCTTGATAAAGTTTTGGAGAAGTTCAGAATGGATCAGTCAAAGAAAGGGTTATTGCATGTGTTACAAGGTGTGAAGTTGAGTAAGACTCAATGCCCGACCACTTCAGAAGATAGAGAGAAAATGAAAGTCATTCCCTATGCTTCAGCCATAGGTTCTATCAGGTATGCAATGCTGTGTAACAGACCTGATGTGTGCCTTGCTATAAGTTTAGCAGGGAGGTACCAAAGTAATCGAAGAGTGGATCACTGGACAGTCATCAAGAACATCCTGAAGTACCTAAAAAGGACAAAGGAAATGTTTCTCATTTATGGAGGTGACAAAGAGCTCGTCGTAAATGGTTACGTCAATTCAAGCTTTGACACTGATCCGGATGACTCTAAGTCATAAACCGGATACGTATTTTTGTTGAACGGTGGAGCTTTCAGTTGGTGTAGTTCCAAGCAGAGCGTCGTGGCGGGATCTACGTGCGAAGTGGAGTACATAGCTGCTTCGGAAGCAGCAAATGAAGGAGTCTGGATGAAGGAGTTCATATCCGATCTAGGTGTAATACCTAGTGCATCGGGTCCAATGAAAATATTTTGTGACAACACTGCAGCAATAGCCTTGGCGAAGGAATCCAGGTTTCACAAGAGAACCAAGCACATCAAGAGACTCTTCAACTCCATCCGCGATCAAGTCAAGGAGGGAGACATAGAAATTTGCAAAATACATGCAGATCTGAATGTCACAGACCCGTTGATTAAGCCTCTTCCATGAGCAAAACATGATTAGCACCAAGACTCCATGGGTGTTAGAATCATTACTATGTAATCTAGATTATTGACTCTAGTGCAAGTGGGAGACTGAAGGAAATATGCCCTCGAGGAAATAATAAAGTTGTTATTTATATTCCCTTATATATCATGATAAATGTCTTTTATTCATGCTAGAACTGTATTAACCGGAAACTTGATACATGTGTGAATACATAGACAAAAACAGAGTATCCCTAGTATGCCTCTACTAGACTAGCTCGTTGACCAAAGATGGTTATGCTTCCTAACCATGGACATGCGTTGTCATTTGATCAACTAGATCACATCATTAGGAGAATGATGTGATGGATAAGACCCATCCGTTAGCTTAGCACTATGATCGTTTAGTTTTACTTCTATTGCTTTCTTCATGATTTATACATGTTCCTCTAATTATGAGATTATGCAACTCCCGAATACCGGAGGAACACCTTGTGGGCTATCAAACGTCACAACGTAACTGGGTGGTTATAAAGATGATCTACAGGTGTTTCCGAAAGTGTTTGTGTTGTTGGCATAGATTAAGATTAGGATTTGTCACTCCAAGTATCGGAGAGGTATCTCTGGGCCCTCGCGGTAATACACATCGTAATAAACCTTGCAAGCAAAAGACTAATGAGTTAGTCACGAGATGATGTATTACGGAATGAGTAAAGAGACTTGCCGGTAACGAGATTGAACTAGGTATGATGATACCGATGATCGAATATCGGGCAAGTAACATACCGATGACAAAGGGAACAACGTATGTTGTTGTGCGGTTTGACCGATAAAGATCGTTGTAGAATATGTAGGAGCCAATATGAGCATCCAGGTTCCACTATTGGTTATTGACCGGAGATGTGTCTTGGTCATGTCTACATAGTTCTCGAACCCGTAGGGTCCGCACGCTTAACGTTCGATGATGATCGGTATTATGAGTTTCTGTGTTGTGATGTACCGAATATTGTTCGGAGTCCCGGATGAGATCACGTGCATGACGAGGAGTCTCGAAATGGTCGAGACATAAAGAATTATATATTGGACGATGTTATTCGGACACCGGATGAGTTCCGGGGTCACCGGATAAACATCGGAGTGCTGGGGGGGTTATCAGAACCCCCGGGGGAACTAATGGGCCAACAGGGGCCTTGTGAGAGAGAGAGGGGAGGGGGCTCTAGGGCTGCCCGCCCCCTTGAGGAGTCCAAATTGGACTAGGAGGGGGCAGCGCCCCCTCTCTCCCTCTCTTTCCTTCCCCTATCTTCCCTTGTTGGAAACCTACTAGGAATAGGATTCCTATTCCTAGTAGGAATCCTACATGGGGCGCGCCCTATAGGGGCCGGCCGGCCTCTCCCATTGCTACTTTATATACGGGGGTAGGGGCACCCAAAGACACACAAGTTGCCAACTATTTTAGCCGTGTGCAGTGCCCCCTCCACAGTTACACACCTCAGTCATATTGTCGCAGTGCTTAGGCGAAGCCCTGCGTCGGTAACTTCATCAACACCGTCACCACGCCGTCGTGCTGACGAAACTCTCCCTCGGCCTCAACTGGATCAAGAGTTCGAGGGACGTCACCGATCTGAACGTGTGCTGAACACAGAGGTGCCATACATTCGGTACTTGGATCAGTTGGATCGTAAAGACGTTCGACTACATCAACCGCGTTACTAAACGCTTCCACTTTTGGTCTACGAGGGTACGTGGACACACTCTCCCCGCTCGTTGCTATGCTTCTCCTAGATAGATCTTGCGCGCTCGTAGGAATTTTTTTGAAATACTATGTTCCCCAACATCATGCATACAATTTCACTAGATGCATCACAAGATCACTAAGGAAACATGGGCCGTTTTCCTTTCTTGTAACATGCCTCATCCTCCTCTTGTGCATCACGAGCCCTTGAAAACTTTGTTGCCCTCTCTTCTTCATGAGCGGCTTCGCTTTGCGTGCCCTCACCTGCTCGCATTTCTTTCGTTCCATCTTCTCCTTCTGACGACACTCTTCATCCAAGCCTCTATGAAATGCTTCTTCGAACAACCGTTGCCTCCTAAGAAAATCTCGATATTGGTCCTTTTTAACATCTTATGGAACATCTTGATCTATCCATGTGAAGTACTGCAAAGAGGAGGCGGTGACTGCATAGGGAAAAAAATTGTTAGCATTATGAGTTGAAGTTGGACAAAAATTTAGATTACTCTTTGACCATACCGGTGGTACGTCATAGGCGTTTGTTGGAAGCGCCCGATCATGCGCATAGTTGGGACACACACAAATGTTGGAAATATGCCCTAGAGGCAATAATAAAATGGTTATTATTATATTTCCTTGTTCATGATAATTGTCTGTTATTCATGCTTGAATTGTATTGTACGAAAACAGCGATACATGTGTGAATACATAGACCACAACGTGTCCCTGGTAAGCCTCTAGTTACTAGCTCGTTGATCAACAGATGGTCACGGTTTCCTGGCCATGGACATTGGATGTCATTGATAACGGGATCACAACATTAGGAGAATGATGTGATGGACAAGACCCAATCCTAAGCCTAGCACAAGATTGTGTAGTTCGTAATGCTAAAGCTTTTCCAATGTTAAGTATCTGTTCCTTAGACCATGAGGTTGTGCAACTCCCGGATACCGTAGGAATGCTTTGGGTGTGCCAAACGTCACAACGTAACTGGGTGGCTATAAAGGTATGCGACGGGTATCTCCGAAAGTGTTTGTTGAGTTGGCACGAACCGAGACTGGGATTTGTCACTCCGTATGACGGAGAGGTATCTCTGGGACCACTCGGTAAGACATCATCAAAATGAGCTCAATGTGACTAAGGACTTAGTCACGGGATGATGTATTATGGAACGAGTAAAGAGACTTGCCATGACGAGATTAAACTAGGTATCGGTATACCGACGATCGAATCTCGGGCAAGTACTATACCGATAGACAAAGGGAATTGCATACGGGATTAAGTGAATCCTTGACATCATGGTTCATCCGATGAAATCATTGAGGAACACGTAGGAACCAACATGGGTATCCAGATCCCGCTGTTGGTTATTGACCGGAGAGTCGTCTCGGTCATGTCTACGTGCCTCCCGAACCCGTAGGGTCTACACACTTAAGGTTCGGTGAAGCTAGGGTTTTAGAGATATATGCACACGGTAACCCGAATGTTGTTCGGAGTCCCGGATGAGATCCCGGACGTCACGAGGAGTTCCGGAATGGTCCGGAGGTAAAGAATTATATATATATAGGAAGTCCAGTTTCGGTCATCGGGAGAGTTTCGGGGGTCACCGATAGTGTACCGGGACCACCGGAAGGGTCCCGGGGGTCCACCAGGTGGGGCCACCCATCCCGGAGGGCCACGTGGGCCGTAGGGGGAGGGGGACCAGCCCCTAGTAGGCTGGCGCACCCCCCTTGGGCCTCCCGCCTGCGCCTAGGGTTGGGAACCCTAGGGGTGGGGGGCGCCCCCCTAGGCTTGGGGGGCAAGCCACCCCCTTGGCCGCCGCCCCCCCTAGGAGATCCAATCTCCTAGGGCCGGTGCCCCCCTGGCCCCTATATATAGTGGGG
>LR738714.1:23463542-23497243 GCA_902687465.1 Secale cereale | reverse complement strand
TCCTCCTCCCGCAGGGTCTTGGCGAAGCCCTACAGCTTTTCCCGTTGCATCCACCACCACGCCGTCGTGCTGCTGGATCTCCATCAACCTCTCCTCCCCCCTAGCTGGATCAAGAAGGAGGAGACGTCACTGTACCGTACGTGTGTTGAACGCGGAGGTGCCGTCCGTTCGGCGCTGGGATCCTCGGTGGTAGGGATCATGACGAGTACGACTCCATCATCCACGTTCTCTTGAACGCTTCCGCTCGCGATCTACAAAGGGTATGTAGATGCACTCTTTTATGCTCGTTGCTAGATGACTCCTTAGATTGATCTTGGTGAAGCGTAGGAAATTTTTTGAATTCTGCTACGTTCCCCAACAACAAAATCTTCTCCCTTGTGTCCATGACTTCTTGCGGTCGGTGGACACCTTCACCTTGCAAACATCTCCACACCAACATGATGGGGTTTTCATATCTTTTTCCTTCACCTCGTCCAGTTTCGCATTCTCCCACTTGTTTGGCATGTCTTCACGATCATCACACGGCGGCCTCGTCATGGAACCAGATGAAGCCATGCCTACAAAAATAAGAGTGGTTGTTAGTGAAAGATATCAACATAATAAGTAGAGGAAATGACATAAGAGTGATTACAAAAAAACAGGAAGTACCATTCATATTATTTCAACCATCCGAATTAAGCAAAACATCAATAAGCCTTCCCCTATCGATCCTCCTCGTTCTAGTAAGACCGAAAGCACGGCCACCTTCACCGGCACCCCTAAGACTCGCCCGTCCTCCACGCCCACCAATAGTAGTCCCACCTCGTGCACTACCTCTATGACTAGTCTGTCCTCCACAAACACCACTCCTACCTCCTCGTGTGGCACCGGAACCTCCTCTATGAACACCCATTTGGCTAGATCTCGTATTGGCATCGGTCCTTGTATTTTTTGGTGCATCTCCTAACATTGTGTCCCGAATTGTCACATTGTCCACAGTTGTTGATGTCCGATGGCTCCATGAAATGACCGCTACCAAATTGTTTCATTCCGTTGTATCCAGCTAGATCATCCATGTCACTCCTAAACCTCTTCTTTCTTCTTAATCCCTTTGTAGGCACCATGAGTTCAGGGTCAGGCACGATATGTGGGCCATCATACTCAGGCCACTATGACTGGTCCAGGAAAGCATGAAATCGAGGCACCCATGTCAGCCTCGTGGCTTCCAATGTGAACTCGTGCAACCGCATGGTCCTTCCAAGTTTCTTGCCTTGGACATCGTCATCAAATGCGAGCACGACCAATGATACTTATGAGGCCTCTCACACTGACACCACGGTTCTTGAGGTGCACCTCATACGCAACACCGTCGTAAGCCACACCGTCTCGTGTTGTGCCACCTGGCTCGTCCACTTGGTAGATCATTTCTTTGTTGTTGAATCAAATGATTTGTTGATGCGAGGACTTGCCTGCTTGAAACCTCAACCAATCATCAACCTTGTCGTGATACTATTTTTTCTCACCTATCCATTTGGCGGTGGATTGGGAATGCCTAAGAAAATACTCGTTCAGCTTGAAGAAGGTGTATTTCAGTATTGCAGTCACCGGCAAAGAACTGACACCCTTAAGCACATTGTTGAAGCATTCAGCCATGTGTCTCGTCTATCACCGTATCTCCAACCTCCTTCATTATAAGTGTGTGACCACTTACGCTTCTCCCCATAATTCCTTTCCAAGAATGCTCTTCCCCCTTTGTTCTTTGTCAACGCCTTGAAAAGTTTATCATAACGGGTTTTGAATGCATCGATGGTGAATGCCACACAAACATGGGAAGGTCTTTGCAAAACTCCTTGCTCTTGCATGCCCGATAAAAGTTTGCCACGAAATGCCTCATGCACCATCGGTGATGAAGCTTTGGAAGCCCAGGAATGACAACTTCTATGGCCTTGAGAATGCAATGGTGCTAGTCCGATATGATGCATACCTCCCTCTTCCCACTAACCTTAGTCCTCACATGCCCCATGAACCACTCCCAATTGTTGTCATGCTCGGAAGGAACTAAAGCAAAGGCCACTAGCAACACATTATCATTGGACAAATGAGCCATTGCCACCATTACCATTGTATTTGCCGGTCAAGAAACTGCCATCTATAGATAACACTGGACGACAATGCTTAAATGCCTCGATGCATTGCCCAAAACTCCAGAAGGCGCGATGAAACACTCCGTCAATTTACTCAACCCCATGCCGCATGCCTAGGTTCTTATGTGCAATGGCTCCCAACATCCTCGGAAGAATATTGTATGCGGCCGCATAATCACCATGCAACATCCTAATATCATTTGTCTTGGCCTTCCATACCTTCCCATAATTGACCTTGTATCCATACATTTTTTCAATAATAATCATGAGAAACTTCACCTTCACGGTCGGGTCGTGTAATATCTCATTCAATAATTTGTAGCTGAGAAACTCTGACGTGAGTTGATGGTGGCCCTTGCTTCGATCAGCTTTGTCTAGCGGTATGCACTCGTGAGTAGCTACACAACTTTTCAACTCCCATTGCCCCGTTTCATGAATTTTTCTTCCACGAACCTTCCATGGGAAACCTTCTTTGTCACACTTCATGATGTAACGCACCTCTTGGTTGGAATGACCAACAACAAATAGCCTATGGTTCCGAATGGCGTAGTCACTCAACCACATCTTGAACCCTTGGAAGCACCCAAACTTGATGCCTTTTTTCAAATGAGCATTCTCGTCCTTGCCCTTTGGCCTTAGATCGCCGACTCTCGGGCACGGTGTTGGTTCGACCAACCCCAATCTCATGCCACCATCAACAATGGCATGGTCGGCAAGGCTAAGATCACGAAACAATGGGGGTCCTCTTTCCTTGTCGTGCACCTCCTTGAAGAATTGATTTTCTGGCACCGTGAATCCATCCTCGTCCAATTCTTCCTCGGGACCCTCATCATTCGAGCCATAACCACCCATAAGGTAATAGGGGAGGCTACGATCCATGTCTTGTTGATGGACAATGACATCCTAGTTATCTATTGGATTGTAGTGAATCTCTTCTTCTTCCGCATAAGCATCATCATCATCGTGACCAATATCATCATCATCAACATGAGCCATAGCATGAAACTTCGGGTCTTGAATTACTATGGCTCTATCATTCATCTCTGCTTCATTAGATTGACTACTTGGTGGTTGGCTATAAGGATTGGGGACATACACCTTGACCCTACCATCATGTATTGGGGAGGAGCATGCCGGTTCAAGTCAATTTGTAGCAGATGAGCATCAACCTTGGTGGCAAATAATTCAAGTGAGTTGTCTTGTGATTGCTCTACTTTACCCTTGTACACCTTCCAATGCAATTCCGGGGTGATAGGCATAATCTTCAACCGAGACTTCACCCCCACTCCAACATCATACCTTCCAATAAGTTTAACCTCGTCATTTGGGTCCATCCAATGTAACACACTTCAAACTTTCACAACTACATCCTCATAGGTTGGGCTATACTCAAATACCATGTGTTCATCCCCTTCATCATCATTGCCATTCATAAATGGCTCCTTATCCAGATAATGAAGGTTCACGAGACTACCCATCTAAATAAATTTTTAAAAATGTCAACGATAGGCGGCAACATAATATGGGTCAATATCTACTGTGCATCCCATGGATCGATAAAAGTTCTATGCAATACATTCAAGCACAAAACAAATAACAACTGAAGAACAAAAATATCATGGCTTAACTATAACAACTAAATAATGACTTTTCTTAACACTAACCCTTACCCTAGAAATAACCGAAACAATAACCCTAGATCTAGCTACAAACAACAAAGTTAGCACACTACACATGGTCAATCACACAAATACAACCCTAGATCTAGATCTACCATCCATCAAATCCATTGATTTCACACAAAAAGGAGCACAACTAGGGTTTGCATAAAAGTAATCAATGCCATCAAGTAAGTTGATTCCAACCAACCAAAAAGAAGAGAGTGAGTGGGGTACCTTGAGTGATGAAAATGGCATCAATCCACCGGAGAAAACTCAAGCAATGGAGATGAATTTGATGAAGCCTAGGATGGGGAAGAGAGGGGGAGAGGGGATGAGCTCGGAGGAAGAAAGGATTTGGGGGCGAATGGGTGACTTGTGGGGCCCACCCAAGCCACCATCCACTGGTTTTGAGCATGCCACACCCTACCGCCACCAGCTCTGGCGATAGGGCACAACACTCTACCGCCACTGGCTCTCGCGGTAGACACTTATCTACGTCAGCGCGATAGACGGCGCCATCTACGTTGACCCGGTCCCTACCGCCAACGTGGCGGTAAGACGTTTTAGGCTACCGCCAGCTCGGATGGTGGTAAGAAAAAGGTCAGATCCGATTTTTTTTTCAGATGAGGGTCAGGTGTGGCTAAAAGACGGCAAAGGGGTCAAAACAGTGAATTTGGCCTCCACCGCCCACCGTCATTATCCTCATGGCATCCAGTGGTGGAGATGCAGCAACTGGTTTTGGATGCCTTTAGCGCCACTTTCGATGCATTAACTCCAACAAACCATTGGCATGAGCGCGCATGCAAGTGCTCACAGCCCTCATCCGCATGGAGGCAGGCAGCCAGGACAAGGCCATGGACGCATCCACGAAGGGATCCGGCACGCCGACTCAGTAATCAGTATCGACGCCACGGCACGATTACATTATGATCTCCCCGACGTACGCTCTCTCTTTCTTCTTCCACTCAGCCGGGTGTGCCCGCGCGCCTGCAGTGCCATCGAATATGAATAGGTGGCTGCTTTCCTTCAGCGCCCATTTTTTGTTGTTTTGCCGAGAACGATCGCTTGTGCACTACTCCCGGGCGCTAGATAAATTGAGCAGCTCTTTCGTTGGGAAGGCACGGGCGCATCGTCTCCTCCCACTAGGCACGTCGCCACCGCTTGCACTCAGGGACGTCGCTGCTCCCTCGCTTCCATCGAGCACCATGAAGACATCGATGCCGCTCATGTTAACAATCGCCCTCCTGGTGCTGCCGATAGGTATTTGGGCCGTTTTACAGTTGATAATGCTATGTTCTGGTTGCAGATGTTAGAGCTTCGTTTTATCTTGTTCGATTCGAAAATGGATGCCCTGAGAGGCGAAGCCCTGATTTACGCAATGGTTGGGTTTATATTGGAAAAATGCACTGCCTACTGCCTAGCCTCTGCATGCAATTTCCTTGTTCAAGCACTATTTTACTATATTGACTATCTGAAGCACTTGATAACAACGTTGCCATCTTTGTGTTGAGATGTGCAGACCTTTCAATGAAGGTGTCATCAGCTAGGACAGGCGTGTTTCCTGAACTTTGTGAGGCCATCCCGGTTCCTCCACCCCACGGTAGAAGGTGCGATATGAGTTGGTGCAGACCTTTCTGCGAATCACAAGGAACAAAAAAAGTATTCTGCACTAAGCAATTCGTGTACGTGTGTGACTTCTGTTGACGTTCAAGAGGATGTGCTCCGAACAATAAAAGGTTAAGGAAGATGTGTCAGAGTTGCATGCTAGCTACTTCTTTCATGAGATTTAGATGAATTAATAGTAGCAAGTAACGTGATCAGGTGGCTGTGGACAAGTTGATAAGGAAGCACGAGGAGCTTGCGGCACCTGTTATGATGATAACTTATCCCCCTTGAGTGTTTTTATTTTACGGGCTTATGTTGTTGTTGTCCCAGTAGACTTTTTATGTCTTCTCTTCCTCACCTCTGTTTCTTTTTGTAAAGACAAAAATTCACTACAGGTCCTCATACTTGTCGTGTTGGCCGCATTTCTCCTCATACATGCAAATACCCAAAATACAGTCGTACAACTTGTCTCAGGTGGTCGTCTATGGTCCAAAATACTATTTCCTCTACGTATCTGCTGACTTGGCTGTTGATTGGCTAGTCCACGCAGGCTTTGATCGCCAGCTCATCAGAAGACGCCCTGGGCAGGGGGATTCGGGGGAATGCGAGGGGGTTTATTGCAAAAATGCATGGCAATAAAACATCAGCCACCTGGTGGGACCGATCCATCCACTTGGTCGGACCCGACCAGGCCGAGCCGCTCTGCTCCGCTCCCCTCCCTTGTTCGTCATCGCTGCCGAGGTGCTCCCCTCCCCTCGTCAGGCATGGCGGTCTGGGGAGACGCCCGCCATGAGCTCATCGTCGGACGCCGAGCCGCCGCCGTCTGCTCCGTTTGGTCGGGGCCTGCGTGATGTTCCTCTCGCTCGCTCCCATCGTCAGGATCATGCCGAGCCACCGCTGTATGGTACATCGCCGTCGGCCGCATCTTCTCTGCCCGATATGTCCGTTTTAGCTGGGGGGAAGAGTGCGCGCCCTACTCAATTGCGCATAAGGGGTAGGGTTTAGAGTTCTTGGCCATCTTTTTTTGTCACGTGTTTAGGGGTGTAGGGTTTTAGCCGTGGATGGTGAAGTTAGTGGCAGATGCAAATTAGGGTTTCATGAGGCCTTTCGATAGGTTATTTGTAGATGAAATATGGTTGTACAGAGGTAATGAAGTTTTTGATTGCTCGAATTGTTAGGCAAAGTGGATGCCCTATTTTTTTGGCCGTCAATGTTAGCTTAAATTAGGTTACATGCGTCGAAAATATGTTGTTTTAATGAGATGACTGTTTGTTTGCTAGATCCACCAAAGGAACAGGATTTTGGACGTGAAATATCATACATTTGTTTACTTGATATGCCATGAATGCCATCATTTTGTTCTGGAAATGTCTGAACATTCAGTTATCTATTTCTGAACCTATATCTGATACATTTGTCTACATTGTCTATTTCAGAACATGTATGAAAATTGACATTTTGGTTAGATTGGTGCACTTACACTGAGCATATTTGTAGTAAAGATGCTTTCAAATAGCATGGTTGGGTCATGTCTTCAACTAGCTGGACATTTTTTGTCTGAACATTGACAGTTTTGTTATTACTGACTTAACAGTTTCTTGTCTGAACATTGACAGTTGTGTTAGACTAGTGTAGTTACATTGTGTCAATTTCCTAGATCAGATGATCTCAAATAGCATGGTTGTGTCATTGTGCAGTTGCATTGTCTGTTCATCTCTGTTATTATTGTCTGTTGTTGCATTGTCCAGTTGCATTGTGTAGTTGCATTCTCTGTCATATCTATTATTACTGTCTGTCTGAAGATTTTGTCATTTCATTTGTTTTGCAGGCCCCCTAAGCAACCATTTCTCTATTGAGGTCATACATGGTGGCTATTTCCTATGTGCAGGCAAGCATAGGGGTTATCACAAGGGTCACTCCATTTGGTATGACAACTGTGATATAGATAATTGGACACCTACAGTTGTTGCCAGTCTGGTGGAGGAAATTGGGTATGAGTTTGAGGGAAGGATAAGGGCTTACTGGTGTGTTCCTGAACTGACAGTCTATAAGAATGGCTTAAGAGAAATTAAGTTAGGGGAAAACACAATGACAGAGAACATGAAGGATTGTGTTCTGAATGGGAACCATTTCCAGTAGGTATTTCTTGATCATGATGACAACATAAGGTCATATATTTCCCATATTCCAGTTCATTCTGATGATGAGGATCCTCCTTTGGCCAAATTCATTGGCCTGAGTCCTAAGAAGGAGAAAGTGCAAGAGGAGCAGGCACAGCCAGTGCTGGAGGATCATTCTGGCCAAGTGCAAGAGGAAAATGATGAGCAAGTGCAAGAGGAACAGGCTGAGCAAGATCAGTTCTATGATGCAGAAAGTGAGGAAGAGTCAGAAGAAGAGGAGTACATACCAGGTCCTCCTCAGCCAGGAGAATATATTCATACATTTCAATTTGAGTTCAGGGGCAGAAGGAAAACCTGTAGGGTTTTAAACATGGATGCAGAAGATGGAATTGGTGATTCAGCAATGAGATCTTCAGCAATTCATGTTTCTGATGAGGATTTCAATCCACAACTTGTTGATTCAGATATTGATCTGCAAGATGATGATGACTTGTTTGACAGAAATGTTGATTGTGATAAAGGTAAAGGTTTAGCGGTCCAAGGACAACTTGATGATCCTGTTGAAGATGTGGACTTGTGTTTGCCTTCTTCTGATGAAGATAAGGTTAAGCTCAATTTCAAAAGTTTCAGAGAAGAAGACCTATCTAAACTAGAGTTCCAAGTGAGACAGACATTTGCAAGTGTTGAGTTACTGAGGAAAGCTATCAAAGAGTACAGTTGTAGGGAAAGGGTTGACATTAAGTGCCCCAGAAATGATAGGAAAAGACTGCAAACCATTTCTGAAGAAGGTTGCCCTTGGTCTTTGTTTGCATCATTTTATTGCAGAACAAAATGCTTGATGGTCAAGAAGTACAAGCCAAAGCATACCTGCATAAAAGAAATGGTCTGTGAAGTCATTCACTACTCCCTTCATGGTAGGAAAATACATTGATTCTTTCAGAGCAGATGAAAACATGAACATGAAGAATTTTGCAAGGGTAGTTCAGAAGGACTGGAACATGACAGCTACAAGGAGCAAACTTAGAAGGGCTAACAGACTAGTCAATAAGGTCCTTCAAGGAGATGAGTGATGTCTACTACACAACCTTCTTCTTGTAGACGTTGTTGGGCCTCCAAGTGCACAGGTTTGTAGGACAGTAGCAAATTTCCCTCAAGTGGATGACCTAAGGTTTATCAATCCATGGGAGGCGTAGGATGAAGATGGTCTCTCTCAAACAACCCTGCAACCAACTAACAAAGAGTCTCTTGTGTCACCAACACACCCAATACAATGGTAAATTGTATAGATGCACTAGTTCGGCGAAGAGATGGTGATACAAGTGCAATATGGATGGTAGATAGGTTCTTGTAATAAGAAAATATAAAAACAGCAAGGTAGCAAGTGGTAAACGTGAGCATAAACGGTGTTACAATGATAGGAAACAAGGCCTAGGGTTCATACTTTCACTAGTGCAAGTTCTCTCAACAAGGATAACATAATTGGTTCATATTACTAGCCCTCAACATGCAACAAAGAGTCACTCCAAAGTAACTAATAGCGGAGAACAAACGAAGAGATTATGGTAGGGTACGAAACCACCTCAAAGTTATTCTTTCTGATCGATCTATTCAAGAGTCCGTAGTAAAATAACATGAAGCTATTCTTTCCATTCAATCTATCATAGAGTTCGTACTAGAATAACACCTTAAGACACAAATCAACCAAAACACTAATGTCACCTAGATACTCCATTGTCACCTCAAGTATCCGTGGGCATGATTATACGATATGCATCACACTATCTCAGATTCATCTCTACAACCAACACAAAGAACATCAAAGAGTGCCCCAAAGTTTCTACCGGAGAGTCAAGACGAAAACGTGTGCCAACCCCTATGCATAGATTCCCAAGGTCACGGAACCCGCAAGTTGATCACCAAAACATACATCAAGTGAATCGATAGAATACCCCATTGTCACCACAGGTATCCCACGCAAGACATACATCAACTGTTCTCAAATCCTTAAAGACTCAATCCGATAAGATAACTTCAAAGGGAAAACTCAATCCATTACAAGAGAGTAGAGGGGGAGAAGCATCATAAGATCCAACTATAATAGCAATCGTGCCATCTCAAGAACATGAGAGAGAGAGAGAGAGAGATCAAACACATAGCTACTGGTACATACCCTCAGCCCCGAGGGTGGACTACTCCCTCCTCGTCATGGAGAGCGTCGGGATGATGAAGATGACCACCGGTGAGGGTTCCCCCCTCTGGCAGGGTGCCGGAATAGGGTCTAGATTGGTTTTTGGTGGCCACAGAGGCTTTCGGCGGTGGAACTCCCGATCTAGGTTATTTTCTGGAGGTTTCTGTATATATAGGAGGTGTTGGAGTCCGGGCCAAGCAAAGGGGTTCTACGGGCTGTCCACGAGGAAGGGGAGCGCGCCCAGTAGGGGGGCACGCCCCCTACCCTCGTGGGCAGCCCGTGCATCTCCTGGTCCTCCCCCGATACTCCGTGGGCTTCTTTTGGTCCAAAAACTTCCTCCGTTGAGTTGCGGGTCAATTGGACTCCGTTTGATATTCCTTTTCTGTGAAACCCTAAAACAGGAGAAAAACATAATCCGGCACCGGGCTCTGGGTTAATATGTTAGTCCCAAAAATAATATAAAAGTGTATAACAAAGCCCATTAAACATCCAAAACATCATAAATAATAGCATGGAACAATCAAAGATTATAGATACGTTGGAGACGTATCAGCATCCCCAAGCTTAATTCCTGCTCGTCCTCGAGTAGGTAAATGATAAAAACAGAATTTTTGATGTGGAATGCTAACCAACATAAATTTCAATGTAGTTCTCTTTATTGTGGCATGAATGTTCAGATCCGTAAGATTCAAGAAAAAAGTCTATATTGACATAAGAATAATAATACTTCAAGCATACTAACAAAGCAATTATGTCTTCTCAAAATAACATGGCCAAAGAAAGTTATCCCTACAAAATCATATAGTCTGGCTATGCTCCCTCTTCATCACACAAAATATTCATATCATGCACAACCCCGGTTTCAGCCAAGCAATTGTTTACATACTCAAAAAAATTCAAACCTTTCAACTTTCACGCAATACATGAGTGTGAGCCATGGATATAGCACTATAGGTGGAATAGAATGGTGGTTGTGGAGAAGACAAAAGAGGAAGATAGTCTCACATCAACTAGGCGTATCACTGGGCTATGGAGATGCCCACCAATAGATATCAATGTGAGTGAGTAGGGATTGCCATGCAACGGATGAACTAGAGCTATAAATGTATGAAAACTTAACAAAAGAAACTAAGTGGGTGTGCATCCAACTTGCTTGCTCATGAAGACCTAGGGCATTTGAAGAAGCTCATCGTTGGAATATACAAGCCAAGTTCTATAATGAAAATTCCCACTAGTATATGAAAGTGACTAAACAAGAGACTCCCTATCATGAAGAACATGGTGCTACTTTGAAGCACAAGTGTGGAAAAAGGATAGTAGCATTGTCCCTTCTCTCTTTTCTCTCATTTTTTTTGGAGGGGCTTTCTCTTTTTTTTAGCCCCTCTCTATTTTTTTGGGCCATCTCTTTTATTTAATTTGTCCTTTATCTTTTTTTCCCTCACACGGGACAATGCTCTAATAATGAAGATCATCACACTTTTATTTACTTACAACTCAAAGATTAAAACTCGAAGCTAGAACAAAATATGACTCTATATGAATTCCTCCGGCGATGTACCGGGATGTGCAATGAATCAAGAGTGACGTGTATGAAGAATTATGCATGGTGGCTTTGCCACAAATACGATGTCAACTACATGATCATGCATGGCAATATGACAATATGAAGTGTGTCAAATGAGCCGAACGGTGGAAAGTTGCATGGCAATATATCTCGGAATGGCTATGGAAATGCCATGATAGGTAGGTATGGTGGCTGTTTTGAGGAAGATATATGGTGGCTGTTTTGAGGAAGGTATATGATGGGTGCATGGTACCGGCGAATTTGCGCGGTACGAGAGAGGCTAGCAATGGTGGAAGGGTGAGAGTGCATATAATCCATGGACTCAACATTAGTCATAAAAACTCATGTACTTATTGCAAAAAATTACGAGTCATCAAAACAAAGCAATCAACGCATGCTCCTAGGGGGGAGGTTGGTAGGAGTTAACCATCGCGCGCCCCCAACCTCCACACAAAGGATGACACTCTACAAATACTTCATGCTCTAACTTCGTCACATAGCGGTTCACCATACGTGCATGCTACGGGAATCACAAACTTTAACACAAGTATTCCTCAATTTCATAATAACTCCACTAGCATGACTCTAATATCACTATCCTCATATCTCAAAACAATTATCAAGCATCCAACTTCTCATCATATTCAATGCACTAGGTATGAAAGTTTTTACTACATTCATCTTGGATGCATATCATGTGAAGACTAGTTTTATAGCCAAAGCACATTACCATGCTGTTCTAATAGACTTCAAAAAGATATAAGTGAATCCTGAGAGATCAACAATTTCTACAAAATATAATCACCACCATGCTCTAAAAGATGTAAGTGAAGCACTAGAGCAAAAACTACTCAACTTAAAAGATATAAGTGAAGCACATAGAGTGTTCTAACAATTCCTAGGCCATATTTAACTCTCTCAAAAAGGTGTGTCCAGCAAGGATAATTGTGCCAAACTAACAAGCAAAGACTCAAATAACACACGACGCTCCAAGTAAAACACATATCATGTGGTGAATAAAAATATAGCTCCGAGTATAGTTACCGATAGATGAAGACGAAATAGGGGATTCCTTCCGGGGCATCGCCAAGCTTAGGCTTTTGGTTGTCCTTGAATTTTACCTTGGGGTGCCTTGGGCATCCCCAAGATTAGGCTCTTGCCACTCTTTGTTCCATAGCCCATCAAAGCAATACTCAAAACTTGAAAACTTCACAACACAAAACTTAGATAAAAATCTCATGAGCTCCGTTAGTATAAGAAAACAAACCACCACTCAAAGGTACTGTAATGAACTCATTATTTGTTTATATTGGTGTTAAACCTATTGTATTCCTCTCTATGGTTCATACCCTCCGATACTACTCATAGATTCATCAAAATAAGCAAACAACACATAGGAAACATAATCTGTCAAAAACAGAACAATCCATAGCAATCTGTAACTTTCGAATACTTCTGTAACTCCAAAAAAATTTGGTAAACGTGAGGAATTTGTCTACTAATCATCTGCAAAAATAATCAACTAAATAGCACTCTCCAGTAAAATCTGGTGATTATTCTCGTGAGCGCTAACGTTTCTGTTTTTTTACAGCATGATCACATAAACTTCACACAAGTCTTCCCAAAGGTTCTACTTGGCACAAACACTAATTAAAACACAAAACCACATCTAAACAGAAGCTAGATGCAATATTTATTCCTAGACAGAAGAAAAAACAAAGAAACTAAAATAAAGTTGGGTTGCCTCCCAACAAGCGTTATCGTTTAACGCCCCTAGTTAGGCATGATGATTTCAATGATGCTCGCATAAAAGATAAGAATTGGAACATAAAGAGAGCATCATGAAGAATATGACTAGCACATTTAAGCCTAACTCACTTCCTATGCATAGGGATTTTGTGAGCAAACAACTTATGGGAACAATAATCAACTAGCATAGGAAAGCAAAACAAGCATAGCTTCAAAATTTTAAGCACATAGAGATGAAACTTGATACCATTGCAATTCCTACAAGCATATGATCCTCTCTCATAATAATTTTTAGAGGAATCATGAATGAATTCATCAATATAACCATCACATAAAGCATTCTTTTCATGATCCCCAAGCATATAAATTTTATTACTCTCCACAGAAGCAAAATTCTTCTCATTCAGAATAGTGGGAGTATCATAAGAGACTTGAATACTATAGATTGTCTCCACATCAAAAGAGTAATGTTCAGAAAAAGGGTAATCATAATCATGACAAGTTTTATAAATATAATCATCACTACTTTTTCTAGCATAAGTGTCAACACAATAATCATCATAAATAGGAGGCATGCTATCATCATAATAGATTTGCTCATCAAACGTAGCCTCCCCAAGCTTGGGACAAACATTAATTGTAGAAAATAAATTCTCAAATATATCATTCTCGTCATTAATAGTTTGGATAGCACCGATAGTATAGCAATTATCATCATCGCAATGAGTAATAGGAGCAACATCATTTGGGAGGGATACCTTTTTATCTTTGCTTCTCCGTCTTTTCTTTTTCTTCTTCACATTAGGTATGGGTTTAATCTTCTTTTTGGAGCTCCTTATTAATGAGACTGGTTGAATAGAAGGCTCCTCCTCATTACCTGATATATCATAGGAAAGAATAGGAAGATATTGGGAAATCTCTTCCCTTTATTAGTATTCTCTTCATCTCCTATTTGTTTTCTTGACTTTATGTAATTGGCAATATAAGGATTTTCAATGCAATTCACAGCACAATACATATAAATTTCCTCCAGATCAAAATCAAGAACTTTATCAAGGACAAATTCTGGAAGATCCTTAGTTAAACGTTTTATTTCTTCATAACCCACAAGCAAACTAAGTTCATTATGATGTGCAAGGGATATCAAGTCATCACAATTTTTGGACACGATTCGATCATGAAACAATTCACATTGGGGATTTAAGTGATCATGTTCATTGCAAAGTTCACAAGGATGGCAAAGAAATTTTAAATTTTCAGCACAATCATCTAGCCTCTGTAGCAACCATTTAGTTTCTAAATACTTATGCCTCTTGCAAAATCTATCTTCCCTATTTGGTATGTACTTGCAAACTCTATGCACTCCACAAAAATCAACATGCTTATTTGAGATATTTTCATCATGACTAGTGCAATCATCATTAGTACCATGGATATTAAAAGGATTCAGACTAGCAACATTGCAATCATGCTCATCATTCAAGTTCTTAGTGCCAATCATTATATGTAATTGTTCTTCTAGTACTTGAGCACAATTTTCCTTCCCATCGTTTTCACGAAAGATATTAAAAAGATGAAGCATATGACGTAACCTTAATTCCAAAAAAAATTGTAGTTTTCTTTTATAAACTAAACTAGTGATAAAATAAGAAACTAAAAGATTCGATTGCAAGATCTAAAGATATACCTTCAACCACCAACCTCCCCGGCAACGGCGCCAGAAAAGAGCTTGATGTCTACTACACAACATTCTTCTTGTAGACGTGATACGTCCAAAACGTATCTATAATTTCTGCTTGCTCCATGCCTCTTTTGGGTGATATTGCTATGATATTTATACACTTCCATACACTTTTGATCATATTTGGACTAACCTATTAACTTAGTGCACCCCAGTGCCAGTTTTTGATTTCTGCTGTTTTTGTATTTCAGGTTTTCACATTACAAGAACTGCCAGAAAAATCCCGGAAAAATTATATAAAAAATCAGCGTTCCAGAAGCTTCCCAGCTGCCAAAGGACAGTGGGAGGGGGGCCACCAGGGCTCCAGGCGCCCTGGTGGCACGGGCCCCCCCTGGCCGCGCCGGGGGGGCGCCTGGGCCCCCCGAGCCTCCGCTGATGCCCCCCCTTTGGCATATATTTATATCGTGTCCCGAAACCCTCGAGACGGGAACCCTTTTTCGCGATCTCATCTCTGTTCCGCCGCCGCCGCCGCTTCCAAGATCGGGAGCAGCAGGAGAACTCTTCCCGGCACCCTGCCGGAGGGGAGGATCACCACCGGGAGCTTCTCCACCACCATGGACGCCTCTCGGATGAGTTGTGAGTAGTCTCCCTTGGACCATGGGTCCATGACCAGTAGCTATGTGATGTTCTCCTCCCGTTCTTGTGCTTCACTAATTAGTCCTCGTGAGCTGCCCTACATGATCGAGGCACATATGTAATCCTTATGCTGTTGCTATGATGAGTTTGCTGGGATCCGATGGATTGTGAGATTATGTTCAGATTGTGTTTGAGTAATATATTTGATCTACCTCTTTTATATTTATGTTCGTAAGTAATTCTTGCATGTTCCCCGTTGTTATTTATTGCTTTGGCCAAGTAGTAGGTAGTGACTCCAAGAGGGAACGTTATGCTTGATTGTGGGTTCATGCCCCTCGATGACTAGCTTGAGTGACAGAAACATGAGTCTAGGGGATGTGCTGTTGCCACAAGGGGGAAAACAACGGTGCTTGTGCCCGCGGGTGCAAGGATTGTTTACTTTACGCAAAGTTCTTTTAATGCAGTTGTCTGTTGCTTTGAGTTTACACTATGGGTGGGACTCGCAACTTAATACCAGCGAGATGTTCTGGATAGATATCTCAAGGTGGATGATTAGTAGTAGATGTAGATGGATTTCGGTCTACTTGCCTTGGCGTACCGCCCATGCTTTGAACCTCTACCTTTCTTGTAACATAGTTAGCATTGGTTTGCGCACATAATTCTGTCAATTGCCCAGCTGTAATTCGTTTACCTCACATAGTTGTTTTATCATCTTTTGGGAGAGAGACATCACTAGTGAACATCATGGGACCCCGGTCCATATTACCATCATTGATCACATCCACTATTTACTTTCCGCTTTTACTTACTATTTGCAGCATTACCTATCACTACTATCACTTGCGTTTGATCCTTTGTAAACTACAAGGCCGGAGAGATTGACAACCTCTCTGTACTCGTTGGGAGCAAAGTTATTTGTATCTGTGTGCAGGTCCACGTCGATTGCTAAATATCTGGCGCCGTTAGCAGTTGACACCTTCTTGTTGAAACTGGGAGTCTCGGGGAAATCGATCCTTGGTATCTTTGCCAAGGGAAAACTTCCGCTACACTGCATCTCAAACCTTCCACTTGGGGTAACCAACGAGGGGCGAGAAGCCATCAAGCAAAGTATTTCTGGCGCCGTTGCCGGGGACTCCACTCTTCAGGATAGGGGAGTTGCATGCTATCTTTTACCTTTGCTTTTTAGTCTTGTTAGTTTACCTTTCAGTTTTTGCTTTAGTATCTTTTATCAAAAAAATCACAAAAACAGTTATCTCATTCTTTAGTTGTCATTATGTCGGGTCCTTTTGTCTTTGGCGAGGCAGAAGTTCTCACCTTTAAACAAAGAGGTGGGGAAAGTCTAAAAGATGCTTGGTATAGAATTAATGATTCTCAAAAAAGAGCCACCAAGAAGCAATCTACTACTATCCTGCTTAGAAATTTTTATGTTGGAATTACTTCTTGGAATAGGTTTATTCTAGATACTGCTATCAATGGAAATTTCCTAGAGGCCCCAGTTTGGGAGTCTCTTAGTATTATTGAAAATCTTGTTGGGAATCCCCCTGTTGTTAGCATTCAAGAGGACATCACCCTAGGTCACATTATGAAAAAACTTGAAAAGATAGAGCTAGAGATGCCAAGCATTAATAAGATAAATGAGTTGGATCGTAAGATCCAAGGGAATTTGAATAGGTTTGATAGCTCCATGCATAAAATTTTCAAAACTTTGGAGACCATCAAATCCCATGATTTGGACTCTTCTAGGATAGACAAGATTGAGGACATCTTTGATACTCTAGGAACTACTTTCTCCTCAATCAAAACCAAAAAGGTAGAAACTCCGGTAAAGAGGGAGCCTAAGTTCGTTCACGTTCCAAAGGCTCCCCGTTCTAAAAGTAATCCATCTATTGCCAAAGGGGTTGAAACTGTAAAGACTTTGGAAGAAACACCTCTCTTTGATGAATTTATAAATGAATCTTCCCTTGACTTTTATCCTTTTGGTCTTCTCCCTAGAAGTATCTCTATGAGGCCTTTGTTTGAAAGTCCTCTTAAGACTAGTTGTATTATTGAAGAGCTTTTTGATGATCTTGATGATGGTTCAATTGATACAACTTGACCTCTATGCATTATGCCTAGCTTAAAGGCATAAAAGAAAGCGCTTTTGGGAGGCAGCCCACATGAATAAAATTTTATTTTGCTTTTGTTGTGTCATGATGTTGTTTACTACAGTAGCATCATCATTGTATCTTTGCTTTTCAATTTTGTGCCAAGTGTAGCCTCTGATTGCAAGAAAGTTCAAAAGTTGTGACGTGCTGTCCAGGAAACAGATTCTGTCCTTGGATAGAAAAATTCGTATAAAATCACCAGATCATCTTTTTGGTCTGAATTTTTTCGACAGCATGCTCTATATAATTGTATTTCGTGCGTCTGTTTTGAGTTTTTTGATTAGAGTTGCAGAAGTGCCCCGAAAAAATCATTTACTACCTGTTGTTCTGTTTTTCACAGATTCCGTCCTGTTTTGCATTTCCTTCATTTTGCAAACCTAGAGCTTGCTTTTTCTTTGCAAAAACCTTTTGGCAATCTTTAGAAATAGTAGACCTTCAAGAATATCCTTATTTCCAGCAAGGAGCAATTATTTTATTAAGGGTACTAACCCCGCTAATCAGATTATGATGAGTTATGTATGAAGGGAGTTTTCAAGTGTGCGAGGGAAGATGATAAAAAGATTCAGGAGTGTCAAGTGCTCAAGCTTGGGGATGCCCCCATGCACCCCCAAGAAATATTCAAGGAGACTCAAGCGTCTAAGCTTGGGGATGCCCCCGTGCATCCCCTTCTCCATCAACATTATCAGTTCGTCTTTCGTTCCACTATATTTTTATCACTTCATGTGTTATGTGCTATGCTTGGAGCGTCTTGCTTTTAGTTTTCCTTTTTAATTTTCCTTAGCTTTTCATAACGAGTCGGAACTCAGCTTTCTTTATGTGGGAGAGAAACACGCTCCACTTCTACCTAGAACATAACATAGAATTTTCATGTCTATCTTTGCTGTGTGTGTTCTTTGTCTTTCAATAGCTGCTATCATGTTTAGCTTTTAAGTTTTCATGCTTATCTTTTTAAAAGAGCTTTCGTTTAGTTGGTTGCTTGAAATCTCTTTATTTATCATGATTATCTTATTAAGAGAGTTTGCTTCCGTGGCACTGGTTGATATGTCTATGATAAAGATGCTACGTGCATAATGGTGCTTAGTAGTTCATGTTTTCTTATGGTTAGTCTCAAATAGCTGGGGGGTTTCCAATGTGTTATTGGAATACCAACATGATTTGTTTGCCTATGATGTGGTATGGTTTAGTAATATCTTCCTTCAAGAATTTACTTTGATTGACTTGGCGTATGCTCACGCATATTTAAGACTGTAAAGAAAGTCTGTCAAGCCTTGATGATCTTTTATTTCTGAGTAGCGATATAACTACCATGCCTGATTCAATGTTGCTTTGTCGCTCTGCATGATTATGACCGTCATTGCTCTCTTAGTTGGTCGCTCCCAGTCTTTTGCTAACCTCCACCTGTACTAAGCGGACTGACTGCTTGTGCATCCAAATTCCTTTAAACCAGTTATGCCATATGAGTCCACCATACCTTCCTACAAGGTATTTACCTGCCATTCCTAACGAAGACTTTCGTGTACCATCTCAAAATTATTCAAAAAGAAAAAAAATGCATTCCTATTTTGTGCGCCTGTTCTAAGTCCATGAGGAAGTAGTAGTTAATTCATGATCTTTTTAAGTTGGACAAGCTTCACCCCGGGATTGCATGTATAATGTGCAAACCCATAACACGAGAAGGAACTGGCATTGAGTGCGCCCGGCTCAAAATTAATATAACAAACAAACCCTCCTTCATGCTTTGTTCATGAGAAATCAGAAAACTTTGGCAGTGATAAACCAAGGAGATTAAGAGGATGTGATCGTCCTCATTCGGGAGCCGTTCCTCGAAACTTGTCCATCTCAGGAAGTGATTGAGTTATTTGCTAGCATTCGTTGACGAAACATGCATGATCTAAGAAAAATAATAATTATTACCTCTGTTTTTAAAACCAAGAGCTCTGGTACATGTTTTGTCTTTGTTTCCGACTACGGGTTTTCAACCTTGCCAACAAAATGCACAGTTCGAGAGTCTCCACCTTCTTTTAAAGCACCAACTACTGAGAGCATGATTGTCATTCTGAGTGTAATGTGCATTGTCCCAAAGTAGCATTGTCTTTTGCATGATTGTGATATCGTTTATTCTGAAATCATTGTATCTAGTCATCACTTAAACCTTGGAGGTGCCCCTGCATTTATGTTTTGCTTCACTAAAGGGGGCAAGCGAGATATCACTTTATCATATTTGCACACCATGCTCATTACAAATCTATTTGATGTTTCAATACCATATTGTAAAACTTTCAGTTCTTTGTGATTTTCTCATGAGGCAACTTAATTACTACAGATTCATTGTCTCAGTAAGCTTTTGTCATATGACTATGAAAAATCCTTATATGGTTAATAGCATGTCACCATAGAAATTATTCTTGTTATCATTTACCTACTCGAGGACGAGCGGGAATTAAGCTTGGGGATGTTGATACGTCCAAAACGTATCTATAATTTCTGCTTGCTCCATGCCTCTTTTGGGTGATATTGCTATGATATTTATACACTTCCATACACTTTCGATCATATTTGGACTAACCTATTAACTTAGTGCACCCCAGTGCCAGTTTCTGTTTTCTGCTGTTTTTGTATTTCAGGTTTTCACATTACGAGAACTGCCAGAAAAATCCAGAAAAATTATATAAAAAATCAGCGTTCCAGAAGCTTCCGAGCTGCCAAAGGACAGCCGGAGGGGGGCCACCAGGGCTCCAGGCGCCCTGGTGGCGCGGGCCCCCCCCCCCTGGCCGCGCCGGGGGGGGCGCCTGGGCCCCCCGAGCCTCCGCTGATGCCCCCCTTTGGCATATATTTATATCGTGTCCCGAAACCCTCGAGACGGGAACCCTTTTTCGCGATCTCATCTCTATTCCGCTGCCGCCGCCGCTTCCAAGATCGGGAGCACCAGGAGAACTCTTCCCGGCACCCTGCCGGAGGGGAGGATCACCACCGGGAGCTTCTCCACCACCATGGACGCCTCCTGGATGAGTTGTGAGTAGTCTCCCTTGGACCATGGGTCCATGACCAGTAGCTATGTGATGTTCTCCTCCCGTTCTTGTGCTTCACTAATTAGTCCTCGTGAGCTGCCCTACATGATCGAGGCACATATGTAATCCTTATGCTGTTGCTATGATGAGTTTGCTGGGATCCGATGGATTGTGAGATTATGTTCAGATTGTGTTTGAGTAATATATTTGATCTACCTCTTTTATATTTATGTTCGTAAGTAATTCTTGCATGTTCCCCGTTGTTATTTATTGCTTTGGCCAAGTAGTAGGTAGTGACTCCAAGAGGGAACGTTATGCTTGATTGTGGGTTCATGCCCCTCGATGACTAGCTTGAGTGATAGAAACATGAGTCTAGGGGATGTGATGTTGCCACAAGGGGGAAAACAACGGTGCTTGTGCCCGCGGGTGCAAGGATTGTTTACTTTACGCAAAGTTCTTTTAATGCAGTTGTCTGTTGCTTTGAGTTTACACTATGGGTGGGACTCGCAACTTAATACCAGCGAGATGTTCTGGATAGATATCTCAAGGTGGATGATTAGTAGTAGATGCAGATGGATTTCGGTCTACTTGCCTTGGCGTACCGCCCATGCTTTGAACCTCTACCTTTCTTGCAACATAGTTAGCATTGGTTTGCGCACATAATTCTGTCAATTGCCCAGCTGTAATTCGTTTACCTCACATAGTTGTTTTATCGTCTTTTGGGAGAGAGACATCACTAGTGAACATCATGGGACCCCGGTCCATATTACCATCATTGATCACATCCGCTATTTACTTTCCGCTTTTTACTTACTATTGCAGCAATACCTATCACTATTATCACTTGCGTTTGATCCTTTGTAAACGACAAGGCCGGAGGGATTGACAACCTCTCTGTACTCGTTGGGAGCAAAGTTATTTGTATCTGTGTGCAGGTCCACGTTGATTGCTAATATCTGGCGCCGTTAGCAGTTGACACCTTCTTGTTGAAACTGGGAGTCTCAGGGGAAATCGATCCTTGGTATCTTTGCCAAGGGAAAACTTCCGCTACACTGCATCTCAAACCTTCCACTTGGGGTAACCAACGAGGGGCGAGAAGCCATCAAGCAAAGTTTTCTGGCGCCGTTGCCGGGGACTCCACTCTTCAGGATAGGGGAGTTGCACGCTATCTTTTACCTTTGCTTTTTAGTTTTGTTAGTTTACCTTTCAGTTTTTGCTTTAGTATCTTTTATCGAAAATCACAAAAAATAGTTATCTTGCTTGCTTGCTGCTATGGGTTCCACCGAGAACACCAAGTTGTGTGACTTCACTAGTCATAACAACGATGACTTTATCTGCACACCTATCACTACACCTGCCACTTCAGCACCTTCGTATGAAATTAAACCTGCTTTACTGAACTTAGTCATGAAAGATCAATTCTCCGGTGCTGGAGATGATGCTGCTTTACACTTAAACAACTTTGTTGAACTTTGTGATATGCAAAAGTACCATGAATTTGCCCTTGGAGCTCTTCAATTCTTTCTTCAGACGCGGTGATGCTTTTCCACATCTCCTTCATCTCCTTCAGGAAGTAGTTCTTCAGCCCGTTGATGATGTCAAAGTTAGCTTCAACACCACGCTCGATCATCTTCTTGTACTCGAAGACTTCTTGCTCCACTTCTTCCAGCCTGGCCTGGATGCTCCCCTCCTAGATAGGTCCCTTCAGATCTTCTTGATGAAGGACACCGTCCTCCATCCGAACAACCTGAGGGTGCTTCTTCACCTCAGCGAGGTAAGGGTTGATGACGTTGACGACGAACTTGTCCTTGGGGGAACTTGGAGAAGCCATGGCACCTAGATTCAGCTGAAAGATTCCCTGGCAGAAACAGAACGAAAAGAAAACACATGCAATCGCAAGATACGTTGCCGGAACAATCCGGGCAAATATATAGCAAAAATTTATGCACAGAAAGGAAGGTAACAGGCTAAAGCGGGGTCGGAGACGGACCCCCTGGCGATACGTCCAAAACGTATCTATAATTTCTGCTTGCTCCATGCCTCTTTTGGGTGATATTGCTATGATATTTATATACTTCCATAGACTTTTGATCATATTTGGACTAACCTATTAACTCAGTGCACCCCAGTGCCAGTTTCTGTTTTCTGCTGTTTTTGTATTTCAGGTTTTCCCATTACGAGAACTGCCAGAAAAATCCCGGAAAATCATATAAAAAATCAGCGTTCCAGAAGCTTCCCGGCACCCGAAGTACAGCCGGAGGGGGGCCACCAGGGCTCCAGGCGCCCTGGTGGCGCGGCCCCCCTCCTGGCCGCGCCGGGGGGGCGCCTGGGCCCCCCAGGCCTCGTCTGATGCCCCCCTTTGGCATATATTTATATCGTGTCCCGAAACCCTCGAGACGGGAACCCTTTTTCGCGATCTCATCTCTGTTCCGCCGCCGCCGCGCTTCCAAGATCGGGAGCACCAGGAGAACTCTTCCCGGCACCCTGCCGGAGGGGAGGATCATCACCGGGAGCTTCTCCACCACCATGGACGCCTCCCGGATGAGTTGTGAGTAGTCTCCCTTGGACCATGGGTCCATGACCAGTAGCTATATGATGTTCTCCTCCTGTTCTTGTGCTTCACTAATTAGTCCTCGTGAGCTGCCCTACATGATCGAGGCACATATGTAATCCTTATGCTGTTGCTATGATGAGTTTGCTGGGATCCGATGGATTGTGAGATTATGTTCAGATTGTGTTTGAGTAATATATTTGATTCACCTCTTTTATATTTATGTTCGTAAGTAATTCTTGCATGTTCTCCGTTGTTATTTATTGCTTTGGCCAAGTGGTAGGTAGTGACTCCAAGAGGGAACGTTATGCTTGATTGTGGGTTCATGCCCCTCGATGACTAGCTTGAGTGACAGAAACATGAGTCTAGGGGATGTGCTGTTGCCACAAGGGGGAAAACAACGGTGCTTGTGCCCGCGGGTGCAAGGATTGTTTACTTTACGCAAAGTTCTTTTAATGCAGTTGTCTGTTGCTTTGAGTTTACACTATGGGTGGGACTCGCAACTTAATACCAGCGAGATGTTCTGGATAGATATCTCAAGGTGGATGATTAGTAGTAGATGCAGATGGATTTCAGTCTACTTGCCTTGGCGTACCGCCCATGCTTTGAACCTCTACCTTTCTTGTAACATAGTTAGCATTGGTTTGCGCACATAATTCTGTCAATTGCCCAGCTGTAATTCGTTTACCTCACATAGCTGTTTTATCGTCTTTTGGGAGAGAGACATCACTAGTGAACATCATGGGACCCCGGTCCATATTACCATCATTGATCACATCCACTATTTACTTTCCGCTTTTACTTACTATTTGCAGCATTACCTATCACTACTATCACTTGCGTTTGATCCTTTGTAAACTACAAGGCCGGAGAGATTGACAACCTCTCTGTACTTGTTGGGAGCAAAGTTATTTGTATCTGTGTGCAGGTCCACGTTGATTGCTAAATATCTGGCGCCGTTAGCAGTTGACACCTTCTTGTTGAAACTGGGAGTCTCAGGGAAATCGATCCTTGGTATCTTTGCCAAGGGAAAACTTCCGCTACACTGCATCTCAAACCTTCCACTTGGGGTAACCAACGAGGGGCGAGAAGCCATCAAGCAAGACGTTGTTGGGCCTCCAAGTGCAGAGGTTTGTAGGACAGTAGCAAATTTCCCTCAAGTGGATGACCTAAGGTTTATCAATCCGTAGGAGGCGTAGGATGAAGATGGTCTCTCTCAAACAACCCCGCAACCAAATAACAAAGAGTCTCTTGTGTCCCCAACACACCCAATACAATGGTAAATTGTATAGGTGCACTAGTTCGGCGAAGAGATGGTGATACAAGTGCAATATGGATGGTAGATATAGGTTTTTGCAATAAGAAATTATAAAAACAGCAAGGTAGCAAGTGGTCAACATGAGCATAAACGGTGTTGCAATGATAGGAAACAAGGCCTAGGGTTCATACTTTCACTAGTGCAAGTTCTCTCAACAAGGATAACATAATTGGATCATATTACTAGCCCTCAACATGCAACAAAGAGTCACTCCAAAGTAACTAATAGCGGAGAACAAACGAAGAGATTATGGTAGGGTACGAAACCACCTCAAAGTTATTCTTTCTGATCGATCTATTCAAGAGTCCTAGTAAAATAACATGAAGCTATTCTTTCCGTTCAATCTATCATAGAGTTCGTACTAGCATAACACCTTAAGACACAAATCAACCAAAACCCTAATGTCACCTAGATACTCTGTTGTCACCTCAAGTATCTGTGGGCATTATTATACGAAATGCATCACACTATCTCAGATTCATCTATTCAACCAACACAAAGAACTTCAAAGAGTGCCCCAAAGTTTCTACCGGAGAGTCAAGACGAAAATGTGTGCCAACCCCTATGCATAGATTCCCAAGGTCACAGAACCCGCAAGTTGATCACCAAAACATACATCAAGTGAATCGATAGAATACCCCATTGTCACCATAGGTATCCCACGCAAGACATACATCAACAGTTCTCAAATCTTAAAGACTCAATCCGATAAGATAACTTCAAAGGGAAAACTCAATCCATTACAAGAGAGTAGAGAGGGAGAAGCATCATAAGTTCCAACTATAATAGCAAAGCTCGCGATACATCAAGATCGTGCCATCTCAAGATCACGAGAGAGAGAGAGAGAGAGAGAGAGAGAGAGAGAGAGAGAGATCAAACACATAGCTACTGGTACATACCCCCAGCCCCGAGGGTGGACTACTCCCTCCTTGTTATGGAGAGCGCCGGGATGATGAAGATGGCCACCGTTGAGGGTTCCCCCCTCCGGCAGGGTGCCGGAACAGGGTCTAGATTGGTTTTCGGTGGCTACAGAGGCTTTCGGCGGCGGAACTCCCGATCTTGGTTATTTTCCGGAGGTTTCTGTATATATAGGAGGTGTTGGAGTCGGGGCCAAGCAAAGGAGGTCTACGGGCTGTCCACGAGGCAGGGGGTGCACCCAGTAGGGGGGCGCCCCTACCCTCGTGGGCAGCCCGTGCATCTCTTGGTCCTCCCCCGGTACTCCGTGGGCTTCTTTTGGTCCAAAAACTTCCTCCGTTGACTTTCAGGTCAATTGGACTCCGTTTGATATTCCTTTTCTGTGAAACCCTAAAACAAGAGAAAAACCGAAACTAGCACTGGGCTCTGGGTTAATAGGTTAGTCCCAAAAATAATATAAAAGTGTATAACAAAGCCCATTGAACATCCAAAACATCATAAATAATAGCATGGAACAATCAAAAATTATAGATACGTTTGAGACGTATCAATGAGTTAGAGCAGTAGAACAGCATGTGGGATTATGCCCAAGAAGTCAGAACATCAAACCCAGGTAGCTCTTTCTATGTGGGTGTCAATGATGGCATATTTGGAAGTTGCTATTTTTCTCTGGATGCCTGCAAAAGGGGTTTCATGCAAGCCTGCATGCATGTCTTATGTTTAGATGGATGTCACTCGAAGAGCAAGTATGGAGGTGTTATGCTGTGTGCTGTTGGGATGGATCCCAATGACTGTATTTACCCTCTGGCATTTGCAGTTGTGGAGGTAGAGAACACTGATACATGGAAATGGTTTTTGTCAAACCTGAAGAGTGACTTGGGAATACTCAACACATAACCATGGACTATTATGTCAGAAAAACAAAAGGGGTTGATCAAGGGAGTGAGGCAGCACTTTCCTGATTCAGAGCACAGGCATTGTGTCAGGCATATATGGCAGAATTTTCAGCAAACACACAAATGAGATGTACTGAAGAACTAGTTATGGAAGTGTGCAAGGAGCACAACACCTGAACTGTGGGCTGCAAACATGGAGGAGCTAAAGGCCATGAGCTTGGAAGCCTACACATGGCTTGAGCAACTACCACCAAACACTTGGGTGAGGGGTTTCCAAAGAGAATTTCCTAAGTGTGATATCCTTCTGAACAACAACTGAGAGGTTTTCAACAAATATATCCTTGAGGCTAGGGAGATGCTAATCAGATCAATGGTTGACAAGATCAAAACCCAACTTATGGTCAGATTCTACAATAAAAGAAAGGAGGTAGAGAACTGGCCTGGCTCTATATGCCCAAAAAATAAGGAAAATAGTTGAAAAGAATATTGAGCTATCAGCTACATGCATGGTTTCAGGGGCTGGTGATGGCATTTTCCAGGTTGACAACAAGAACATGACATACATTGTTGACATCAAGGAAGAGAGTTGTACATGCAAGAGGTGGGATCGTAGTGGAGTTCCATGTCACCATGCAATTGCATGCTGCAGACATGAAAGAATTGAGCCTCAGACTTTGGTGCACTCTTGCTACAGTATTGAGGCATTCAAGCCAGCATACCAACCCATTATCAAGCCTTGCAGAGATAGGAGAGAGTGGAAGAAGATGAATGGGTGTGAAATCAAGCCACCTGTCTATGAAAAAAATAGGGATGCCTTCAAACAAGAGTAGGAGAGAGCAACCTTATGAGATTGAAAAGAAAGATGGAACCAAGGTGATGAGCAGACATGGAGTTAAGATAACATGCTCCTATGGCCATGAATCAGGCCACAACATCAAAGGATGCAATCAAAGGAAGGCTGGAATTTTGCCAAAGAAACAAGTGAGAAGGGGGCCAAGGGCTATACCTGATGATGACCAACAAGCTGCTGGCCAAGCACCACATGCTGCTCAACAAGAAGGCCAACTTCCACAGCAGGAAGTCAATCTAACACAAGATGGTGGTCAGCTCACACAGGATGAGGTTAATCTAGCAGAAGATGATGCCCAAGTACCACAGCAGGAGGTCAATGAAACACAAGATGATGGCCAACTCACATAGGAGGAGGTCCATACTGCTCAAGAAGATGAAGAGTATGATACACCAGTTGTATTTCAGGTAAATGCTAATCTTTTGTCCACTTTTTACCAGTTGTATTTCAGGTAAATTCTAGGATGCTTATAAGTTGTGTCCACCACTTGTCTTTGAACAGGCGCAGGACTTTGGATGTACAATGCTACATAGGATGCAGCAAGCTAAACCAGTGCCTAGAGATTACAATGAAACCATTGTGCCAGATTCAACATTTATCTCTATGGCAGCTAATTCTCAAGCTACAACACATACAACAACAGCTACAACAGCTACAAGTAATGGGAATCTGACCATGAAGCTGTTAAAGATGAAGAAGGACAAAGAAAGGCAGATGGCAGCTAGAAGAGATGCAGCACTGGAGGCCATGAATGAATTGGCAGAGAAAAGAGCAGAGGAGGCAGAAGCAAAAAGGCAAGATGTTGCTATCAGGAAAGCTATGCAAGCAGCAAGAAGAAGGAGAGAAGCAAAAGAGAAGAAGGATGAGGAAACAACAACAAAGCAGCAAGCAACAGCAGCAAGGAAAGCTGCATTGCAACAAGAGAAGGAAGCAAAAGCAATTGATGCAATTGCAGCTAAAGCAGAGGCAACACTTAAGAGAAAAGAAGAACAAGAAGCAAAGAGAGCAGAGGCAGCACTGGAGAGGAAGGAAGATCACGAAGCAAAGAGGAAACAGCAAGAAGAGGCCAAAGAGAAGAAGAGCTGAGGAGAAGAAGCAAGCAGGGCCAAGTGCACATGTGCCCAAGAAGCACAAACGAGTCAATATGTTTGATGAGTTTAGATGAATCTCTGGTGTTGCACTTGTAGCCATCTCATTTTTTGTCAAAAACTTAATTCTGAGTGCTTGAGACTATTCAAATGTACCAGCCATTCAGTGTTTGAAACTATTGAAATGTATTTCAATCATTGGCTCATTCAGTTAACTGCATGTTTGACTGAAATTTATGCAAGTTAGTACTCATCTCATCTGAATGTTTTGACATAAATTTATGAAAGTTGATTGTTTGAGTTCATACGGGTCAATTTGAGTGTTTTGATCTAATCAGCACTAATATTTTTATTGAAAAAAGACATAAAAATATTTGGCCTGAATGTAACTAGGTGTATTTCTGATCAGCACTAACTAGGTGAAAAGTGAATTTTTGATTCAAAAAAACAAAAAAAATGGTTGGCCTGGGGCTCGAACCCAGGCATGTGGTATGAAGAGATACGTGCATTGCCAGTGGGATGGTACTAGTAGTCTGACCAAATGCTACTTGACACACACCTTATTATTTCGTTGTGGCCCTCAAGTCCAGCGTTCGTTGCACATTATATACGGCGACCATGCGCTGCGTTGTCTGCATGCCGTTTCGGTTTATCCAACTCTGTCTTTAAGCCCACCCACCCACCCGCCGCTCTCCACTCGGCACTCGCCACTCGCCACTCACGTCCACAGTCCACTCGCCACTCGCATCCACAGTCCACTCGCCACTCGCGTCGACTCGGTTTCTCCTCGCTCAGTCACCGCCGAAGACCACACCGCCGCCGCCTGGCAGAGGGTCATCGATGACCTCGCAGGTGACGACCAGGCGATGCGCGCGGTCCTAACGGAGATCGGGAAGTGGTTCCCGGGCGTTGGGATGCTGCGTCACCACGCGTGTGGCCTCCTGAAGATCATGACCGACGGCGAGCTGGACTGTGCCTGCACCGACCGCCTCGGTATCGCTCCAGCGCTCATCCTCCGCTTCGCGATGCAGGAGACGCGCTCTGACGACCCGGGCCAGCGCGCCCGGTGGTAGAGGTACCGGTCCGCCACCGCGTCGCGGCAGCCGGATCCGTCGCACGCTGGCTCGCGAGCGGAGCGCGTCCAGAACATCGAGGTGGCCGTCCCTGCGCCTGTCAACATGGCCTACTGGGACCACTACCAGCCCGACCTCCTCGGGCGCGATGATGACTCTGAATACATCTCGTCAGACTTGGAGTACGAGTCTGGCTCCGACGACGACTCTGGCTATGCTGCCGACTCGTCTTGGTCGACTGGTTGGGAGAAGCTAGAGGTGATCGTCCTCTCTGACAACGAGCCGGAGGTCCAGATGGCGGCGCCCGTCGTCCCCGAGCTGGAGGTCCAGATGGTGGCGCCTGTCGCCGGGGAGGGTGACAAGCACCGCCCAATTGACGTCGACGTGCTTCCAGATGTTCCTTACATCTTCAACCAGGAGGTGGAGGTGGTCTTGGCTCTTGAAGCACATGCAGAGGTGGCTGACAAGAAGATGAACAAGAAGAAGAGGAACATGCCTGAAGAAGGTGCACCTGAGGTTCGCTGGTCAGAGCGCCTGATGAAGATGGCCTGAAGAAGTGAAGGTGGTTAGTTAGGTATGCTGAAAGTATAGTATAATTAGAGATGTTTGGTTAGTTAGGTGTGCTTGTATAATGTGAGCACATAAATTAATTATTATTGTGAGTCTACTTTTGGTAATGTGAACAAGTACTATGAAATGTTGAATGTTGCTGTCATATTTGTGGACAAGTACTATGAAATGCTGAATGTTGCTGCCATATTCGTGGACAAGTAGTATGAACTGTTGTCATTGTTGATGTCATATTCAGTTGTTGTCAGTTACTATGTTGAGCAATTGTTTCTATCATTATTAGGTATGCTGAATGTTGTTAGCTATCTGACTATTGATGTTTAACTGATTGTTGTAAACATTCAGTTCAACATTTCTGTCTTTTGTCAGCACCAAATAAACATAAACTAAATGAATTCTTGCAGTTGAACTGTTAGGTATGCATATGTGGTTAGCTGCTGGATAAACAAATTGACTTGAATAACATCAAACTGGAATTTGAGCATCTAGTACAACATCAGTTCAATCAAATTCATTAAGCATCTAGTACTACATCAGTACAACATCAGTTAAATCATTCAGCATGTAGTACAACATCAGCTGAATCAAAATCATCCAGCATCCCCTTAAGCTTACTTATCTTCTCCTTGGTGTCCTCTTTGTGTTTGAACAAGTCACCAATCATGTATTCAAGCTTTCTCTTCTCTTGCTTTAATTTATCCCTCTCTCCAATGACTTGGTACCTCTCCTGGATCACTTGATCTCTCTCTTTTTCTGCCTTAGCCCTGAATACCTGATGAATGATTGTTACTGTTTTGTCATTCATCTTCCTCTTCTCAAGCTCTTCCCTAAGATCAGCCATAGCAATTTGTGTGCTGCCTAATTGGCTAATTGCATGCTCCTTCTCAGCCACAAGATTAGCAAAATCAAGTTTGAAATTGCTAAGCTCTTTTTCCAACTTCTTCTTCTCCTCCAAAATCTTCAAGTTTTCCTCAGCATTCAGAACATTTTGTCTGAGATTCTGTTTTGTCTCCTCTTCATACATGCTCCATATCCTAGCTAGGCTCATCTTCATAGCATCATGCCACTCAGGGTCAACCCATTCCACATAGTTGCAGCTAGGTACTTTTTATGAATTTAAAACAAACATAATTTCAGTTAACTAATCAAGAAATTCGGTTAACTACTCAACAAATTTCAGTTAACTAAACATAGAACTTTAAATGGCATACAAATTGACTACTAAAAAATAACTAAAATTTGAGCTTTTTAAACTTTGGACAGTGTGAGTGAGTTTGTACTAACCTTCTGGGCACAGGTTAGGAACCTCTTGCCAGTATCAACTAATTCAAATGCCACAACCTTCTCACACAAAGTTCCATGCTAACATGTAAAACTAGGCAAATCTATGGCCAGGCCTCTCCATTCCTCACAGAAAATTGTGGCAGGAACCTAAAACAAATCCAGATTTGGATTCAGAATGAAGAAACAAAACCCTAGCTATTGGTAACCCTAGTAGGGGATGAGGAGGAGATGACCAACCTTGCTGGTAACAGAGTCGTCTCCAGAAGGGCTAGGGAGATCATCCCACAACACCATGGATCTGGTGAAGAGAAGAACTTTGTGGTGCTGGAGAAGAAGAGAAGAAGGGGAACGAGAGGTGATAGATCTGGTGGTGGAAGAGATATACTTGTGGCTGGGGAGGAAGTAAAGGTGGATCTGGTGGTTGTGGTCCAAAGGCAAACATACAATGCAAGTTGTAGGGTGCCAGTGTGCATTGTTGTGGACCAATCAGTTAACTGAATATTTGTTCAGTTAAGTTCAGTTACATTTTGGCCATATCAATCAAGCTCATTTAACTTAATCCTTGTTCAGTTAAGTTCAGTTACATTCTGGGCATATCAATCAAGCTCACTTAACTGAATCCTTGTTCAGTTAAGTTGATTTACAATTTGGCCATATCAATCAAGCTCATTTAACTGAATATTTGGCTCAGAAAAGACCAAGTGCAGTTAACTGAATATTTGTCTCAGAGAGCTCAGAGAAGACAAAGTTAACTGAATATTGACAACAAATTGGAAGATTCAACGTTGACACTGAAACATTGATATTACTTGATAGATAGATATCCATTACAACCATACAGCCAAAATAACATCATATCCATTACATCCATAGATACATATACAGCTCAGACACCTACTAATTTATCAACATCTCACTTCTTCATAATGAAGATGAAAGACATCACACAAAGAACCACAACACTAGCCATAAGAAGCTTTAGCACTAGCATGATCTCTCTACCTAATTCAATAAGCATAGCAACTTGCTGCTTGGTAGCAAGGTTTTTCTCACTAGGGCTGTCAAAATTCACCCTGCCTGCAATGCCTCTTCCAGCCAAGGCCCTTCCAGCTAAGTTTCTTCCTGCCATCCACTCAGTCCTCTTCCTCTCAAGATCTTCCCTCCTGTCCTCAGCTGCACCAATTGCATCTACAGCAACATTACCAACAAGAACTCTAGTTTCAACCAGATGTTGCACATATTCCATCTCCAAGCGCCAGAAATCACAGGTGACCTACAACCAAAGCAATGCAATGTGTGAAAATGACTGACAAAGTGCAGTTAACATGAAAAAATGTTCAGTTAAGGACTAAAATTCAGTTAACCATGGCTACTGAGCACATTCAAGACTTCTAATCACATGATGGCTACTGAACATTCAGTTAAGAAATCTCTTCAGTTAACTTCTAAGCACATCACAGCTAGTTAAACCAGCCATCATGCCTACTGAGCACAGCATGGCTACTGAACATGGCAGGTGCATGAATCGAACAAAGCAAGACTGAAGCTTACATTGTCGTGGGTGCACTTGTAGAAAACCCAGCCATCGTGCTCATCGGTGCTAGAGCGGTAGCACTTGACAGGTTCGCCACAATGGGGGCATCCGACCAGTGGCACCTCAACAGAGCGGCCACGCAGACCAGAGCGCACACCGGAGCGGGAGGATCTCGCAGATGACATGTCGTCGGCGAGAGGTGGCAGCAGATCCAGGCGGTGGTGGCTGCGGCGACGGCGGCGGAGCCGGCGACGGTGACTAGGGTTCCAGACGGGAGAGGAGAGGGAGAGGTGGGTGCGGTGGGTGCGGTGGGTGCGGTCCGACCAGATGGTGTCGTGTGGTCGATTCGACCAGGTGGGTGGGTGAGATGCGACCAGGTGAGGCGCGGTCCGAGCAGTCGGGGGACAAACGCAAATTCATCGTTTTTGCAATAAACCCCCTTGTATTCTCCCGCCCAGGGCGTCTTCTGATGAGCTGGCGGTCAAAGCCCACGTGGACTAGCCAGTCAACAGCCAAGTCAGCAGATATGTAGAGGAAATAGTATTTTGGACCGTAGACGACCACCTGAGACAAGTTGTAGGACTTTATTTTGGGGATTTGCAAGTACGAGGAGAAATGCGGCCAACACGACAAGTATGAGGACATGTAGTGAATTTTTCTCTTTTGTAAACCTCTGTTTCGGTGTGCTTGTACGGTGTTTGGCTTTATTTATAAGGCGGGGTGCGAAGCCTTTTTCAGCAAAATGTAACATGAACCATTAGTTGTGTATCAATATTATTTGCTGAATTTGTTATTTGTAGATTGGTAAGGTTTTGTTGGTTTGTTTTAGTTTGAGTGATTGATCAGTAAGAATTTGGCAACATGGAATGATCAGCTCAAATATTCACACTAGTAGATAAAGGGTCATCAGACCCGGTTCATTTGGGCCTTTAGCCCCGGTTCCAGAACCGGGACAAGAGGGTCGGTACTAATGCTCTGACCCTTTAGTCCCGGTTCAATCCAGAACCAGGGCAGAAGGGTGTCCACGTGGCCTGTGCGCCGAGCCCAGGCAGGAGGGGCTTTAGTCCCGGTTGATGGTACCAACCGGGACCAAAAGGCATCCACGCGTCAGCATTTCTGTGGCTGTGGTTTTTGTTTTTTTTT